>JAMPIV010012604.1:0-453315 GCA_024509875.1 Oreohelix idahoensis | reverse complement strand
CCTTGTCCATCGCCATGGAGATGAAAAAGGAACCACTTTCATCATTTGAATATCCATTACACCCCTGTGAGACAGCAGCACAGGTGAAAATCAGTACACATTTAACGAAAACTCAGAAAGAGAGAGTGCAACAGGTTCTAAATGATCATGCAGAGGTGTTAACAGACCGACCAGGGCATACAAACTTATTGGAATATGATATGAAACTGATAGACCCCACACCTGTCTGTATGAAACCCTATTCGATTCCTTTTGCTAAGGAGAAAGCTTTGAAGGAAGAGATAGACTATTTGTTGAAGGAAGGAATAATTTCACACAGTGAATCTTCGTATAGCTCCAGTGTGGTGCTCTTAAGGAAACCCTCTGGAGAACATAGACTCTGTATAGATTACAGGAGACTGAATGCTATCACAGAAGGTCAGGTGGATCCATTGCCGGATACAAATCAGTTGTTTGCCAGGCTAAATAAAGCTAAATATTTCTCAAAAGTGGATCTGAGTAAAGGATACTATCAGATTCCAGTAAAGCCTGAGGTTAGACCGTACCTAGCTTTTAGTACCTCAGAGGGACACTATGAGTTTAACAGATTGCCATTTGGATTGAAAAATGCGCCTAGTGTCTTCTCTAGAATGATGAGAAAATTGTTGGATCCTCTGAATAACCCATGCATCACAAATTTCATAGATGATATCCGTATAGCAACAGAAACATTTGAGGAACACACTGACTCTCTGAACATGCTGTTTAATAGACTTAGAGAAGCGAATTTAACAGCCCGACCAACCAAATGTTGCGTTGGATGTAAAGAATTAGAATTCTTGGGACACACAGTTCATCAAGGAAACATGACCCCTGACCCCAAGAATTTAGAGAAACTAAAGAAGGCCCCGAGACCACAAACCAAGAAAGACGTGAGATCCTTTGTCTCATTATGTGGTTTCTACCAAAAGTATATCAAAAACTTTAATTCCATATGTGCACCGTTAACTGATTTGACACGTAAAGGAAATCCAGATTGAATTACATGGACAGCACAATGTGAATTGGCTTACCAGGAATTGAAGGAAAAGCTTACAAGCAAACCTATTTTGAAATTACCTGACTTAAGTCAAGAATTTGTAGTAAGAACGGATGCCAGTAATATAGGGTTAGGTGCGACCTTGTTACAGAAATCAGATGCACTGGATGGGGAATTAAGCCCAGTGGCATATGCTAGCAGAAAGTTGAATAAAGCTGAAACCAATTACTCAACTAGCGAAAAAGAATGTCTTGCAGTAATATGGGCGATAAAGAAATTCAATATTTATCTGTATGGGAAGGCATTTAAGTTGCAAACGGATCACAAACCCTTGTCGTTTCTAGCGCAGGCTAGGCATGAAAATTCTAGGTTACTCAGATGGTCCTTACTTATGCAGCCATTTGAGATTAGCATTGAGTATATTTCTGGAAAAAACAAATCTGGGAGCGGATTTTTTAAGCCACCATCCGTGTGATGAGAATCACCGTAAACCCCAGAAATAATAATAAATTTCTCTATGTGTATATAGAGTTATAGACTGACATATAACGTCTGTTTTAAGAGGGGAGAATTTGTCGTGAAACATTCTAAATCCACATATATAAATTATCAGGTAAATGTAAAGCCTAACACATAAATTCAATAAAAGGGAAAGAAGAATGGTAAAGAACAGTGCTGTCACAATGACTGTACTCGAGATCCCCTTTTTCTGCTTCATCTGCATATTCTCACGCTTTCACGTTTACTAGTAAAGCCTACCGCAGCATACACGCGTTTCAACAAAACAATAAAACGTGTACTGTATTTCTTAGAAAACCTTGAGATACGCAAGCTGATTAATGACCTAGATTAATACTAGCATTAATTTTATTTTATACACTGCGTAATAAAAAGACAGACGAACTTAGAAGAGAGAGAGAGAGAGAAATGTACTGAGGAACGCATGCAACACTAACACGCAGTCGCGCGATATAAATTAATGCCACCCCCAACGCGAAAGGCATGAAGCACTAACTTTTTTCAAATAGACAGTGATAAAAAACACTACCAATACGAGGGTTAGGTTTTAAAAAACATGTTTAATGCTTATTGGGAAACATGACATTCTACTGTTTTATGTCTGAAATCCTGACATTATGCTGACAGAACAGTCGAAAAGGCAGGACAGGTGGCGGTTCTAAACATAAAAAATACACGACTATCCTAGAAAATACATATTTTGAACGCAGCCAATTAGCTCCATTAAATTTATATATTTGGGTTCCTTAGGACTTGCTGACAAAGAATATGTTAAATGTTACGCAAATAGTCTAGGAATTAACAAATTATAGCCAAAAGAAAATGGTGATGCTGTCAGACAACACCAAATTATAATGGCTCAGTGGAATGTTTTGAAACCACCATTGTACGGGAAATAGGCCAACAAGTTACATCCGATTTGATTGGTGGGAATGATATGTAAGGCTAAACATGATTAGTCAGACTGCAAATACTATTTTTGGTTGTTAGGGGAAACGTAGGAAGGGTAGATTTTTTCAAAAAGCTTTGTAAACATGGTTCTATTGGCTAGACCCGCTGATATAGTCAATTAGGAGCGTCGGTTCAGTGCCACATTTTAAAATAAACTTACCAAGAAACAGTGCGTTGAGATCCAGCTCATATTTTCTAAATACAAGCCTGGGACAGAGGCAGATCGGAATTTGTGCCATAATTTGTGCCATAATTCATCGCCAGTCAACGTATTTGTTTATTATTTCCATGAATTGTGGTAAGATTGACCTCTTTGATATCTTTTTGATGAAAATTGCATGTAAATTGATAATCTATGTCTGTATATGTGTGTGGTTCAGTAGCAAACATGAGGCAAAGCCTAGATATTGCTCCAACTTGAACAAAACTTGTCGGAGAAAAGTATATCTGCATGGGATCGCCAAATAGTACACTGACACCTATCTTATTGACTAGAAGGAAAGACTGCTGGAATTGCAGAGGCGTAGTAACCTGTAGGGAGAAGGATACTGGTATAAATTGATTCAGATGAAGCTAGCAGTCGGCCTAACGCTCTGAACTCAGTGTTTGTTATGTGTTGTGTTCAGTGTGGAAATAGATTATAAATTAGTTCTGAAATAGGATGTACAACCTTCTTGTTTCAGGGACCGTGGTCCTAACTTATTGAAGCCGCACTTGGTCTGAGAGTTGCTGAACCCAGAGGTTGGTAGCCTACTCCTTGGTCCAGCTAGCGACAAGTGAGGAGTCTCAAGAACACAGTGAAGCAAGCGAACAGAATAGACTGTTTCCTGCCACCCTCACAGAAGATAAGATTCTGTGGCCAGAGCAGCTCAAACCTTATGTAACCCCCTCTAAAATTGACAGTATATTAAATAAGAGGGACAATTAGTTGTTTCCAATGACAGGAACGGTGAACTTTTCCCAATATTATTTCCACCAGAGACAGACACTTGAAGTCGTGATGACGAACAACCACCTAGCTTGAAAAGCCAGTATTACCTCATAGTATTACATCACAACTCACACACATAGGATAATAATGATAATAATATATGTCAATACAAAGATCATATCTATAAATTGTGTACATACAACTTGTAATGACATCTTACTGTGATTCCTGGTTCACTGTGTAGCTGAATCAGGATATCTATTATTGAAAGGAATTAATACATATATTTTTAAAACTTTAACACTTGACTCATTTAAGATAGTCTTATAGAGTGTTATATGTGTGTGAGTGTCACAGTGTTGTAAAGAGTTGTGGATTAAACTAAATTGTTTATCTGTCTGTTGGTTGTTGTGAACATACACTTCACCACTTTCATAACCCTAGACATTCAACGTAGTCGTCATATATTCCAGAATAATACTGACTGAGGTATAAATGTGGTAGCAAGTAAGGTTATCTGTAAAACACTACACATATTAGATACAGATACCTTCACAGCTGATCTCAGTCAGTACACTAAGTCCTTTATAAATAATTATATCATCCCACTTTACCACATATATTGGGGTCTCGCTCCCGGGATATTGAACTTTCTCCTATTATATATATTGGGAATAATAAAAATTTAAAAGGTATTCTTGGGTGAAAATAAATAAGGTTGAGCTCTCAGTGCCTGTGGTTGTCCTTGGATATTTAATTAGAGATTGAATTGTTTAGTTAAATATTTTATACATTTACCTGTTAGAAAATGGCGGACCTGGCCAAATTTCGATCTGCTGCTGTGCAGACTGCTAAAGAGTTAGGAATGGACGGGCAAGTTATGATTGCTTATGTCACCACTGAATGTGACAAATTTATTGAACGGGGAGAAAGAAAATTTGAAGCCGAAAGAAAATTAGAATCTGAAAGATTAGAAAAAGAGGCTGAAAGAAAGTTAGAGGCGGAAAAGGAAATTAAGAGGCTGCAGATTGAGGCTGACAAAGAGGCTAAGAAATTGGAGGCAGAAAGAGAAGAAAAAAGGCAGAAAGGGAAGCCGAGGAAAGAAGACAGGCTGCAGAAAGGGAAGACAAGCGATTAGCTGCAGAAAGGGAAGACAAGCGATTAGCTGCAGAAAGGGAAGCAGAAGATAAAAGATTACAAAGGGAACATGAGTTACGACTAAGGGAGTTTGAGTTTCAAGGCCATGCTCCTGAAAATGGTGCCAGTCCCTTTACCTCCGATGCTACTGCTAGTCAGGGAGCCTCAACCTCAGCTATGAACTTTCATTTAGATCATTTTGTTGAGAAAGACGATGATATCGAGAGCTATCTAAATAGATATGAACTATTAGCTACCACGTATGGGTTAGAGAGAGAAAGGTGGAGCTTAAAATTATCTCAAGGACTTTGTGGTACGGCTTATGAAGTTTTTGCTAAAATGAGCAGAGATGATCAAGAAAATTATGACATGCTAAAGCAGGCTCTTTTGTTAAGATATGAAAAGAATGGTGAAACATATCACCAGTTCTCTGCACGGTTAGAGACATACTTGGAGAAATGGACTTCTCTGGGGAAAACCCAAGATCTTAAGGAAATGATCCTTATAGAACAACTAAGAGAGTCCATGGCTCCAGACCTGAGAAAGTTTCTCATGGAACAAGGTGCAGAGAGACTGGGTGAGTTACTAAATGTTGCTGAAAGGTATCAAGCAGCTCAGGCAGAGGTATCAGGTAATAAAAAGAAACAGGTAGATAATTTTAAGGCACCACAGAACTTTAATAAATTTGATCCTAGAGATCAAAACAAAGGTAAGCACCAGTTTGATAGGCCACGGTATGACAATAAAAATAAAACCCCACAATTCGATGAAAGGAAATATGATGAAAGAAAATCTTTCAACCAAAAAAGGAGATGGTGTAAGAATTGTCGAATGGACAATCATGATACTGACCATTGCAGAAGGAAACCTGTGTATATGGCCACCCTTCAGGTCAGGTCGACCTCAAGAAAGGAGGAGGATATCCTGATAGATACCACTCCAGAAGAGTTGAGGAAGGCACAGGCTGGGGATAAGACCCTCAAGCCTTGTTTTAGGAAATTGTCAACTTGTCATACAACTCCAGGAAAGGGAGATTTTTACATGAAAAACAAGTTGATTTACAGGAAGGCCGGAACTAGATCCAATGGTCACGGACAGTTGGTTCTCCAAAAAGGTATAGGGCAGACTTAATAAGGAGCTTACATGTGAAACAAGATGGGGACCATGAGAAAATTGGTACCATCATTCAAAAGGTAGCTCAAAATTATTATTGGCCCAAGGCAAGGTGGGACATTGAGAATTTTGTGGAGAGGTGTAGCATATCACATGAGGGAACACCCACAACTGGGAACATTGATCAGGACCTGGACACGCCACGGGGCAAACGTAGGCCTGACACTATAAAGAATAATAAAGTGGACCAAGTGGAATGGGAAGCCCCTTTTCACGGACAAGCTTCAATTAACTGTTTTACAATGGCCACTATGCAGAGAGTGCAAAAAGATGTCTTACCCCAGGATAAGCCGAAAATCCCTCAATCGGACTTATGTAAACTGGAGGAAGAGGATGTAGAGAGGAAATCTCTCATCAAGAATTTTAAGCGGGGAGACAGCCCCAAGAAAAGAATTGGTAGCGGTCGTTTTGTGCATGATAATTCTGGGAAGAAAAATCATCACTATAGCGCTTCGAGTGGAAGAGACCATACCGGTGCATGGACAAATAGGTCCACAAAATTAAAATTCCATATGTAACGCTGTTAAGAACTTGGACTGATGAAAAGGCAGGGGAAAATATTACATCCTCATACCAATATGTGAATGAGCTGACCACTCGTTTAAAAACTGGCTGGAAACTTGCCAATGAAAATTTGAAACAAGCCAGGAAAAAACATGCTGCCTATTACAACAGGAAAGCTAAAGACAGAGATTTGGCTGTGGGAGAGAAGGTACTGCTTCTTCTACCCGGTAGTCAGAATAAATTACAAATCGGATGGCAAGGTCCATATACAGTTCTAGAGAAGGTGTCTAGAACAAATTATAAGATAGATAAGAAGGGGAAAGAAAAAATCTATCATGTGAATCTCCTGAAGAAATATTTGGAAAGAGAAAATCAGGAAGAGACACACTTGTTGACCTTGTCCATTGCTATGGAGATGAAAAAGGAACCACTTTCATCATTTGAATATCCATTACACCCCTGTGAGACAGCGGCCCAGGTGAAAATCAGTACACATTTAACGAAAAATCAGAAAGAGAGAGTGCAACAGGTTCTAGATAATCATACAGAGGTGTTAACGGACCGACCGGGGCATACAAACTTATTGGAATATGATATGAAACTGATAGACCAAACACCTGTCTGTATGAAACCCTATTCGATTCCTTTTGCTAAGGAGAAAGCTTTGAAGGAAGAGATAGACTATTTGTTGAAGGAATTAATAATTTCACACAGTGAATCTTCGTATAGCTCCAGTGTGGTGCTCTTAAGGAAACCCTCTGGAGAACATAGACTCTGTATAGATTACAGGAGACTGAATGCTATCACAGAAGGTCAGGTGGATCCATTGCCGGATACAAATAAAGCTACATATTTCTCAAAAGTGGATCTGAGTAAAGGATACTATCAGATTCCAGTAAAGCCTGAGGTTAGACCGTACCTAGCTTTTAGTACCTCAGAGGGACACAATGAGTTTAACAGATTGCCATTTGGATTAAAAAATGCGCCTAGTGTCTTCTCTAGAATGATGAGAAAATTGTTGGATCCTCTGAATAACCCATGCATCACAAATTTCATGGATGATATCCGTATAGCAACAGAAACATTTGAGGAACACATTGACTCTCTGAACATGCTGTTTAATCGACTTAGAGAAGCGAATTTAACAGCCCGACCAACCAAATGTTGCGTTGGATGTAAAGAATTAGAATTCTTGGGACACACAGTTCATCAAGGAAACATGACAACTGACCCCAAGAATTTAGAGAAACTAAAGAAGGCCCCGAGACCACAAACCAAGAAAGACGTGAGATCTTTTGTCTCATTATGTGGTTTCTACCAAAAGTATATCAAAAACTTTAATTCCATATGTGCACCGTTAACTGATTTGACACGTAAAGGAAATCCAGATTGAATTACATGGACAGCACAATGTGAATTGGCTTACCAGGAATTGAAGGAAAAGCTTACAAGCAAACCTATTTTGAAATTACCTGACTTAAGTCAAGAATTCGTGGTAAGAACGGATGCCAGTAATATAGGGTTAGGTGCGACATTGTTACAGAAATCAGATGCACTGGATGGGGAATTAAGCCCAGTGGCATATGCTAGCAGAAAGTTGAATAAAGCTGAAACCAATTACTCAACTAGCGAAAAAGAATGTCTTGCAGTAATATGGGCGATAAAGAAATTCAATATTTATCTGTATGGGAAGGCATTTAAGTTGCAAACGGATCACAAACCCTTGTCGTTTCTAGCGCAGGCTAGGCATGAAAATTCTAGGTTACTCAGATGGTCCTTACTTATGCAGCCATTTGAGATTAGCATTGAGTATATTTCTGGAAAAACAAATCTGGGAGCGGATTTTTTAAGCCACCATCCGTGTGATGAGAATCACCGTAAACCCCAGAAATAATAATAAATTTCTCTATGTGTATATAGAATTATAGACTGACATATAACGTCTGTTTTAAGAGGGGAGAATTTGTCGTGAAACATTCTAAATCCACATATATAAATTAAAAAAGTAAATGTAAAGCCTAACACATAAATTCAATAAAAGGGAAAGAAGAATGGTAAAGAACAATGCTGTCACAATGACTGTACTCGAGATCCCCTTTTTCTGCTTCATCTGCATATTCTCACGCTTTCACGTTTACTAGTAAAGCCTACCGCAGCATACACGCGTTTCAACAAAACAATAAAACGTGTACTGTATTTCTTAGAAAACCTTGAGATACGCAAGCTGATTAATGACCTAGATTAATACTAGCATTAATTTTATTTTATACACTGCGTAATGAAAAGACAGACGAACTTAGAAGAGAGAGAGAGAGAGAAATGTACTGAGGAACGCATGCAACACTAACACGCAGTCGCGCGATATAAATTAATGCCACCCCCAACGCGAAAGGCATGAAGCACTAACTTTTTTCAAATAGACAGTGATAAAAAACACTACCAATACGAGGGTTAGGTTTTAAAAAACATGTTTAATGCTTATTGGGAAACATGACATTCTAGTGTTTTATGTCTGAAATCCTGACATTATGCTGACAGAACAGTCGAAAAGGCAGGACAGGTGGCGGTTCTAAACATAAAAAATACACGACTATCCTAGAAAATACATATTTTGAACGCAGCCACTTAGCTCCATTAAATTTATATATTTGGGTTCCTTAGGACTTGCTGACAAAGAATATGTTAAATGTTACGCAAATAATCTAGGAATTAACAAATTATAGCCAAAAGAAAATGGTGATGCTGTCAGACAACACCAAATTATAATGGCTCAGTGGAATGTTTTGAAACCACCATTGTACGGGAAATAGGCCAACAAGTTACATCCGATTTGATTGGTGGGAATGATATGTAAGGCTAAACATGATTAGTCGGACTGCAAATACTATTTTTGGTTGTTAGGGGAAACGTAGGAAGGGTAGATTTTTTCAAAAAGCTTTGTAAACATGGTTCTATTGGCTAGACCCGCTGATATAGTCAATTAGGAGCGTCGGTTCAGTACCACATTTTAAAATAAACTTACCAAGAAACAGTGCGTTGAGATCCAGCTCATATTTTCTAAATACAAGGGGATTGACATAAGTCTTGGGCTTGACCATGAAGGAGTCACAGGAGGAAGATGAAACTTGGCACATTTAATGTTCATCATATTTGCACTGAATGTGTAAAGTATGTGTTTGTTTCTTCAATGGTTTTTCCCGCTACGGTGCACGGCGCAGTGTACCCTATTGACCGGATCTGCTGCTCCAAAGATTTGACAAAACAATGGAAAAGAAGGAGGCCAGAGCTGTGATAAAATTTTTGATGTTTCAGGGAAAAACACCTACAGAAATACACAGGGAGATGGAACCAGTGTTTCGTGATTCTTGTCCTTCATATACTTCGGTAAAAAACTGGTGTCAACAGTTTAAGTGCGGCCGCTCAAATGTTGCTGATCTGCCAAGATCTGGTAGACCAACCTCAGAGTGCAACGATGAAAATGCAACAAGAGTGAAGAAAATCATTGACCAGGATCGAAAAATGACAATTGTGGAGATAGCTAGTAGAGTAAAACTAAATGAAAGAACAGTTTATAGAATTTTACGCAACAGACTGAACATGAGAAAAGTGTGGGCTCGCTGGGTTCCACGACTGTTGACACGTGAACAGAAGCGAATGAGTGTAAATTGCTGTCAACAGTTGCTCAAAAAGTGTCAGTCAAAAAATTTTTTGGAGACCATGGTGACAGTAGATGAGACTTGGATACACCATTATGACTCCGAATCCAAAATTGCCAGCATGCAATGGAAAACCCCGGGCTCCCCAACACCTGTCAAGCCGAGAGCGCAGAAATCTGCAGGAAAAGTGATGCTGACTGTTTTTTGGGACGGCAAAGGTGTCCTTTTAAAAAATTATCTGCCTCGTGGCAACACAGTTAACGGACAGTACTATGCAGATCTTCTCACAAAACTAAGAAAGGTTGTGACCAGGAAACGAGAGATAATGCGCACTGTTGAGCGCTCTTTTCGGGTAACATGATAGCTAGTAGCAGATGTACCAATGTACTAGCATCTTGACGCGAATGTAGAATGAAAATTAGATGAAGAGCTATCCAACAGAACTTCAACGAGTGGAAGGCAAATCAGGCCAACATGATCATACTCAACTCGTTGGTAAAGTTATTATAATTTATTACGTGGTACGAAGACGGTTGACAAGACGGTACAATGTTCCTTGACAGGTACGATGAACAATTTATACATAGTAGTGACAGTTCCGATAAAACGATACATCTCTGGTCATTCATATCTAAAATCCTCTCTCACGTAAGTAATAAGAATCCAATAATATTCATACTAGGTTTTAACAGCAAGGGAATGTCCGTTGACCTTGCTTGTGGTCATCCACTTAAGCATGTACTCCCATACCACGAACTCCCGCATTCGTCCAATAAGAGACTGTTTCTATCCAAGACATAGTTCCATATAACGTAGATTCAATATATATTCACTGGTACATATATGAAGAGGTATCTGAGTTAGTATCTTTAGGTTTTAACTAACCTCTCAAAAATCATGCCACGACTTTGGCATTACAATAAAGGCGTTTACACATATGAATACTGCAATCCAATTAACTTCTTTCCCACTCGTAGGAATCCTTCTCCTACGATACGAATCCTAAAGGCTAACGACTCTGTAGGTCCATTCTAGGAATAATATATTCCCGCTAGACTAGTATAAGAGCGGCCTTACAATACAGCATACAATAAGAAGTGGGGCGATAACTTACGTGACATTGCTGCTATTGGTTTCGACCTGAAGACCAATACAGATCACTAGAATAAATGGCTTCCATAAACGTGCCATGAATACAATAATAATATATCAATCACGGACATAAACAAGGTCCATGTTGCCCCTCCAAATCATGACGTCAGAAACTACTCAACTAGGTTACCCGTGCGTCCCAAAGCAACTCACACTGCTTTGTGCACGTCAGTGCGCGAATCATTCGACCGCACAAATAATATAACTATATTGAGACTGGTGCGTACATTTGGCAGGACCGAAGACTACACCCTTAGGTAATAAATGTACGTAACAGCTCCCTTATTACCTCCCCTTAAAAAAATTAATTCTATTAATTTTTTTGAACTTAGTACCCGGGAGAGGTGAGTCAAAACTACAACAAGATATATGAAATGCATAAAGTTATATCATATTAAGAAAAGAATATTAAACGAAAATCAATATAACTAAATGATAGTATGCATTAAAGCACACATCCACCATCGACCTACTTTGGAACGATGTGGTAATATTAGAAGTAAAAGAAGTTGACAATGAAAATGAAAAAACCATAAAAAAAAAAGATGATAATAAAATTCAACTAAGTTTTCTAAAAAAAATTTGAAACATATGATTTCAAAAATGAAAATGAACAGCAACACTGATGATAATCAATGACAAGAGGATCAATAAAACAGAAAAATTGAAAATACAATGTGCAAAAATGAAGCAATGCAAAATTAAACACTTTAAGAATCAACACCCTTAATGTTTTCTAACACTAGTATGGTTGACTAGTGATCTTAACAGTGAGATATCATAACTAAGACCCGTGAATGCAGGTATTACGTGACAACTAAGAAAGTTAGTATTGAATTATTCTAATTTATATATTTCTTAATTACTAACAAATAACCAGTTACCAATATATTCTAAGTAATTCCAATATCACTCATTGTCAATGTTCAGTTACAACTAGTTAGTAATCGACGAGACGATGTTCTCAATGTTCCCTACACGTATAAATATATTCTCGAACACAATATGTCGTGTAATATGTTCCATAGGAATAACAAATGTATATTTGTCGCTCTTAACAATGTTTCTATACTAATAAAAAGTTACTGTAGTACCAATGTTGCCGTACTAATAAAATGTTACTCTAATACCACTGTTCCCGTTTTAATAAAACGCTACTACACAAGAAGTAATGCTATAATCTATAAGTAAGTATATTATGAAAGTTATATTTATAGGAATACTTCAGTTATATAAATAGTCTTTATAGATGTACAATCAATGAAAATGTACAAAGTTATTCATGTTATCGGTGAGGATGTTTCAACATCTGGAAGTGGTTTAGTTTCGACAAGTTCGCTTGGGCATCTCGACAAACAGTCTGCGAACACATTCTTCACTCCAGGAATAGCTCGTATTTCAAAATTGAATGGTTGAAGCGCTATAGCGTAACGCGCTGACTTCGATGATTTAACGTTTTTCGTGTTCAGTGCGGTAAGAGCTTTCTGGTCAGATTCCACCACAAAGTGTGAGCCAAGGAGGTAACGTTCCAGTTTTGTGATTGCCCACACTAATGCGAGGAGCTCTTTATCCAGAACGGAGTATTTGAGTTCGCTCTCCGTAAGTTTTCTGGACACGTACATCATCGGAAATAAGGTGCCGTTATATTCCTGCATCAAAACTGCAGCAATAGCGTAAGAAGAAGCGTCACTGCGAAGAATGAAAGTGAGATTTTTGTTAGGCAACCTCAAAAAAGGTGCATTTGAAAAAAATTGTTTTATATAGTCTAACGCCGTTTGGTGATCCTGCGACCACTTTATTACATTAGGTGTGCTTTTCTTCAGTAGAGACGAAAAAGGTACAGTTATAGTAGACAAATGAGGGATGAATTTTGAATAGAACTGTATTAGTCCTAAAATAGACCTAACTTGTTTTTGTTTTTTTTGTCTTAGGTGCTGAGATGTTTAAAATTTTAGAGACGTTACTGTCTTCTGTATACATGAAACCATGACCTATGCGGTGACCCAGAAATGAGATGTCATGAAAACCGACAAAAGCCTTTGAAGGTTTCGCTGTTAAGTTATAATCTCGTACGGTAGACAGTAAAGCTTTTAATCCATGAATATGTTCATCCCAAGAGTCACTGAAAATACAGATGTCATCTATATAAGTAATGACATCGGGACGATGAGACAATATGCGGCGCATCATGCGTACAAAGGTAGCTGGCGCATTCATTAATCCGAATGGCATAAAATTTCATTGGAAAAGTTCATGAGAACTAGAAAAAGAACAAATAACCATTACAAGAAAGAGATGATGACTGCATAGGCTGAGTCATCAAAGAATGTGAAATCAAAATACAATATAGTAGGTTACTATCCGCGTGACGCAGAATCAGGAACCAATTGTAATCGGAGAGAATGGTGGTGGAAATACACACCATTGTCCCGCTCGATAGCCATGCGAGCATCTCGATTGGTCCTAAAAGTAACCACGGCGTCACCATACCTGTTATTGGTATGAGGTAACAGACGCACGAACCTAACGTCTGCCGTGTGGTTGAGAAAATCTCCTAGTGCTTGCCAACTAGTTTGCTGTGGCAGATTTTGCACAAGGATGGTGCGAGAAGATGCACCTCTACCAATATAAGTGGTACCGTAGTCACAAGAATGTGAACAAGGTTGATGGGTAACATTAGTTCTCTTAGGTACATTATAATATTTATTATTTATACCTTTAGGATTATTCTGAAATGTACCATACCTTTGTACTTGATTATTATGACTTATGCCAGACAAAGGTGTAGGTGTACGGCATGTCGTAGACACCTGCTTGCTGGGCAAAGTTAAAATCTTACTGGCAACCTTATTGGTATTAATTTTCCCATAAGAGTTACAACTCTTATTTTTATTAGGAACATCCTTTCCCTTTTTTTCAAACGTAACCTTTTTTTTACGATCAGTTGCCTGCTGATCAGGTCGAGGGAAGGTATATGTCCCCCGGAATGACTTACTAGTCTTCACAGGTTGCGTTGAAACCTTAATATCATTCTTAAGAATGGAAGCATGTCGTAAAGGTTGTAATGCATTAGCCACAGTGGCGTAATGAACCATGGAATCATTTTCACTACTAGATTCCGATACATTAGCATTACCCAACATGTTAATAGCATGTGCATGTGACACAACTATAGGTATAGACTTAAATGCATAGGCATCCTGTATATGCTGCTTTTCCCATTCAGCAATTTGCTGTGGGGTACATTCCTTTATATCATGTATGCGACCCAGGATGACATCAGAAATTGGATTCGGAAGAAGATAGGCGTGGATCTTTCCTGAAAAAAATGGTGTATTTAACTCAATAACAGCCGTGGTAAATGTTTCCACTGTCCCACTAAATGTAACACATTGGATGGTTTCTCCAGTTGCACAGGCGGGGTCGACCAAAGAGTTCCGCACTCCCACAGCACTGCAGCCTGAATCAAATAAAAGAGAGCATGGAATGCCATTTATAAAACCCTTATTTAATTTAAGGCTTCCTGTTCCATAGTCAGTAGCTGACGTGGCCGTACAAGCCGCTGGTAGGTTTGGTATAATTTGCCCGCATCGCAGCGTTGTGATCGCCTTGGGCTGGAATGGGGTATTACTCTCATCACAAGACTTGACCTGTTCGAAATCTAGAGAACATGACATAGCACTATGTGCATTAACATTATTATCCTGTTCCTTGTTTGAATGTGTATCACTCAAAGCAACATTAGAGTGTTGTCGTGGCTGGTTCGAAGATATATATCTTCGTAGCGATCGATTTTGGTTATTATCCCCACAATTGCTAGTATTTGCATTTTTGTTTACGTTAAAATCACGGTTAGTATGACCATTACCATTGTGCCATTGACCATACTGTCTATTTTGATAACCTTGTCTGTTTTTGAAAGATTGTGATTTAAATTTCCCATTATGATAATAATTATTGCTTTGATTATTTCCAAAATTATTCTGATGAAAATCTCGTGATCTGTGAGATTGGCTAGAAGATACATTATACAGAGAAGTTTGACAAAATTGTTTCCCTTTAAAAGAATGGCAATTCTTGTTATTTCCCTTTCTGACTTTTCTATCTCTAAGATTCATTATCAATTTTTTCTGTTTTTCAGCTTCTATTTTCAACTCTACATAATCTGACTTCCACTTCTCATAATTCCTTTTGAATAGTTCTAGCTCTCTAGCAATCCCATTCATAATATTTAAATCTTTAACTTCGAGTTCTGCAGCAGCAGTTTGAGTTAGATGTTCAACATCGATAGTGTGTTTCCTGACATGTTCTTTATTAATGGCCTTTTCTTTTTCAAGTGCCTCAATGGCATTTTGATGGCTATTCGTAAGTTCCTCAACCCTTAATTTCAAAAGAGGAATCTCAGATGTAAGTTCTTGAATCTGAGCCAAATGAGCATGACAGTCTGTCTTCATAGTCATATTTAACTTATCAAATTCTTCAATGACCTTCTTCTCCTTGTCAAGTAATATTTTTACTGAGCGTACTTCATTCTCTAACTCATTTTTCTCCATGAGTAATTTTTCAATATTTATCTGTTTTTCCTGAGACACTTTCTCCTGTTGACATAGAAGATTCCTAAGTTCTTGATTTGCCAAGGTAAGATCTGCTATCTTCTTATCCAGAACTTTCATGTTTTGTTTCATCGTTTTTTCCATATTACTCTTTTCTCTTAAAAGAGTTACCTCAGATGTCAGGCTCTGAATTTGAGCCACGTGTGTATTGCAATCTATCTGCAAAGTAGTATTAATAGCAGTAGGTATTTTTTCATCGTCACTATCTTCTTCGAAAAATATGTTCATTAAGGAGGTCACCTCATTATCTAACTCTCTTTTCTGGTTAAAAGAAGAGTCATGACATTTCTTGTTATCCTCTATCAACACCGTCACTTTATTCTTTAACTCAGAATTTTCAAAATCCATAGCCAACAACTTCTTCTCATATTCCCCTTTTTGCTGTAGCAGCTCATTCGTAAGGGCAATCTCCCTACCCTTGTGCTTCGTTATGGTTTTCTTCAACTCATCCACCTCAATAACACTACTGTCTTGAGTAGTTATTTTTCCTTCATCATAAAAAATGGTTGATAATAATTTAGCAAGTCTCACTGCTTTCTCTTGTGAAAAGCCATATTTGCACCTAAGAAAAGCAAAATTCTTGAGATCCTGGGTAATTTGAAGTAAGAAATGTTCAATGGCATATTCCTCACAACTTGAACCCCATTTACCCATTCTATCTCCCTTCCGGAGAAAATGATCCAAAATATCCATTATGTCTAATAATTTTTTTTTTTTCACTCTAATAAGTGTTACTTAAAAATATTCACTTTTTTACCATCTAATCAGAGGTACCAGTTCCTGTCCAAGAACTGTACATTAAAGTCATCATATAATAGTCAAATATTAATAATCAATAATGTAATTTATAACATGAAATGGTGTGAAAGCAACAACGTGAAAGACAATATAAAACATTACCGACAAGACACGATAATCAAAACAAATGACTACAGTCGTAGAAATCAAATAAAATAAAAATGTGGAACTAAAATAGAATGTCGTAAAAAATTACGATGACATCTACGATCCAATAATGCACAAGACAATTGACAACACAGTGTAAAAAACATGTGCTTTGTAAAAAACTGAACGACAGGAAGATTAGACGGACACATAATACAAACAAAATTCATCATAAAACTAAATACGAGTAAAAATAACTACGAAAACAACAATAAAAAACGTGACGAAACAGCTAAACAGATACTGTTATAAGGGACAACTAGCGATCGGAACTTCGGCAAGGTTTCTAGCCTTGTACCGGAATTATCGCTCAATTGAAACTTACAAAATGAGCCCTACAGAACGTCTGACGAAGAGCCCGAATTGGTTTCGAGATGGATCTCGTTCGTCAGATCAACCTCCCTACCTCCCACGAAGAATACAACACATATAACATGTAACATGAAAAATATAAATGTGGACATAACTACATGAGGCACAACTAAACGTAATAAAGTGTACAACAAAAACACGTTATACTCATCTCGCGTGCAGTTAAAAAATCAATGTGCCTCGTCTCCGTGGATGTACGCTTGAGGATAAAATACTTCGTTCTGAGTATTAGACCACAGCTCGCACGCAATACTGACGAAGAGGTGATTCCAAGGTAGTCAGTCACTGTACAACCTGACGTGGATGTTGATTGATGACCTTGACCCTGTCCGTAAGTTGATTGTGATTCACCAACACAGTAGATTCCAAGATGTTGTCGCCTTGAAAGTTCAAATCTTCCATTCAACCGATACTTGTATAGGTACGTTTCCTTTGAAATTATTGATTTCCAGTCCCCATACTGGCAACCATTTACTGTTGAGCGCTCTTTTCGGGTAACATGATAGCTAGTAGCAGATGTACCAATGTACTAGCATCTTGACGCGAATGTAGAATGAAAATTAGATGAAGAGCTATCCAACAGAACTTCAACGAGTGGAAGGCAAATCAGGCCAACATGATCATACTCAACTCGTCGGTAAAGTTATTATAATTTATTACGGTGTACGAAGACGGTTGACAAGACGGTACAATGTTCCTTGACAGGTACGATGAACAATTTATACATAGTAGTGACAGTTCCGATAAAACGATACATCTCTGGTCATTTATATCTAAAATCCTCTCTCACGTAAGTAATAAGAATCCAATAATATTCATACTAGGTTTTAACAGCAAGGGAATGTCCGTTGACCTTGCTTGAGGTCATCCACTTAAGCATGTACTCCCATACCACGAACTCCCGCATTCGTCCAATAAGAGACTGTTTCTATCCAAGACATAGTTCCATATAACGTAGATTCAATATATATTCACTGGTACATATATGAAGAGGTATCTGAGTTAGTATCTTTAGGTTTTAACTAACCTCTCAAAAATCATGCCACGACTTTGGCATTACAATAAAGGCGTTTACACATATGAATACTGCAATCCAATTAACTTCTTTCCCACTCGTAGGAATCCTTCTCCTACGATACGAATCCTAAAGGCTAACGACTCTGTAGGTCCATTCTAGGAATAACATATTCCCGCTAGACTAGTATAAGAGCGGCCTTACAATACAGCATACAATAAGAAGTGGGGCGATAACTTACGTGACATTGCTGCTATTGGTTTCGACCTGAAGACCAATACAGATCACTAGAATAAATGGCTTCCATAAACGTGCCATGAATACAATAATAATATATCAATCACGGACATAAACAAGGTCCATGTTGCCCCTCCAAATCATGACGTCAGAAACTACTCAACTAGGTTACCCGTGCGTCCCAAAGCAACTCACACTGCTTTGTGCACGTCAGTGCGCGAATCATTCGACCGCACAAATAATATAACTATATTGAGACTGGTGCGTACATTTGGCAGGACCGAAGACTACCCCCTTAGGTAATAAATGTACGTAACAGCACTCAAAATCTTCCTTTGCTTCAAGACAACGCCGCCCTTTCACAAAGCACGGCTTGTGCAGCTAGCAGCCAACAATTTGAACATTGAAATTCTTCCACACCCATCATATTCTCCAGATTTGGCTCCATCAGACTTTTTTCTATTCCCAAATCTTGAAAAACAGCTGAAAGGAAATCATTTTGACAGCGATGAAGAGATTATACTGGCATGTGATGACTGGTTTAGTTTGAAAAATAGGATGTTCTACTCCCAAGGTCTTTTCAAGGTCAAGCAGAGATGGCAGAAGTGTGTCAATTCAGACGGTGGCTATATTGAAAAGGAATAAACACTATACAAAATTTCAGCTCTCTGTGACATGTCCTTCATGGTCAGGCCCAAGACTTATGTCAATCCCCTTGTAAAAGCCTGGGACAGAGGCAGATCAGAATTTGTGCCATAATTTGTGACATAATTCATCGCCAGTCAACGTATTTGTTTATTATTTCCATGAATTGTGGTAAGATTGACCTCTTTGATATCTTTTTGATGAAAATTGCATGTAAATTGATAATCTATGTCTGTATATGTGTGTGGTTCAGTAGCAAACATGAGGCAAAGCCTAGATATTGCTCCAACTTGAACAAAACTTGTCGGAGAAAAGTATATCTGCATGGGATCGCCAAATAGTACACTGACACCTATCTTATTGACTAGAAGGAAAGACTGCTGGAATTGCAGAGGTGTAGTAACCTGTAGGGAGAAGGATACTGGTATAAATTGTTTCAGATGAAGCTAGCAGCAGTCGGCCTAACGCTCTGAACTCAGTGTTTGTTATGTGTTGTGTTCAGTGTGGAAATAGATTATAAATTAGTTCTGAAGTAGGAGGTACAACCTTCTTGTTTCAGGGACCGTGGTCCTAACTTATTGAAGCAGCACTTGGTCTGAGAGTTGCTGAACCCAGAGGCTGGTAGCTTACTCCTGGGTCCAGCTAGCGACAAGTGAGGAGTCTCAAGAACACAGTGAAGCAAGCGAGCAGAATAGACTGTTTCCTGCCGCCCTCACAGAAGATAAGATTCTGTGGCCAGAGCAGCTCAAACCTTATGTAACCCCCTCTAAAATTGACAGTATATTAAATAAGAGGGACAATTAGTTGTTTCCAATGACAGGAACGGTGAACTTTTCCCAATATTATTTCCACCAGAGACAGACACTTGAAGTCGTGATGACGAACAACCACCTAGCTAGAAAAGCCAGTATTACCTCATAGTACTACATCACAACTCACACACATAGGATAATAATAATATATGTCAATACAAAGATCATATCTATAAATTGTGTACATACAACTTGTAATTACATCTTACTGTGATTCCTGGTTCACTGTGTAGCTGAATCAGGATATCTATTATTGAAAGGAATTAATACATATATTTTTAAAACTTTAACACTTGACTCATTTAAGATAGTCTTATAGAGTGTTATATGTGTGTGAGTGTCACAGTGTTGTAAAGAGTTGTGGATTAAACTAAATTGTTTATCTGTCTGTTGGTTGTTGTGAACATACACTTCACCACTTTCATAACCCTAGACATTCAACGTAGTCATCATATATTCCAGAATAATTCTGACTGAGGTATAAATGTGGTAGCAAGTAAGGTTATCTGTAAAACACTACACATATTAGATACAGATACCTTCACAGCTGATCTCAGTCAGTACACTAAGTCCCCTATAAATAATTATATCATCCCACTTTACCACAATAACATCAAGAGATGGACAGGAAAGAGTCTATCAGAGTGCACCACCAAGACAAGAGACAGAAGACGTTGGAGATCCATTACAGCCAACCTTCGTTGTGGAGATGGCACCTGATGATGATGTTAATTTTGCAGGCAACCTCTTTGAGTAAATGCTGCCTCACAGACATGACACATGTAATGTTTACTATCTGTATGTAATCTCTTATATTTTTGTAAGTTACTTGTCTCAGTAAATGCTGCCTCACAGACATCACACATGTAATACTTACTATCTGTATGTAATCTCTTATATTTTTGTAAGTTACTTGTCTCAGTAAATGCAGCAACACAATCATCAAACTTGTAAGGTATTTGTCCTGTATGCATTCTTTTATGTTTTTATAGGCTACCTCTCACAGTAAATGCTGCACCACAAACATTACACTTCCCCTGTATGAATCCTTTCATGTAATTGTTTTAATTTTCTGGCTGAACACCATCACCAGCCAAGAACATTCTTTGATGACTTTGTAGGTGATGAGTCACCAAGACATGCGCACCATCGTAGTGGGTAAACAATGGAATTGGGTTGACCACATCCTCAGAAGAGATCTTGACACCATCACCAGAACTGCCATGCTATGGGCTACAGATGGAAAGTGAAAGCAAGGATGGCAAAAAGTCACGTGACGGCGAACTGTGGAGGCTGAAATGTTAAGAATGAACCAAAGCTGGGGCAGCACATGAAGGATGGCTGTTGAACAAGCAAAGTAGAGACAGTTTGTTGCTGCCCTGCAAGACACAATGAGATGTGTTGGTCATTGATGGCTTTATCAGGACCAAAGTAGAGACAGTTTGTTGCTGCCCTACAAGGCACAATGAGATGTGTTGGTCATTGATTGCTTTATCAGGACCAAAGTAGAGACAGTTTGTTGCTGCCCTACAAGGCACAATGAGATGTGTTGGTCATTGATTGCTTTATCAGGACCAAAGTAGAGACAGTTTGTTGCTGCCCTACAAGGCACAATTAGATGTGTTGGTCATTGATTGCTTTATCAGGACCAAAGTAGAGACAGTTTGTTGCTGCCCTGCAAGGCACAATGAGATGTGTTGGTCATTGATTGCTTTATCAGGACCAAAGTAGAGACAGTTTGTTGCTGCCCTACAAGGCACAATGAGATGTGTTGGTCATTGATTGCTTTATCAGGACCAAAGTAGAGACAGTTTGTTGCTGCCCTACAAGGTACAATGAGATGTGTTGGTCATTGATTGCTTTATCAGGACCAAAGTAGAGACAGTTTGTTGCTGCCCTACAAGGCACAATGAGATGTGTTGGTCATTGATTGCTTTATCAGGACCAAAGTAGAGACAGTTTGTTGCTGCCCTACAAGACACAATGAGATGTGTTGGTCATTGATTGCTTTATCAGGACCAAAGTAGAGACAGTTTGTTGCTGCCCTACAAGGCACAATGAGATGTGTTGGTCATTGATTGCTTTATCAGGACCAAAGTAGAGACAGTTTGTTGCTGCCCTACAAGACACAATGAGATGTGTTGGTCATTGATTGCTTTATCAGGACCAAAGTAGAGACAGTTTGTTGCTGCCCTACAAGGCACAATGAGATGTGTTGATCATTGATTGATTTATCAGGACCAAAGTAGAGACAGTTTGTTGCTGCCCTACAAGGTGTGACCAGATGTGTTGGTCATTGATTGCTTTATCAGGACCAAAGTACAGACAGTTTGTTGCTGCCCTACAAGGCACAATGAGATGTGTTGGTCATTGATTGCTTTATCAGGACCAAAGTAGAGACAGTTTGTTGCTGCCCTACAAGGCACAATGAGATGTGTTGGTCATTGATTGCTTTATCAGGACCAAAGTAGAGACAGTTTGTTGCTGCCCTACAAGGCACAATGAGATGTGTTGGTCATTGATTGCTTTATCAGGACCAAAGTAGAGACAGTTTGTTGCTGCCCTACAAGGTACAATGAGATGTGTTGGTCATTGATTGCTTTATCAGGACCAAAGTAGAGACAGTTTGTTGCTGCCCTACAAGACACAATGAGATGTGTTGGTCATTGATTGCTTTATCAGGACCAAACAAGATGAAGACACTGAATAAATTCTTCATCACAAACTTCAAGCCAGTAAGGATTCTCTCCCGTATGTATTCTTGTATGTTGTTATAGGTTATCATACTCAATAAATGATATACCATAAATATCACACTTTTTTTTTTGCCTTCTTCTGGTGAGGAGCGCTCCTTTCAACCTATTTGGTTATATCAGAGCGCCTTTACCATCCAATAAAATGTCAACTCAGTTGACTGCTAACCCGATCAGTGTTGATAGATACTAAGTCTTGAAAAGAACCAACATTATCTATCTCATAGCATAAAGCACTAAACAGGACTCACCAGCTACGCCAACCCCCAAGCTAGTAGTCAATGGTTGTAGGATTTATCTTCCTCTATTTTCTTGTGAGACTGAATGATTAAATCACTGCAAGTAGCAGCAGCACTATCACTCACACTAAGCTATGTATACTTTTATGTCTCTGTAGATTACCACACTCAGTAAATGCTGCACTACAAACATCACACTTGTAAGGTTTATTTCCTATATGTATTCTTTTATGCTTTTGTAGACTACTTCTATCAGTAAATGCTGCTCCACAGACATCACACTTGTAAGGTTTATTTCATGTATGTATTCTTTTATGCCTTTGTAGATGACCTGTCTGAGTAAATGCTGCTCCACAGACATCTGTTGCGCACATATTAGTCTGCGACGCACAGATTATGGTACGTAGGCATACAAATGTAAAGTTATGGCTATTTGTCTGATGGAAAGCATTTAATTGTATTTAATCTATGATTCTGAGAGAAAGGGGTCAGAACCCAGATCGGTCGATGTTAGATTCGATTACATGTGTTATCTTTCCTTGTGGGTCAATCTGGCATATAAATACTGTTTATGTCAATTTTTGCATTAGGTAGGGCGAGAAACAGATTGGTCTTGTTTAAAATGCTTATGACCTGAATTTATATGTATTCCTTGACTAGTTAAGGTGATTGGCTCTTATATCTTTATATCTTGGTATTTCTATGTCGGACTATTTTGTGAGCTGAACTCTGGGGGGTGAAAGGCGTGGTTAGGCATGCGCAGTGGGTTCTTGAGAGAGGACAGGCAAGGCTGTCATGTCGGTGTCTATGGCTGGTTATTTAGAAAGTAAAGAGTGATCTATTCTAGGAAGGAGATGGTGATACTCCTATATTCATTATTAACGCCTAGGAATGGCATGTGTTATTTACCTGTATGTGTTTTCTGAACCAAGGTAAATTAAAACCCTTTTTTTTGGCTGAACTTTGTTGCTAAGTCGATAAGAGAGACGTATTATTGTGCATCTCAGATTGCTGACCACAGATGAAGATGACATGTAAGTCAGCAGCACCAGATTACTCCAGTAACCAGCTTATTGATAGCAGAAACAGATAGAAGCTATGAGGACATTTATGATTATATATCGAAGTAATTCTGCTTCATACTACTCCATCCCAAGTGAGCGAAGCTCAGGGAGGAGGAGCCATTTTTGATTCCCGCCATTGCAAGACTATCGTCGGAGAACAGAATATGTCTTACTACCTGATGATAGTACAGGGAGCTAAATAATATAAAAACCCATTACTGTGGTTTAACATGGTCATCATAAACATTGGATGAACTTTCGGCTTGAGAATATTAGACAGGAGAAGGTTCGGACAGTGAACCATTATTGTTGATATTGTATGTATCCACTTTAACTGACGCGATTAGCCAATTAGAACCTTAGACGATAGACAGCTAGGAGATTGAATGTTTCCCGTCTATCGTTCCTTTATATTGATGTGCCACATACCTACACATCTGATATTGTCACCCATTTTTCGAGTATACGATGATTTTTGTGCCAACGTGTTCAAATAACTGTAACCATGATGTCAAAGTGTATGTCCACTATTAAATGTATGAAACGTCATCAGTGGTCTACCCTTTATTGACTTCTGCTTATGATTGAGTGAGTGACTTGTCAACTCAACAGAACTTTACACACATTCGCGTCCTTTACACCTACATTCTCACTCGATGTCAGCAATGTGTCAGGACGAGTTGACCTTTCATATACATGTCCAGTATGACCCTATGAAAGCAGGAACATCACAACAACAGAACATCATTTACATCCACTCCGCAGTACTTATCAATGCGATAGCCACAAATCATACTTATCAATGTGGTAGGCCAGATTTGTGGGTCTAACCTGCACAGAGGACATTGCCAGAAGCCAGTTACTGTTACCAGAATGTTTCTTGTGGCCGCATACGACACACACGAACACCAGCAGTACAACTTACAGACGATATAAGCTTGACCTGTCAAACATAATACTGGAACTAGGTCAGCACTTGTTGACATTTGTATAGAGCAGACAGTTTCACAACAGATTTATTGGAGAAGTAACTGTGTTAGCGAAACGTGCATATATTTCAACGGTGGATCTTCTGGTGTGCTAAAAAAATTGAACATTGTAATAGTTTAAACCATAATTGATTACTTATTAAAGTGGCAATTTATTATTAAATTATAATACTATTGTGTGTAAAACTGAACATCTTTTTCAACACACACATTACATTATATGACATATATGTATTTATGTTTAATGTTTACATGTTATAGTGTTGTGTATATGTCTGTGGGAGGTTGGGTAAGGTGACTATTATAAAAGATACTACGTCATAGAGGTTTTATAATAGCATTCAGTAGGTGCAAATTTTCTTAATTGAAAATTTGCTAGCGACAATTTGTTGCTATTTTTTGTTAGCTGTGACGACTGTACCTATCGTTGTTATTGTAATATTTTTCTGTTTTAGTTTTGTTTTGATTATTTGTATTTGCAGGTCTCATCTTTCCTGTAATTTAGTTTTATACAACTTGATATTTATACACTGTGACGTCATTTGTGTTGTTTATTTCCTCGCGGTTGTCATCACAGGTTCTGTGATTATTTTCTTCAGTTTTCTATTTAACTTATTTGATTTCTGCGAATGTTTTTGTATTGTCTTTCTTGATTATCCTTTGTTTATGTTGTTGGTTGACATATGCTATAAGGTATACTTGATCATACACTTGTGGTATAGAATAAACTTGTAGTTTATTACTATCATTATTATTATTATACAAGTGAGTATACAAGACCTTATTAAAGGCTTGTCTCCCACAGAGATTGGGATAGAGGGAGCTGATTATCCAAGTTTATGAAAACCTTTTCTCATTTACTTTGAAATAAATTTCATTGACTTTTTCAGGTAACTAGATATATATAGTTAAACAATATGGCAACTTTAGACTACTTTATTGAGCAAGGGAGAGCCCTTGGGATGACTCCTGTGGAGTTAAAAGAGTTTGCACTTTCTCATTATGCCAAAGCACAGAAGGATGAAGAGAAAAAACAAAAAGCTGAGGCTGAAGAGAAAAAACTAAAAACAGAAGAGAAAAAACTAAAAGCTGAGGAGAAAAAAATGGAATTGGAAGCTAAACAAAAGGAATTGCAGATGCAGGTGGAGGAAAGGAGAATCCAGATGGAAATGGAAAAAGAAGAAAAAAGATTACAAAGAGAAGCTGACAAGAGAAAAACAAAGATGGAACATGAACATCAGGAAAAACTTTTAGCATTTGAGTCAGAAAAGTTGAAATTGACAAACATGGGTAATGTTAATCAGTCATCTAGTGGTAGTGGTAAACCTTTTATTTACAAGATCAAGCTACCAGCATTTAATACATCCAGTGATGATATAACAGTGTGGCTAGATAGATTTGAACGTTCTTGTCGAAATCATAATGTGGATAGATCACAATATGCTAATCAGTTATCAGAGATACTGAAAGGTGACACTCTGACTAGTTTAAGCTTGGTAGAAGAGGCTGACCAGGATAATTATGATGTTATCAGAGCAGCCTTATTGAAAAAATATCAATTAACAGAGGAAGGTTACCGTCTTTTGTTTAAGAGAATGGCACCTGAAACAGGTGTAGAATTCTCAGAATTCATTGCAAGGACATGTCTTATATTTAATCGTTGGATTGAGCTGTCCAAAACAGAAAAGACATATGAAACCCTTATGGACTTGTTGCTCAGAGACAAGATTATGTCAAGTGTAAATAAACCATTCCTTGAATTCCTACATGAGCGTAAACCCAAGACACTAAAAGAAATGGAGCAATATTGTACCCAATACGTTACTGCACATCCGGACGTAGCTATTAGCAATGCTAAGGTTAAGGAAAGTATGCCAGTTGCTTCAGCAACACCATAAAACCCTAATTACTCACACAAATTTCAAGGACCACAAAACAGGTTTGATAAAAAGAGTAACTCGAATAATTATCAAAATCAAGGTAATCAATCATTCCAAGGTTCTTCTTCGAAGAACTGGAGACGAGTTGACCGCCCTCGATACAGGGGTTGCCATAATTATAGGAATTTCCGAAGAGGAAGTCATTATAGGAACTATCCAAGTCATCCATCATGGAGACAACAAGACCATAGTTACAGAGATACTCATTATAATGAAAATAATGATTGTAACCATGAGAACTATGACTCAAACCCAAATAGGGGTTACAATAGAGGAAATAATAATTGGAGAGGCAATGATAAGCGAGGTAGATCGCAATATAAGGGACATAAATCACATTATCAGGCAAACTCTGCACAGCAAGAGTCACATGAAGCCTGTGATCAGACTAGTGATAATAAAAACTCTAATAATAATATGGCATGTTCTGCGTTTGATTTTGGGAGAGCATCTCAATGCCCCCAATGCAAAACATTATTTGAACCAACTACGGTGTCTACTTTGAGTTGTGGTCACCCTCTTCCTGCTCTTCCTGCATCAGTCGCACATGATGGAAGAGGATCTCTCGTCTTACATAAAGGTCTAGTAAATGATAGCCCAGTCTCAATTCTATTTGATTCTGGATGCACCACCATTGGTGTTAGAGAGTCACTTATAGATCCTTCCCATGCCACAGGCAAGGTAGTCAAATGTGTAACATTTGGCGGCACCTTAGAGAAGTACTCTACTGCTATCATCAATATCGCTACTCCTTTCTTTACGGGAGATGTGCACGCATGTCTTCTGCCGAATCCGATCGCTGATCTCATCATTGGTCATATTCACGGAGTCAAAGAATGCACTCCGCAACAAATTGCTGCTTGGGAAGATCAAAATATGCAAACTGCTAATGCAGTAGTCACAAGAGCACAAGCTCTCAATATGCCTCAGACTTCATCTACTGAAGATACTGAAGTGCATAACCAAGATGATCCCTAGGTAATTTCTCGTGACTCATTTATAAAACAGCAAGAAGATGATCCCACACTAAAGAAATTCTTCACTCTTGCAACAAAAGGTGATCCGAATAAACATACAAATCAAAAATCTTGGATTACAATGAAAAATGGCATACTTGTGCATATGGTCCAAGACTCTACTACGTCAATGCATTCTCAGATTCTTGTTCCCAAGAATTTGAGAGTTAAAGTTTTGCAGCCCGCTCATGACTCTCAGTGTGCTGGACATATGGGTTTTTCCCGTACTAAGTCTAGAGTTCTTGTGGCTCTCTTTTGGCCTTTTGTAAACAAAGACATACGGATTTATTGTCAATCTTGTAAGGTATGTCAAGAAGTCAAATCCAAAGTTCCACGCCATGCTGCACCTATTCAGGCTGCAGATATTCCTATTAGGCCGTTTCAGAAAATGGCAATAGACATTATTGGTCCGTTTAAGATCAAATCTGCCAGAGGACATCAGTTTATCTTAACGTTTGTTGACATGTGCACACGTTGGCCAGAGGCTATACCTCTGAAGAGCATTTCCACTGCCGATATTGCAGACGCTCTTTGACTAATATTTTCTCGTCTGGGATTCCCCGGAGAAATATTATCAGACCATGGCACCCAATTGATATCGGATACCATGTCTCAAGTGATGTCTACTCTGAAGATAGATAGATCATTGAGTAGTATCTATCATCCTATGTCTAATGGGATGGTGGAACGTCTGAACAGAACACTCAAAAACTTACTAGGGAAGATAACTGAGGATCATCCTCAGGATTGGGATAGGGTTTTGCCCGCGGCCCTCTTTGCGTATAGAGAGGTCCCCAATGAACATACAGGATTTTCTCCCTTTGAACTTGTCTTCGGCGCGCGACCGCGCGGCCCTATGTCTTTGCTTCATGATTTTATAACCGCTGATAATATTGATGATGACACAAAATCTTCTTACGAATATGTCATCGCGCTTAGACATAAGATTATCGAAGCATGCAGATTAGCAACTTCTTCTTCTGAATTTGCCAAACAGAAGGCAAGGCAATTTGCCAATAAGAAAAGAACCTTACGACAACTTTGTCCTGGGGATAAAGCATATGTTTTGCTACCTTGTAGGGAAAACAGACTTCTTATCTCATGGAAAGGTCCGTTCAATATAATCTCGAAAATTTCCGATGTTGACTACATTGTCGATATTGATGGAAAGCATAAAACCTTCCACATCAATATGCTCACGGAATTCCATGAACGTCCTGAGTATTTGCTGCCTATTTTCCAGGCAACGGACGATTCCCCAGTACCACATGGTCATTACTCATCCTTGTCAGTAATACAAGATGAAGAAACAAGTTTCTCGGATGTAAATCTCCCTCTTCCAGTGATTCCACTTCATTCTAGTGAATCATGGAAAAACGTTACTGTTTCTCCTACGTTATCTCTAGAGGAACAGCGACAAGTTTCTTCTATGTTACAAACATTTCAGGATGTCCTTACTGACATTCCTGGACACACCAATGTCATTGAACATGACATTATTCTAACTGACCATAATCCTATTAGGGTCAGACCATATCCTATACCTATACATTTTCAGACACAGGTCGAGAAAGAATTGGATGAGATGATAGAATTAAAAATAGTCAAACCATCCAGTTCAGCATATTCTTCGCCTATGGTTATTGTTCGAAAAAAAGACAATAACATACGTCTTTGCGTTGATTATCGCAAACTGAATCAGGTTACGAAGTTCGATGCCGAACCTATGCCTTTACTAGAAGAGCTACTTACTAGGCTTTCTAAATCTCATTTCTTCACTAAACTTGATTTGTCAAAAGGATATTGGCAATTCCCATTAAGTGAACGAGCCAAACCTCTTACTGCTTTTTCTACACCTAGGGGTCTGTTTCAATGGAATTTCATGCCTTTCGGCCTTATGAACACCCCGGCTACATTCATACGCATGATGCGTCGAATCCTATCTCATCGTTCAGATGTCATTGCGTACTTAGATGACATCTGTCTTTTCAGTGATACTTGGGAAGATCACTATTTGGCGTTAGGTGAATTACTCTCTACCTTACGCGAGCATAAGTTGACAGCAAAACCCTCTAAAGCATGTATTGGTTTTAGCGAAATTTCTTTCCTAGGTCACCGTGTCGGTCATGGTTTTCTAAAGACAGAGGACCATAATACCAGTAAAATACTTAACATTTCTATTCCTAAGACTAAAAAGCAAGTGAGAAGTCTATTAGGTCTTATACAAGTTTATGGACGATTCATTCAGAATCTATCCTCTATCATGGCACCGCTTTCTTCGTTACTAAAGAAAGGGTCTCCTAATATGGTTCCCTGGTCTCAGGAATGCCAATCCTCTTTGGATAAGATTAAAAAGTTGTTTTCAACACCACCTATTTTAGTGTTACCTACTACAGATAAGACATTTGTTCTTCGTAGTGATGCTTCATCCACTGGGATTGGAGCGGCACTAATGCAAGAGTACTCTGAAACTCTGCATCCTGTAATGTATATCTCATGAAAACTTAATGCGGCAGAAAGGAATTACTCAGTTTTAGACCGTGAACTTTTGGCGATGGTTTGGTCTATTCTCAAACTTCAAAGATTCCTTCTTGGCGCGCATTTCATAGTGGAAACTGACCAGAAAGCTCTTATGGCTATTCAAAGTAAAAACTTGAAGAGCTCGAAATCAACTCGATACGCCATTGCTCTTCAACCTTTTCATTTCTCGGTGCGAGCTATCCATGGGTCAGAAAATGTGATTGCAGACATTCTGTCTAGATGCCCACATGATTCCACCTAACTGTTAAATCTTAGACTTTTTAATGTGTCTAACTCTACAACAGTTCTTTTTTCTATATCTAAATATGTACACATTTGTGATATATGATATAGTGATGGTATAAACACTTAGCGGTTCACTAATGTATATTCACCGCTACTCTTTTGATGATTTTTTTCTTTCTGTCAATTATGAACTTATAGTACTTAATATGAAATTGTGATTGAAATTATTGTATACATTATGTCATTGCCAGTATTGTAGTATGCGTTGGTGACACCTCCCTGGAAATATTTATACTTAGAGAAATACTTTATCTGAGATGTTGAGATATATTCTCACCTGTCGAGCTATACTTCGACTTTGCCTTTATTTGGCGTTATAAATTGCTGATATTTGTCATCTGCGCATTATTGGTGCATTGTGAGCCTGTTGTATGTTGCTCTCAGATGAAAAAAACAAATGATTTTCATTTTTTTTCCCGGGGGGTGTGGTAGTCTGTTGCGCACATATTAGTCTGCGACGCGCAGATTATGGTACGTAGGCATACAAATGTAAAGTTATGGCTATTTGTCTGATGGAAAGTATTTAATTGTATTTAATCTATGATTCTGAGAGAAAGGGGTCAGAACCCGGATCGGTCGATGTTAGATTCGATTACATGGGTTATCTTTCCTTGTGGGTCAATCTGGCGTATAAATACTGTTTATGTCAATTTTTGCGTCAGGTAGGGCCAGAAACAGATTGGTCTTGTTTAAAATGTTTATGACCTGAATTTATATGTATTCCTTGACTAGTTAAGGTGATTGGCTCTTATATCTTTATATCTTGGTATTTCTATGTCGGACTATTTTGTGAGCTGAACTCTGGGGGGTGAAAGGCGTGGTTAGGCATGCGCAGTGGGTTCTTGAGAGAGGACAGGCAAGGCTGTCATGTCGGTGTCTATGGCTGGTTATTTAGAAAGTAAAGAGTGATCTATTCTAGGAAGGAGATGGTGATTCTCCTATATTCATTATTAACGCCTAGGAATGGCGTGCGTTATTTACCTGTATGTGTTTTCTGAACCAAGGTAAATTATACCCCACAGAGCCAACTTTTCAGCTTGGGTCAACCCTTTTTTTTGCTGAACTTTGTTGCTAAGTCGATACGAGAGACGTATTATCGTGCATCTCAGATTGCTGACCACAGATGAAGATGACATGTAAGTCAGCAGCACCAGATTACTCCAGTAACCAGCTTATTGATAGCAGAAACAGATAGAAGCTATGAGGACATTTATGATTATATATCGAAGTAATTCTGCTTCATACTACTCCATCCCAAGTGAGCGAAGCTCAGGGAGGAGGAGCCATTTTTGATTCCCGCCATTGCAAGACTATCGTCGGAGAACAGAATATGTCTTACTACCTGATGATAGTACAGGGAGCTAGATAATATAAAAACCCATTACTGTGGTTTAACATGGTCATCATAAACATTGGATGAACTTTCGGCTTGAGAATATTAGACAGGAGAAGGTTCGGACAGTGAACCATTATTGTTGATATTGTATGTATCCACCTTAACTGACGCGATTAGCCAGTTAGAACCTGAGATGATAGACAGCTAGGAGATTGAATGTTTCCCATCTATCGTTCCTTTATATTGATGTGCCACATACCTACACATCTGATATTGTCACCCATTTTTCGAGTAAACGATGATTTTTGTGCCAACGTGTTCAAATAACTGTAACCATGATGTCAAAGTGTATGTCCACTATTAAATGTATGAAACGTCATCAGTGGTCTACCCTTTATTGACTTCTGCTTATGATTGAGTGAGTGACTTGTCAACTCAACAGAACTTTACACACATTCGCGTCCTTTACACCTACATTCTCACTCGATGTCAGCACTGTGTCAGGACGAGTTGACCTTTCATATACATGTCCAGTATGACCCTATGAAAGCAGGAACATCACAACAACAGAACGTCATTTACATCCACTCCGCAGTACTTATCAATGCGATAGCCACAAATCATACTTATCAACATCACACTTGTAAGGTTTATTTCCTGTATGTATTCTTTTATGCTTTAGTAGATCACCACTTTCAGTAAATGCTGCTCCACAGACATCACACTTGTAAGGTTTATTTCCTGTATGCATTCTTTTATGCCTTTGTAGGTGATATTTCTGAGTAAATGATGCACCACAATCATCACACTTGTAACGCTTCTCTCCTGTATGTATTCTTGTATGCTTTTGTAGATTACTGCTCAGAGTAAATGCTGCTCCACAAACATCACACTTGTAAGGCTTCTCTCCTGTATGTATTCTTTTATGTTTTTGTAGACTACTGCTCACAGTAAATGCTGCACCACAAACATCACACTTGTAAGGCTTCTCTCCTGTATGTATTCTTTTATGACTTTGTAGACTACCACTCACAGTAAATGCTGCACCACAAACTTAACACTTGTAAGGTTTATTTTCTGTATGTATTCTTTTATGCCTTTGTAGACCACCACTCACAGTAAATGCTGCACTACAAACATCACACTTCTTCTTCTTCGATCCTTAACCACCGACCGTCAAAGCAGTCAGTGGCCATCACGCCTAGTGGCGTCTAGTAGGGCAACAACAAATTGATTCCACTTTGCACGGTCGGTGGCCATCCTTCGTACAGTGCCCCAACTCTGGTTCATTCTTTGCATCTCAGCCTCCACAGTCCTCCGCCAAGTTGTTTTTGGTCGGCCTCTCTTTCGCTTTCCTTCAGGGGTCCAAAACATAGCTGTTCTTGTGATGGCATCGGGGTCTCTTCTGAGGACATGACCAACCCAGCTCCAGCGTCTGCCAGCTATGATGGTGTGCATGTCCTCTTGCTTGCTACGAGTAAGCAGATCTTGGTTGGTGATGGTATTCGGCCAAAAGATGCGGTGAATTTTTCTTAGGCATGTTGTGTGAAAAGAGGACAATTTTGACATTTCCTTCTCTGTGACTCTCCAGCATTCCGCACCATAGAGAAGCACAGAAAGCACGCAACTCTGGTATAATCTTAATTTTGTGCTTGTGCTGTATTGGGAGGACTTCCAGATGTTATTTAGGCTAAAGAAGGCTGTTCTTGCCTTATTCATTCTGATGTTGATGTAACATCACACTTGTAAGGTTTATTTCCTGTATGTATTCTTCTGTGACTTTTTAGATTACCTGTCTGAGTAAATGATGCACCACAAACTTCACACTTGTAAGGCTTCTCTCCTGTATGTATTCTTATATGTTTTTGTAGACTACTGCTCACAGGAAATGCTGCACCAGAAACATCACACTTGTAAGGCTTCTCTCTTGTATGTATTCTTTTATGACTTTGTAGACTACTACTCACAGTAAATGCTGCACCACAAACTTCACACTTGTAAGGTTTATTTTCTGTATGTATTCTTTTATGCCTTTGTAGACCACTACTCTCAGTAAATGCTGCACCACAAACATCACACTTGTAAGGCTTCTCTCCTGTATGTATTCTTGTATGCTTTTGCAGATTACTGCTCTGAGTAAATGCTGCACCACAAACATCACACTTGTAAGGCTTCTCTCCTGTATGTATTCTTTTATGATTTTGTAGGTTCTGAGCCTGAGTAAATGCTGCTCCACAAATATCACACTTGTAAGGTTTATTTCCTGTATGTATTCTTATGTGACTTTGTAGATAACTTTTCTGAGTAAATGATGCACCACAATCATCACACTTGTAAGGCTTCTTTCCTGTATGTATTCTTTTATGCTTTTGCAGACTACTTATCTCAGTAAATGCTGCTCCACAATCATCACACTTGTAAGGTTTATTTCCTGTATGCATTCTTTTATGCTTTTGTAGGTGACCTTTCTGAGTAAATGCTGCACCACAATCGTCGCACTTGTAAGGTTTATTTCCTGTATGTATTCGTTTATGCTTTTGTAGATTACCACTCTCAGTAAATGCTGCACCACAAACATCACACTTGTAAGGTTTATTTCCTGTATGTATTCTTTTGTGCATTTGTAGAATACTACTCACAGTAAATGCTGCTCCACAGACATCACACTTGTAAGGTTTATTTCCTGTATGTATTCTTTTATGCTTTAGTAGACCACCACTCTGAGTGAATGCTGCTCCACAGACATCACACTTGTAAGGTTTATTTCCTGTAGGTATTCTTGTGTTTTTTTGTAGACTACCACTCTCAGTAAATGATGCACCACAATCCTCACATTTGTAAGGTTTATTTCCTGTATGTATTCTTTCACGTAATTTTAGGCTACAACTTTCATTAAATTCTGCATCACAAACTTCACACTTGTAAGGCTTCTCTTGTATATATATTCTGTTATGTTGCTGTATGCAATCTTTCACAGTAAAAAATACACCACACATATCACACTTGTAGGACATACTTTCCTTTAGTTTCATGTGAGACTGAATGATTAAATCACTGCAAGTAGCAACAGCTCTGTCACTCACACAAAGCTGAACATTTAACTCACTGGCAGAAAATGGAATACTGCAATTTATGTTACAGACTTGATTTTTTAAGCCTGATTCACTGCTATGTAGGTTGTCAAACTCTGTAGAATTCCTTTCCTGGCTGTTGATGAGGTTCACTGATGCTTCATTATCAGTAAGCCTCAGGTTGATGCTGTCTTCTCTTGCGACATCATTAAAAGTGGCATCTCCAATCTTACTCGCTGCTTCATTCATGTTATTTCCACTGTCCTGTGGTAACACATTCTGAAGATCACTGTATTTATTATCAAACTCCCAGCCTCCATCTCTGTGTACTGCTTTCATATGCTTATCCAGGACATCAAGTTGGAAGAAATAAGTGTTGCACAGGTGACAAGAATAAACACCTGTAACAATAAAAATAATGAGCAAAGATAAATAATAAAATGCGTGTCTTATATGTTTATTCAAAATTTGTTAGCAAAGTGTAGTTACAAACTAATGAGTACAATTTCCTGATAATTATGTGATTGTTCTGCCATCAATGGTTCCTACACCTTGTAGCAGTATGGCAGCTTGCGCACCCTAATAACCCCCAAAGCTACGCCAGTGGGAGTTTTACTCCTGGTAGGTTCAACAAAACTGGACTGGTTTGCGCGGATAGGGGTCAGACAAAAGCTGATACCCTGGTCTTCCAAGTAGGGAGTTTTAGTGCAGAGCCAACACCCCTGTCTATGTAAAAGAATCACACATGTTGGAGAAAAAGCAATAAGGTGAAAAACTTTGATGTGGGATGGACAGCCAGAGTCTCAGGCTCGTATGACAGTCAGTGGTGAAAGCCGAAAGGAAGCCACTGGCATGAAAATGGAGGCCGGGACCACAAAACACAAAACTAGAATTGGATTCTGGAATGTCAGAACCATGAATGAGGCAGGAAAGCTGAGGTAGATCACAACAGTGATGAAGAACTACAGATTACACATCCCTGGAATAAGTGAGAGCAGATGGACCTGGATGGGGCTAATAAAAACAGCTACAGGAGAAATATTACTTTACTCTGATAGAAAGGATGGCCAGCACAATGACGGCGTAGCCATTATTCTGAAGAAAAGAATAGAAAGGTCATTACTGGAATGGAAACCCATCAACAGCAGACTGATAAGAAAAAGACTGAGAGGGAGATTCACCAACACCACAATAATACAATGCTATGCACCAACAAATGGCAGCAATGAAGAGGTCAATGACGACTTCTATCAATAGTAACAAAAGGAAATGGAAACTGCACCTAGGTACAATCTTATTGTAGTAATGGAAGACCTCAATGTGAAAGTTGGAACACACAATACTTATAATGAAAGAGTAATGGGGAAATGCAGCAGTGGAACAGTAAATGAGAATGGGGACAAACTAATAAGCTTCTGCAGCATCAACAACTAGAATGGAACAAGGCCAGGAGGAAGACAGCCGATAGGATAGTCTGGCGCTCTCTTTTCCAAATCTCTACACCTCACGGTAGAAGGGGAACGACTAAGTAAGTAAGTAAGCATTAACAACCTGATCATTGGAGGAACATTTTTTTCACACAAAGAAGTACACATTAACATGGGAATCACCAAACGGGTGATACTGAAACCAGACAGATGACATGGTCAATGGTAGTGTCGCAAGATGCGCGCTGAGCCCAATATTTTGGTAGAATTGGGCTTTGCAAAGTAACCTCATTAGCATATGAAACAAAGCGAGCTCGGCAGTCAAGTGCCCATAGGCAAAATAACAATAAATAGGGAGGCAGGATTTGTGTAGATGGACTAACTTTCCAATGAAGTTCTGAAGCAGATAATGGTTTATAACTGACCAGACCTGCAGGTTCCGATATTAGACAGGATTACCTTTGTCCAGATATAAGTATTATTATCAGCCATACAGTATAACAGAAGTTACTTGTGATTTAATGCTCAAAAACTTAAGTTACCAAGACTCCAACTCACTTCTAGTAAAGAGGGCTAAATACATAATGGACAAACTGATAAGAAAGTTATACGGAATGCTAGCGTAGGAATGTCTGAGTAAAACCAGATATTAATGAAGGAAATTAGTGGAGAAATGATTCTTCTTCTTCTTCCTCGTTCATCCTGAAAAGGACGTTGGGTGCGTTGTGTCCATTTACAGAGAAGCTGCGGTATTTGCGCCTTTCGGCCGACACATGTGACTTCCACACGACATTTTTGGGACCGGGTTCGCCTTCCCTCTTTGATCCCTACTCCTCAGCCAGACTGCAGTGATGCAGCCTGTTTCCAGGACCATGTGGAGGTGGAGTAGGGTCTCGGTCAGCTCTGGTTTGCTGACCCTGAAACAGGCAGTCAAGCTATGGGTCACTTACTGCATTCCTCACTATTGATGTGTCTTGGGTCCCAGAGAAATGATTGTGAACGATGAAAGGAAAGTTACAGTAAAAGCCCACTGGACCAAAAATAGCTGTGTTTTGCTGAACCACTGGGAAAGACAGAATGGTTGGGACGTAATTTCTTCAAATATGGCAGAACAAAGAGTATAGAAGGAAGGTGAATATGTGAATGGGACAGACTGCAAAAATTCTTCAAATACAGAGGATAGGGCAAGCACTCGCCACCAAGCCTATTACCATATGTAAGTGTGTGTAGCCTGCCAGGTCTAGGAAGCTCCGTGAATTCTGAGTTGAGGGTTTATTCGATAACTGTCAGGCATCATAAGACTGATTGATACACGAGTGAGTTTTTGCATCAGACAAAGTGTACGACAGATCATGTTTGATAATCCCCATGGAGAGGGAAAGCCTGTACTGATGAGATTCATGTGATAGAAGCAGTGCTGTCAGATACTGGACAAAAAGTTAAGTCTCATGAGAGACTGAAATCATTATATAGAAAAACAGCTTATAGACACAAATTATAGAACCAGCTCATAGAACTAGCAACTAGTGAGATCGCTACTAGTGCTACATCACTGTGCTCATATGATAAGTCAGATGTGACGTGAGAGTGACCAAGGCCATGTGCAGTGCCGAATGCTGAACTGACCACAGGCTGATTGTATCAAAACTAAACCTTAACATACAGCCCAAGTGAAGACACCAGAGTCAGAAACCCATGAAGAGGCTCAACATTACAAAACTTAAAAGCGAAGCAACCACAGAGCGCTTCTCAAGGGACTTGGACAGCTGTCTGAAAGACATCGAGCTTGGTCAAACCACTATAGAGGAAAAATGGGCCACTCTGAAGAACATTGTGTACTCTGTAGCCTCTGAGAGCTTGAGATATACAACACGCAAGAACCATGACTGGTTTGATGAGAATGATGAAAATATTAAAACACTGCTGGCTGAAAAATATTGCTTGCATAGAGACTATCAAAGCAACCCTTCCTCAACATCCAAAAAGGCAGCCTTTACCAATATACGCAGAGTTGTCCAGAATAAGCTCAGGAAGATGCATGATGCATGGCTCAGCAATACAGCTGATGTGATACAGAGATATGCAGACAGAAATGACTCAAAGTGATTTTATGATGCCCTGAAAGCAATTTATGGCCCTCAATCGAATCAGTCATCACCGGTCCTAAATGCAGATGGCATGGCATTGCTCACTGAGAAAACGCAGATTTTGGAACATTGGGCACAACACTTCAATGCCATCTTAAATTCTTCATCAACCGTCAACGACCAGGCCATTGCAAGCATACCTCAAGTTACAGTTTATGTCAGACTTGACCTTCCACCAAATGTGGAAGAGGTCAAGAAAGCAGCCAGTCTACTGTCCAGCGGCAAAGCCCCTGGATCAGATGCTATTCCTGCTGAGATTTATAAAGCTGGATGCAGCATGCTGCTGCAGAGACTAACAGACCTCTTCCACTCAGTCTGAGATGAAGAACAGATACCACATGAATTGAAAGATGCCACCATCGTTCACATATACAAGCGAAAGGGAAATCATCAATCATGTGATAACCATAGGGGAATCTCCCTATTATCTATTGCGGGCAAAATCCTGGCTCGAGTCCTGCTCAATTGCTTGACTGTTCATCTCGAATCTTCCAGATAGTCAGTGTGGTTTCCGAGCAGGCGGCGGGACAGTCGATATGATATTTGCTGCACACCAACTTCAGGAGAAATGCCAGGAACGAACGAACGAACGAACTTTATTTTCGAAGGGTAAAGAATTGGGCGCGCAGGCCCGTCTAACATTCTGCCCTTTCACTCTTATTAATCTTGCATACTATATCCTTTCATTCCCACATGATGCTTTAAGCATTAATTTAAAGGCATGCAACATTATAAAGTTACCATAACAGCATTCATTTACAGTATGCAATCATAATAAAAAAAAGATAAAAAATAAAAAATGAGTAGGTTTTTTTTTTTTGAAACAAACAAGCTAGTAATTGGGGGAAAAAAGTAATAATAAAATAAAATAAATAAAACAATAAATAAAAATAAATAAATTCTGTATACCGTCACTCACTCATGCGGTCAATCCGTCTACAATTAACTTAATCTGTATTTTTGAATGTGTCATCAAAACAAAAATTACATAAACACATTCTTGGTGGAAAATGAAATAATAATAATAACACTTTCTTACGCACTTCTGTGGTAGGAAAAGTCTTTTAGCAGTAAAAAAAAAAAAAAAATTCACATTTCTAAAGTGCAGTGGTATGCGGGTACATTCTCACGACTCACATTTCTAAAGTACAGTATTATGTGGGTACATTCACACATACATTACATTATATAATAATATTTTAAAGTGAATATAATAATGGTATTACATGGATATAAAACAAATTATTCACACACAAAAAATGAGCGGAAGAGGAAAAGAAATGTTGACCTATGGATGAGATGTTGACAGGCAAATGCTGTTTCTATGGTGGTAGATAATCAGTGTTGAGGAAGTGTTTGAAAAGTGCTTTGTTAAAAGAATATTGTGTAGGTAGGCTTTTTAGGTGGTGTGGAAGGCTGTTCCATAAGTAGGCACCAGAGTAGGCTAGACTCTTTTTGAACAGGTCAATCCTAGGTTTGGGCAGATGTAACTGATGTAATCGTTGTCCCTCCCTTCTACTGGTTTGAAACAATGATCTTAGGTACGACGGGGCATTGTTAGATAGAATTGTGTGAGTCAACTTGGCTTTGTTGTAGAGAAGACGTTTTTTTTAGCGACAGTATTTTGGGTTCTTTTCCTGTCCTTGTGTGTGGTGTCGTGCGATTATCGGTGATCAGACGTACTGCTCTCTTTTGCAGGGAGTGCAGTCTCTTCGAGGTGGAAGCAGGGCAACAAGCCCATAGTGTAGAGCAGTAATCTAGATGTGTCTGTATATGTGAGGTGTAGAACAATAGTCTAGTGTCTGCGTCTAAGAAGTGTTTTATTTTGGCTAGCTGGTACGTCTTTTGTGCTAAGTGTTTGGTTAAATTCCGTACATGGGAGTTCCACGTTAAGTGCTGGTCAATTGTGATCCCTAGAACTTTGTGTTCTGTTACATGTTCAATTTGTATCAATTCTGCGTGTAGCTGTAGCAATCTTTTGGTGCAGCTTAGGAGTTTCTGTCTGGTGGTAATCAACTTAGAGTTCGTTTTTGTTGTTGGTTACTGGCATACGATTCATATTACTCCATTTTGTTAGATTGTCTACATCGCATTGAAGAGTCATTTCAAGTGCCACGCAGTCATTGTCACTAGTGTAGATAGTACAGTCATCTGCAAAGAGGTCACAAGTTGAATATTTTAGATGTAGTGGCAGGTCGTTGATGAACATTGCGAAGAGTAGGGGCCCAAGAATAGAGCCCTGCGGTACTCCTGTAACTACCTTCGAGAAATCTGATGCCGAGTTGTTGTGAAGCACTAACTGTTGTCGATCTGCCAGGAATGATTTGATGATGTTTAGTGGATTAGGGCCTATTCTGAGGGTTTCCAACTTTTGAACCAAGATAGTGTGGTCAATCATGTCAAATGCTTTCTTGAAGTCAACAAAAACAGCACCACATAATTTTCCATCATTTATGTTCGACAGCCAGTTGTCTGCCATTTTGGTGAGAGCTGTGTGACAGGAATGTTTGGGTCTGAAACCTGACTGGCTATCAATGAGCAGTTTGTTTGTTGTTAAGTGTTGAAGTGTGGTGTTGTAAATGTGTTTCTCTAGTGGTTTTGAAAGAGATGATAGAAGGGATATTGGTCTGTAGCTGTTGGGATCGCTATGTGAGCCAGATTTATAGAGGGGGTACACTTTGGCAGATTTAAATGCTGTGGGGAAGTAGTTGTGTGCAATACATTGGTTGTATACATAGGTTAAGGAATCGCAAATGATGGGCGCAGCGTAACGTAGAATGTTATTGCTGATACCATCAAGCCCAGATGAATTGCTGTTTTTTAATGCCAAGATATATTTGAGAACTTCATGTACTGTTAGAAAAGGAATATGTCTTAGATCTGTTGTGGTGTGTTCAGTGTTGCAGAAGGCTGTCAATTTACTAATATCGAAGTCTATTGACTTTAGTGTCGACTTGAGAAGGCTAATTTCTGTTTTGAAGTGGTTGCTAAAATGAGTTGCCGTGAGGGAGCAGCTTTTTGGTAAAGAGTTTAGTGACTTTGATTTGTGTGTTAGTGTTCTAATGGCTGCCCAGACTTCTTTGCTGTTTGCTTTGTCTTGAATCATCTTTCTGAAATGTAGTTTCTTTTCCTGACGAATGAGGTATTGTACAATGACCAATACACAACATTTATTGACTTGACCAAGGCCTTTGACATTGTCAATAGGGACGGACTATGGAAAATTATGATGAAACTAGGTTGTCCTGATAAGTTCATCTCAACTGTCCGCCAGTTTCATGAAGGTATGATGGCTCGCATATTGAATGATGTAGAACCTTCTGAACCCTTTCCCATCATAAACGGTGTAAAACAGGGATGTGTGCTTGCCCCGACACTATTCAGTATGATATTTGCTGCCATGCTGTCTAACGTTACGCATGGCAGTAGTGACGACGTTCACATCAGATACAGGACAGATGGGAAGCTGCTCAATTTGAGACGAATACAGTCCTTTATGAAGGTGAATGAAACAATGATCTCTGACCTCGTCTTTGTGGACGACTGTGCCCTCAACACCTGCACAGAGCTGGAAATGCAGAACAATATGAGGAGGCTTTCTGTAGCGTGTGATGACTTTGGTCTTACCATTAATACGAAGAAATCTGAAGTAATGTTGCAACCTGCTCCTGGGAAACCTTACTGTGAACCAAATATCACAGTAAAGAACCAACATCTCCAAGTGGTGGACAGCTTCACTTATCTAGGCAGTACCCTTACCAAAGATGCGAATATCGACTCTGAGGTCAACAACAGAATTGCAAAGGCAAGTGCGGCTTTCGGAAGACTAAGAGTAAATGTATGGGTTCGACAAGGAATTAGTGCCGCCACCAAGATAAAAGTATATCATGCAATAGTGCTCACTACCCTCCTGTATGCCTGTGAAACATGGACAGTGTATAGCAGACATGCTAAGAAGCTTAATCATTTCCACATGAGCTGTCTTTGCAGGATTCTCACGATCAAGTGGCATGATAGAATATCTAATTGTGAGGTCATCAACAGAGCACATATCTCAAGCATCTACACATTGCTGCAGATGGGCCGGACATGTTGTTTGCATGCCCGAAAAAAGCCTCCCAAAGCAGTTGATGTACAGTGAACTCTCTATGGGTAAGTGAACAGTAGGGGGACAAAAGAAACGCTTCAAAGACACACTGAAAGCATCATTCAGCAGCTTCAAAATTGATGTTTCCTCCTGTGAGACTATCACACAGGATCACTGTGCCTGGTGGACAAACAATACTCAAGGCGCTCGCATTGCAGAGCAGAATTTACCTGATATGGCAGAAGGCAAGCGTGCTGCAAGAAAGGTCAGAATGCACAGCAACAATACTATTGACCCTAACCATGTGTGCCCCGTATGTGGTAGGGCCTGTAGGGCCAAAATAGGACTAATTAGTCACATGAAATCACAGCACATATGTGTCACAACTCAAGTCTGAAGCTGTCGCCATCTTTCCTTGCGATGGGCAACTATTATTATTATTATAAGTCAATTGTGTTTTTTTATGCCAGTCAATAAGTCTTACAGAACATTAACCTGAGTGGTGTATTTAAGAACAGTGAATCAGGAACTTGTTTACTAAAGTATTAACAGTGATATTATAACAGTGATTCCCACATTTTTCCAAGAGGAGAGTGACAGTTCCAGGAAGATTGTAATGTAGTAAAAGAAACAGAAAAGATATTAAGTTTCATGATTGAATTTTGTTATCTTTTGTCTCCTCTCAATTCCCAGTAAAATGCTAGTAAGGATAATCATCCAGAGAATTTTAAAAGCAGTATACCCTAAACTAAGGACAGAACAAGTGGGATTTAGAAAGAACAGAAGATGTGCAGATCACATATTCACCCTCAGGAACATTATAGAGCAGTGCTCAGAATGGCAGAGACAGCTCATATTAACTTTGTTGATTTTGAAAATGTTTTTGACAGCATACACAGGGACAGCCTATGGAAAATACTGAGGGCTTATGGAATTCCCAGCTGCTTTGTTTCCATCATAAAAAGCCTTTATTCTAACTTTACATGCAGTGTTGGATTGATGACAGTCTTTGGCTAAGGATCAAAGAAGAAGAAGATGTGATTATTATTCAGAATGGACATCATTCCAATCCAGGCAAACCCATTGGTGCTAAGTCTCCCTCAGCAAATGTTGAAGTGTATGAATGCTTACTGTACTGTAGCATCCCAATTGTATAGATGTCAGATGCATCCTCTGATACGTCACACCTGCTAGTCTTATGTTTGGGGCCACATTCCAGCTATCTTAGCCTTGTTGATTCATCTACTGCAGTGTTGTTTTCTAACAGATGATCATTAACTGCCCTCAGAATCTCTCCCTTGTGCAGGACCAGTGTTCTCTCTACTGGTGCACCTGAAGCTATCTGTCAGCACTCTTATTGCCGTGTCATACACCTGAATAATTTGTACAGTAGATTCACACTAGCTTCTGCAGATTCACGGCTTCTATAAATGTTTCCTATTCATGCAACAGACATCCATTTTGAACCTTTAAAGCATGGACTGAGAGTGTGACATAATTATACCAGCGAACCAGAGCTGGTCAAGACCACACTCCACCTCCACGTGGTGGTCCTGGAAACAGTCTGCAGCAGTGCAGGCTGGCTGAGCGAGTGCGGATCGAAATGGGAAGGCAAACCCGGTCTCTAAAAAATGCCGTGCTGAAGTCAGATGTGTCGACTGAAAGGTGCAGATATCACAGCTTAGGCGTAAACAGACACAACGCAACCACTGTCCTTTTCAGGGCGAACAAAGAAGAAGAAGAATACTGCGCAGATATTGAAAGCATGTAAATTTGTGCAGCCAAAATAAGCATTTAAAATAATGACATTGATATTATACACACCTTTCACATCTCCAAATAAGCATAACTGTTGTTGACTTTCTGGCATGTCCAAGAAGTCAGTATACTGTATCTCAGTTTTAGTACAGCTGTTGTCACAATCAGCCTGAAACAAATTTTGATCAATCCTGGCATTTATGACACATCATCATTATCACTTCTAGCTCCGTAAAGAGCTTAGGCCTTCAGCAAATGTCTGCCAACTCCTCTTGTCATATACTATCTGGTCAAGGTGTCTCCATGATGTCTGCCAACTCCTCTTGTCATATACTATCAGCTCAAGGTGTCTCCATGATGTCTGCCAACTCCTCTTGTCATATACTATCAGGTCAAGGTGCATCCATGATGTCTGCCAACTCTTCTTGTCATATACTATCTGGTCAAGGTGTCTCCATGATGTCTGCCAACTCCTCTTGTCATATACTATCAGCTCAAGGTGTCTTCATGATGTCTGCCAACTCCTCTTGTCATATACTATCAGGTGAAGGTGTCTCCATGATGTCTGCCAACTCCTCTTGTCATATACTATCAGGTCAAGGTGTCTCTATGATGTCTGCCAACTCCTCTTGTCATATACTATCAGGTCAAGGTGTCTCCATGACTGACTCATATCTTTGACTATTGTATCCATTTCTCTACTCTGTGTGTTTTTGAATCTCCCAAAAACTCTTTTGCCCTGGGCATTTCAGAATGCTATAAACTAGAGCTATATAATTGAGCGGCCTTGACACTGGAGTTGAAGATTGAGATTTGTTTTTTGGACTTGATTTCTTTTTGCGTTTATCACACTTGTAATACACAATATTAAAATGTAGGAGAGATACATTTTTCTGTATATATGTATACATGCACAGACAAATGCTCATGTACATACTTATAAACACACACATAGACAAATATACAGAGCACACAATAATTTTCTGCATGAAATAAGACCCTATAAGGTCACAGTGAACTTTCAAACACACCAAAAAAAACCTTTGAATTGTTTGTGTACAAAATAAGTAAATATATAAAACACTAAAAGAACAAACAAGCAGGTCTAATAAGGCCTCTTGTAGAGTCTGGGGTCTCTGATGAGACAAAGAAAAAGTGGGAATATTGCTGCCTCAGGATGTTGTACAAGGCACTTTTATAAGGCTGATCATGAGGCTGGCAACATCATCATGGCAAACAAATAGCTACAGATACCATCACAGTAAGAGCTTGTGAATGTTTACTGTAAGTTTCCTGTAGTTGTGGTTCTATCCTCCATGGGGGTGACCAGGACAATGGTGAAAAAAATAAGGTCAATGACCTGTCTGATATACTTTGTCTAAACAATCATACATACAACATACAAGGTCAATTAACTGTCTGATATAGTTTGTCTAAACAATGGTACATACAACATATAAGATTAATTAACTATCTGATATAGTTTGTCTAAACAATCATACATACAACATATAAGGTTAATTAACTGTCTGATATAGTTTGTCTAAACAATGGTACATACAAGGTTAATTAATTATCTGATATAGTTTGTCTAAACAATTGTACATACATTTTACAAGGTTAATTAACTATCTGATATAGTTTGTCTAAACAACAATCCATACATCATATAAGGTTCATTAACTGTCTGATATAGTTTGTCTAAACATTGGTACATACAACATATAAGGTTAATATACTGTTGCATATAGTTTGTCTAAACAATGGTACATGTGACATGTAATGCTAATTAACTGTCTGATCTAGTTTGTCTAAACAATGGTACATACAACATATAATGTTAATTTACTGTCTAATATAGTTTGTCTAAATAATGGTACATACAACATATAATGTTAATTTACTGTCTAATATAGTTTGTCTAAATAACGGTAGATAAATAAACAAACAACACACAAAGGTAGTTATCAGGCACTCAATGAGAAATAAAGAAGTAGAAGAACAGACAACAGAAAAACAACAGAAGTGATAGGCTTACCGGGATTGAACCAGGACCTTCCGAACGGCACCCAACTGCCTAGCCACGAGAGCGAATCACCACTATCCACTCTGCCAGCTCCGCATTACAAAAATAATGCTTCACTGACAGAGGTCTAGCGCGAACACCACGTGACCCGGATATGTACCATAGGATGACCCAGACTAATTATAGACGCAATCACTTCTGCAGTTCCACTATACAACAGTATAGGCCAGATTACACATGACAAAGGCCTTCTGTTGTCTGGTCTTCTACTTCTTCATTTTTCACTGAGTGCCTGATAACTACCTTTGTGTGTTATTTGTTTATTTATTTACTGTTTACAGGCCTCGGGTTTCCCCTCCTTATATGTTTATAAAATACCACTCGACCTACATTCTATACTTTACTTATTCTCATTCTTCTATCATTTGCTGGACACAGTGTTAAGGCCTTTGTCATGTGTAATCTGGCCTATACTGTTGTATAGTGGAACTGCAGAAGTGATTGTGTCTATAATTAGTCTGGGTCGTCCTATGGTACATATCCAGGTCACGTGGTGTTCGCGCTAGACCTCTGTCAGTGAAGCATTATTTTTGTAATGCGGAGCTGGCAGAGTGGATAGTGACAATTCACTCTCGTGGCTAGGTGGTTGGGTGCCATTTGGAAGGTCCTGGTTCGATCCCGGTAAGCCTATCACTTCTGTTGTCTGGTCTCCTACTTCTTTATTTCTCACTGAGTGCCTGATAACTACCTTTGTGTGTTGTTTGTTTATTTATTTACTAAATAATGGTACATGCAATATCCCACCTCAGCATTAGCATCATGACTCTGGAAGCCTCCATTATACTCCTGCTTACATTCATCATAACCTGGATTTTGATTACAGAACATGATATATTTTAATTATTACATACATTCTGACCAATTCTTTCATGACATTTTGATTACAGAACAGATTATGGACTTCTTTCATTTTTGATTACAGAACATGATATACCAATTCTTTCATGACATTTTGATTACAGAACATGAAATTTTAAATTACATACATTCTGACCAATTCTTTCATGACATTTTAATTACAGTACATGATATATTTTAATTATTACATACATTCTGACCAATTCTTTCATGACATTTTGAAAGAACATGATTTTTTATTTTACATACATTCTGGACATTCTTTCATGTGATCCAAAGTATAAGAATGTTTGACAATAAAACAACAATATTAAATATAGCTGACCATGTGTCCTAATATAAACAACTTCACCCGTGTGTCAAGGTTGAATGGGTTGGGTCTTACCAAAAACAGAAACTTTTATTTTTACAAATCAGCTCCACACAATCAATATGTTTTTTACATTAGAAGTGTGTATCACAGAAAATAATAATAATAATATTAATAGCCCCTTCAGTCATAACTGACTGGGAATGCACCCCTGAGGTGACAGCCCTCAGCTGCTTATTTTCCTGGTGCTCCTTTCGACGTTTTCTCCTCACCTCCGCCTGTTGTGTGAGCGTCTCTTTGCCCAATCTGAGGTGGCGCCGTAAATAGCATCGCCACTTAGTGCGATCTGCAGCTTCATCCTCCCATGTTGCTGGATCCATGTCCGGTGCCCTCATATCTCTCTTGCACACATCTTTGAACCTCAGCTGTGGTCGCCCAACTGTTCTCTTGCCATCTGCTAATTGTCCATAGAAGATATCTTTTGGGATGCGACCATCTTCCATACGGCGAACATGGCCAAGCCAGCAAAGTCTGCGCTGTCTAAGCAGCGTATACATACTTTGAAGGCCAGCACGTGACAACACCTTGACATTTGTCACTTTATCTTTCAATGAGATGCCGAGGATGCGACACAGATACCACAAATGGAAGGTATTGAGCCTTCTTTCTTGCTTAGCATAGATCGTCCAGGTCTCTCGGCCATATAGGAGTGTGCTGGTGATGCAGGCATTATATACCGCAGCTTTGGTCTTCATTGTGAGTTTAGAGTTTCCCCAAATACGCGATGTGAGGCGGGCAAAGGTAGCTATCACAGAAAATAATAAACATGTTTATCACAGAAAATAATAAACATGTTTCTTTATTTTTTACAAGCAACAATGTAAATATGTTTGAAATGAACGTGCTACAAAAGACCTGTATTAAAACACATTAAACAACAAGTGATGATGAGTTGGACTATTATTTCTTGGTGCATCATATCAGACAAGGAAAATGTATTTTATTAATTTGTTTCTTGCTAAAACTTGGACACAGAATAAAATTGTTTTTGTGGTTCTATCATTAGATATATGTGTCTTTTATGGTTCTATCATTAGATATGTGTCTTTTGTGGTTCTATCATTAGATATATGTCTTTTGTAGTTCTATCATTAGATATATGTGTCTTTTGTGGTTCTATCATTAGATATATGTCTTTTGTGGCTCTATCATTAGAAATATGTGTCTTTTGTGGTTCTATCATTAGAAATATGTGTCTTTTGTGGTTCTATCATTAGATATATGTGTCTTTTGTGGTTCTATCATTAGATATATGTGTCTTTTGTGGTTCTATCATTAGATATATGTCTTTTGTGGTTCTATCATTAGATATATGTGTCTTTTGTGGTTCTATCATTAGATATATGTGTCTTTTGTGGTTCTATCATTAGATATATGTGTCTTTTGTGGTTCCATCATTAGATATATGTGTCTTTTGTGGTTCTATCATTAGATATATGTGTCTTTTGTGGTTCTATCATTAGATATATGTCTTTTGTGGTTCTATCATTAGATATATGTGTCTATATGTGTCTTTTAAGGTTCTATCATTAGATATATGTGTCTTTTGTGGTTCTATCATTAGAAATGTGTCTTTTGTGGTTCTATCATTAGAAATATGTCTTTTGTGGTTCTATCATTAGAAATATGTGTCTTTTGTGGTTCTATCATTAGATATATGTCTTTTGTGGTTCTGTCATTAGAAATATGTGTCTTTTGTGGTTCTATCATTAGATATATGTGTCTTTTGTGGTTCTATCATTAGAAATAAGTGTCTTTTGTGGTTCTATCATTAGAAATATGTGTCTTTTGTGGTTCTATCATTAGAAATATGTGTCTTTTGTGGTTCTATCATTAGAAATATGTCTTTTGTGGTTCTATCATTAGAAATATGTCTTTTGTGGTTCTATCATTAGATATATGTGTCTTTTGTGGTTCTATCATTAGAAATAAGTGTCTTTTGTGGTTCTATCATTAGAAATATGTGTCTTTTGTGGTTCTATCATTAGAAATATGTCTTTTGTGGTTCTATCATTAGAAATATGTGTCTTTTGTGGTTCTATCATTAGAAATAAGTCTTTTGTGGTTCTATCATTAGAAATAAGAGTCTTTTGTGGTTCTATCATTAGAAAAATGTCTTTTGTGGTTCTATCATTAGAAATATGTCTTTTGTGGTTCTATCATTAGAAATAAGTGTCTTTTGTGGTTCTATCATTAGAAATAATAGTCTTTTGTGGTTCTATCATTAGAAATAAGTCTTTTGTGGTTCTATCATTAGAAATAAGTCTTTTGTGGTTCTATCATTAGAAATAATAGTCTTTTGTGGTTCTATCATTAGAAATAAGAGTCTTTTGTGGTTCTATCATTAGAAATAAGAGTCTTTTGTGGTTCTATCATTAGAAATATGTCTTTTGTGGTTCTATCATTAGAAATATGTGTCTTTTGTGGTTCTATCATTAGAAATAAGTCTTTTGTGGTTCTATCATTAGAAATAAGAGTCTTTTGTGGTTCTATCATTAGAAAAATGTCTTTTGTGGTTCTATCATTAGAAATATGTCTTTTGTGGTTCTATCATTAGAAATAAGTGTCTTTTGTGGTTCTATCATTAGAAATATGTGTCTTTTGTGGTTCTATCATTAGAAATAAGTCTTTTGTGGTTCTATCATTAGAAATATGTGTCTTTTGTGGTTCTATCATTAGAAATATGTCTTTTGTGGTTCTATCATTAGAAATATGTGTCTTTTGTGGTTCTATCATTAGAAATAAGTCTTTTGTGGTTCTATCATTAGAAATAAGAGTCTTTTGTGGTTCTATCATTAGAAAAATGTCTTTTGTGGTTCTATCATTAGAAATATGTCTTTTGTGGTTCTATCATTAGAAATAAGTGTCTTTTGTGGTTCTATCATTAGAAATAATAGTCTTTTGTGGTTCTATCATTAGAAATAAGTCTTTTGTGGTTCTATCATTAGAAATAAGTCTTTTGTGGTTCTATCATTAGAAATAATAGTCTTTTGTGGTTCTATCATTAGAAATAAGAGTCTTTTGTGGTTCTATCATTAGAAATAAGTCTTTTGTGGTTCTATCATTAGAAATAAGTCTTTTGTGGTTCTATCATTAGAAATAATAGTCTTTTGTGGTTCTATCATTAGAAATAAGAGTCTTTTGTGGTTCTATCATTAGAAATAAGAGTCTTTTGTGGTTCTATCATTAGAAATATGTCTTTTGTGGTTCTATCATTAGAAATATGTGTCTTTTGTGGTTCTATCATTAGAAATAAGTGTCTTTTGTGGTTCTATCATTAGAAATATGTCTTTTGTGGTTCTATCATTAGAAATAAGTCTTTTGTGGTTCTATCATTAGAAATAAGAGTCTTTTGTGGTTCTATCATTAGAAAAATGTCTTTTGTGGTTCTATCATTAGAAATATGTCTTTTGTGGTTCTATCATTAGAAATAAGTGTCTTTTGTGGTTCTATCATTAGAAATAATAGTCTTTTGTGGTTCTATCATTAGAAATAAGTCTTTTGTGGTTCTATCATTAGAAATAAGTCTTTTGTGGTTCTATCATTAGAAATAATAGTCTTTTGTGGTTCTATCATTAGAAATAAGAGTCTTTTGTGGTTCTATCATTAGAAATAAGAGTCTTTTGTGGTTCTATCATTAGAAATATGTCTTTTGTGGTTCTATCATTAGAAATATGTGTCTTTTGTGGTTCTATCATTAGAAATAAGTCTTTTGTGGTTCTATCATTAGAAATAAGAGTCTTTTGTGGTTCTATCATTGGAAAAATGTCTTTTGTGGTTCTATCATTAGAAATATGTCTTTTGTGGTTCTATCATTAGAAATAAGTGTCTTTTGTGGTTCTATCATTAGAAATATGTGTCTTTTGTGGTTCTATCATTAGAAATGTCTTTTGTGGTTCTATCATTAGAAATATGTGTCTTTTGTGGTTCTATCATTAGAAATAAGTCTTTTGTGGTTCTATCATTAGAAATAAGAGTCTTTTGTGGTTCTATCATTAGAAAAATGTCTTTTGTGGTTCTATCATTAGAAATATGTCTTTTGTGGTTCTATCATTAGAAATAAGTGTCTTTTGTGGTTCTATCATTAGAAATAATAGTCTTTTGTGGTTCTATCATTAGAAATAATAGTCTTTTGCGGTTCTATCATTAGAAATAAGTCTTTTGTTGTTCTATCATTAGAAATAAGTGTCTTTTGTGGTTCTATCATTAGAAATAAGAGTCTTTTGTGGTTCTATCATTAGAAATAAGAGTCTTTTGTGGTTCTATCATTAGAAATAAGAGTCTTTTGTGAGGAATCCAGCTCAACATATTTACTCGGTCTTACATATTAGGAGTATTTTAATTTTTTACTTGTGCTAATATAACGGACAGAAATTGTGTTTTGGGTGAACAAAGTATGCCATGACAAAATGATGAAAACATAAAAAAATAACGAAACTTGACAGAACCACTTGCTTGCCTTTCCAATAGCCCTACAGTAGCAGACTTGCCCAGAAACATATAGATTGGCATAAATAAACCTGCAACCATTATTAAACACATACAAGTGTAAACAGAACTTCAGAACAATAAAACAAACTGAATAACAACTAGAACATAAATAAATCATCTAGAGGAATATTACAGGGCAGCAAATAGTATATAAACAATCAAGGAAGAAAATAATGTCTTGGTTTATGAAACAATGTATCTGTTTGAAGGGGGACATGCTGCAAAGATAAATAGTAAACACATTTAAACAAAAGAATGGTGCACTATGCTTTCTTGGTGCACCAGATTGAACCAGAAATATGCCTTATTAATTTGCTTATTGCAAAAACTCAAAAGCTAAATGAAATCACTCTTCTGGTGGAACCATGAGGAATAACCAAATAACAATATACAGTGCAGCCTGTATTTACAATTACAATAAACAAGGCATGAGGATAGTCACTTTTAGCAGTAGTCATTAACTTAAATAAAAATTCATTTTCACGAATATCAAAATATTATAGTTTCATTTTTACATTTCCTAAGTTTCCTAAACAGTTACTAGGAAAATCCAGGCAATGCCGGGTACTTACAGCTAGTTCTTGATAAAAACTTAGCTTTACCCAAGTGAGTTAAACTGACAGACTAGTTGTTGATAAAAACTTAGATTTACCCAAGTAAGTTAAACTGACAGACTAGTTGTTGATAAAAACTTAGATTTACCGAAGTAAGTTAAACTGACAGACTTCTATTCAAATATTTCATGTGCCATAAGCTATTACTTATCACACTAGTGGGTTACTAAGGGCTGCTAAGGGACTACTAACACTCTTATCTTCCAGGCATGGCATAAGAGCTGACTAAGGAGGGTTGGGCTTGGGACCAGTTATCACATGCTGTAGACAATTTGTAACCACAAAAAATGTACCCAGTAATGTGTAGAACATCTCTGCAGAGGTGACCATTTCTGCTTTGATAGCCTCCACTGGAATGTCACCAGAACCAGCTTCTTTTCCTTCTGTTAGAAGCTTTATGTCTTTCTTTATTTCTTCCTTATTTGGTTTTTCACAGTTGACTTGTAGCTCCTCGATTGCTGGCTGGAAGTCAGGGGGATTTCGTGGATACAGTCTGCTGAGTTGAGTCTGTTTTGTGGAACTGTCTGTGAGAGAGAATAAATACCATTAGAATGGAAAAAATGATTTCTGGTCAAACTGCATCAGAAGGGAGATTTACAAAAGATTTACAAGTGCATTTATTAAATGTGAATAATCTTACTATTAGTTCCAGGACAAATATTTAACAGGTTCATCCTCAAGAACTTGAAGTCTATGGGTAGAGAACAAACAGGTTCTGGACAAAGCAGTTCTTGTTTCCCATGAACCGTTAATTTGTAGAACTGATTCAATACCATTTTATTGGTTTATATACTTATATAGATCAGAATGCAACATTGAGAATAAAAGTGGAACAAAGTCTGAAATGGAAGGTAACTTTTTATATTAGATTTTTGGACTATGAAAAGGTATTTGGCAGTGTAGACAGAGAACCACTTTGGAAAATGATGAGGCAATATGGAGTCCCATTGAAGATTATTAACTTAATGAAGAATACACATGAAGACTTACAATTTTTCACAAATGAAAACTAAAGAACTCGGGTGCAACAGGGATGCCTGTTGTTACCATTTCAATAATATATGCTACAGACTGGATTGTGAAAACATCAACTTCAACCAATAGAAACCTATTAAACTCTGATTAAACAGCTTCATGATCTAGATTTTACAGATGAACTGGCTCTCCTGTCCAAAAACTGTAATCACATGTATGACAGAATGAAAATACTTAATGAGAGGTGACAACAAGTGGATCTGAAAATACACAGGGAGAAAACAAATATACTTACTTACTTACTTAGTCGTTCCCCTTCTACCGTGAGGTGTAGAGGTTTGGAAGAGAGAGCGCCAGACTATCCTATCAGCTGTCTTCCTCCTGGCCTGGTTCCATTCTAGTCCTCGGTCCTTCAAAGATTGTCTAATGTTGTCCTCCCAGCGGACTCTGGGTTGTCCTCGGGGTCTGGATCCTTGGCTCTTTGTTTCCCATGCTTGTCGTGGTATCCGATCTTCTCCCATTCTGCAGACATGGCCAAACCATCTTAATTGGGACTGTTCTACTTGGGTCTGCAGGGGGTAGGATTTAAGGCCTTGACGTATCGTCTGGTTGCGTACCATGTCTCTTCTTGTTACTTCAACCACCTTCCTCAGATACCTCATTTCTGAGGTTTGGATCTGGCTTTTGTGGGTTGTAGTCATTGCCCATGACTCGCATCCATATGTCAAGACTGGGACATAGGTAGAGCGGTATACAGCCATCTTCGTTTTCTTACCAACCTCTCTCTTGCTGAGGAATCCTTGATTTATGGCCTGAAAAAGTCTCCCAGCTGCTGCTTTTCGAGTGGCCAACTCTTCTTTGATGCCTCCCTTTTGGTCTATAATAGCTCCGAGGTATTTAAAGTGGTCGACCTGCTCCAGGACCTGTTCTCCCAGCTTAATCTGATGTCTTCTTTCTTCTCATGATATCACCATGGATTTTGTTTTAGAGCTGCGTATGACCATCCCTCTCTTCTCCAGCTCTTCTTTCCAGACTTGCAGGTTGGATTGGAGATGTGCCTCTGATTTAGCAATCAGGGCAACATCATCAGCAAATGCCAGCTCTGAAATATAGACCTGTCTCATCTTCCAGTACCCCACTGAATACTTTCTTGTTCTCTCCTTACATGCCTTGATGACATCGTCCATAAGGAGTATGAAGAGGTAAGGTGATAGGATATCACCTTGTCTTACACCAGTGGTGGTCCTGAACTCTTCTGACTTATGGTTTGCTGTCCTCACATAATTTCTGCAAGACTATGCTGGTCCCAAGCCCGGATGAAAAAGGAGAAGGGCGGCCTGCATGGAGGCCGTAAGGAGGCAGCCCCTCCACCATGCAAAGGCACAACAGGCCAATCACCTGTTTGCTTTAAATCACGATTATGAGCAATACAAGAGAGAAAACCGGACTGATTCTAAAGGCAACGAACTGGAACGGACTTTGGACTACGACTTATGGAACTTGGAACACAAGAAATATAAATGGGAAGGAAGAGGAGCTGGTGGTAGAGATGAGGAAAGCAAAACTAGAAATCCTGGCTATAACAGAAACAAAGAAAAAAGGACAAGGAGTCATGGATCTCGATGGCAACACGCTGCTCTACAGTGGTGTACCCATATCTGAAAGAGCTAAAGGGGGCGTGGGTTGCATTGTGGCCCAAAATCAAAAAGATAGTATCAAGGGATGGAACTTTGTCTCGGAGCGCATTATGGTTGTAAAACTAAAAGAAGGAGAAACCATAGTCAACCTGGTCATAGTGTATGGGCCAAATGAGGATGAGAGAGCAGAGGTCAAGGAGGAATTTTTCGAGCTGCTTCAAAGGACAGTGGATGAAAACAAATATAATGAGAATAAATTAAGGAAATTCAAGGAAACTATTGCTCTTGAAGAAACAGCACAACAAGATGTAGAATCATACACACATACAGAAAAAAATAAAGTAAATCCATTACAAAAATAAGAACCTTTTACTGTAACATCAGTCCTATTGTATGACTGGCAACACATCAAATCAGTCCTATTGTATGACTTGAAACACATCAAGTCAGTCCAATTGTATGACTTGAAACATGTCATGTCAGTCCTATTGTATGACTTGAAACATGTCAAGTCAGTCCTATTGTATGACTTGAAACACATCATGTCAGTCCTATTGTATGACTTGAAACATGTCAAGTCAGTCCTATTGTATGACTTGAAACACATCATGTCAGTCCTATTGTAAGACTTGAAACACATCAAGTCAGTCCAATTGTATGACTTGAAACATGTCATGTCAGTCCTATTGTATGACTTGAAACCTGTCAAGTCAGTCCTATTGTATGACTTGAAACACATCATGTCAGTCCTATTGTATGACTTGAAACACATCAAGTCAGTCCAATTGTATGACTTATAATACGTCACATCAGTCCTATTGTATGACTTGAAACACGTAAAGTCAGTCCTATTGTATGACTTGAAACATAGAGAACAACAACAATCAAAGAAGCTACACTCTTTCTTAAAATGGATGCCTACAAAGAATAGAAGGATTGAAGTGCTATGACAAGATCACTCATGTGGAACTGATGACAACTACCAGACACGCATTCATGGAACCAGAGATGAGAAGATGCTGGAGACTGACAGGAAACACACTGAGAAAACCTGGTGACAACATTCCTAGAAGTCTAGAGGAAGGTCAAGGACACATGGAGAAAAGAACTGGAGACAGACATGAAGAGGGTGAAGAAGACTTGGAAAGAAATAGAGCTGATGACACAGGACAGGAAAGACTTGACACAGGACAGGATGACTTGACACAGGACAGGAAAGACTTGACACAGGACAGGAATGACTTGACACAGGACAGGAAAGACTTGACACAGGACAGGAAGACTTGACACAGGACAGGAAAGACTTGACACATGACAGGAATGACTTGACACAGGACAGGAAGACTTGACACAGGACAGGAAGACTTGACACAGGACAGGAAACACTTGACACATGACAGGAATGACTTGACACAGGACAGGAAGACTTGACACAGGACAGGAAGACTTGACACAGGACAGGAAAGATTTGACACAGGACAGACTTGACACAGGACAGGAAAGACTTGACACAGGACAGACTTGACACAGGACAGGAAAGATTTGACACAGGGCAGGAAGACTTGACACAGGACAGGAAAGACTTGGCACAGGACAGGAAAGATTTGACACAGGACAGGAAAGACTTGACACAGGACAGGAAGACTTGACACAGGACAGGAAAGACTTGGCACAGGACAGGAGACTTAACACAGGACAGGAAAGACTTGACACATGACAGGAATGACTTGACACAGGACAGGAAAGACTTGACACAGGACAGACTTGACACAGGACAGGAAAGACTTGACACAGGACAGGAAGACTTGACACAGGACAGGAAAGACTTGGCACAGGACAGGAAAGATTTGACACAGGACAGGAAAGACTTGACACATGACACAAATGACTTGACACAGGACAGGAAAGACTTGACACATGACAGGAAAACTTGACACATGACAGGAAGACTTAACACAGGACATGAAGACTTGACACATAACAGGAAGACTTGACACATGATAGGAAGACTTGACACAGGAAAGGAAAGACTTGACACACGACAGGAAAGAATTGACAAAGGACAGGAAGACTTGACACAGGACAGGAAAGACTTGACATAGGACATGAAGACTTGACACAGGACAGGAAAGACTTGATGCATGACAGGAAAGACTTGACACATGACAGGAAAGATTTGACAAGGACAGGAAAGACTTGACACAGGACAGGAAAGACTTGACACAGGACAGGAAAGACTTGACACATGACAGGAAAGACTTGACACATGACAGGAAAGACTTGACACAGGACATGAAAGACTTGACACAGAACAGGAAGACTTGTCACAGAACAGAAAAGACTTGACACAGGACAGGAAAGACTTGACACTGGACAGGAAGACTTGACACAGGACAGGAAAGACTTGACAAAAGTTTGTTGAAAACCTCTGCTCCTAAGGGAGCTCAAGACGTGATGAGAGAGACACAGATGTCTTTTGTTGACAGTCACATCATTAGTTCATTAAAAATATATGTCAAATATAAGAGGACATGACATGTAGAATTTGTTGACAGTCACATCATTAGTTCATTAAAAATATATGTCAAATATAAGAGGACATGACATGTAGAATTTGTTGACAGTCACATCATTAGTTCATTAAAAATTTATGTCAAATATAAGAGGACATGTTATGTAGAATTTGTTGACAGTCACGTCATTAGTTCATTCAAAATATATGTCAAATATAAGAAGACATGACATGTAGAATTCCTCAAGAGAGACAATGTCAACAACCCTTTATTCTAGAGTCTGAATGAGACAACTGTGATCTCATTTTACCATTTCTCTTCTTACGGTTTATAGATTAGATTATGAAAACAACAATATTAACCAACAAAAATGAAATTCAATCTATGCTTACAATACAGCTCAATGATTGTCAGCAACCTTGGCCTTCTATCCCAAACCAAAGAAACCCTATCAAAAACAAAAACAAGAATGTTCAATACAAATGCCCCAACAGTTCTATAATACGTCTCTGAAACATGAAAAATTACCCCCAAAAGAAATAAGCACAAACACACATGTAAGAAAATATAGACTTTTTAAATGTTTACTACCAGCTCAACAGAAGAGAACAAGTGGTAATCTTCAGACTCAACACTGGCCACAACAGATTGAGATACCATCTATTCAACACTGGCCACAACAGATTGAGATACCATCTATTCAACACTGGCCACAACAGATTGAGATACCATCTATTCAACACTGGCCACAACAGATTGAGATACCATCTATTCAACACTGGCCACAACAGATTGAGATACCATCTATTCAACAAGCTAAAGATAGGAACTACTGATCAGTGTAACTGTGGCACTGATAAAATGACTGCTGAACATCTGCTTTAAAGTTGCCCCTTATATGTGGTACAGAGAAAGTGCATGTGGCTGACGCCAGCTCCTTTTGTGGAAAAGCTTTACGGGGATTCAAATAGCCTCAAACTGATTACTGCTTTCTTTGAGAACATTCAAGTGGATGACGTCTGAGAGTGTACGAAAAAAAAGAAATGCTTTTATTTCTGATTGCAGGAAAAAAATTAAGATCATTATGGTATGATATGATTGCTAATGTGGAACTGATTGAAAAAACCAAACAAATATAGATCATGATGGTATGATATGATTGCTAATGTGGAACTGATTGAAATAACCAAACAAATATAGATCATGATGGTATGATATGATTGCTAATGTGGAACTGATTGAAAAAACCAAACAAATATAGATCATGATGGTATGATATGATTGCTAATGTGGAACTGATTGAAATAACCAAACAAATATAGATCATGATGGTATGATATGATTGCTAATGTGGAACTGATTGAAATAACCAAACAAATATAGATCATGATGGTATGATATGATTGCTAATGTGGAACTGATTGAAATAACCAAACAAATATAGATCATGATGGTATGATATGATTGCTAATGTGGAACTGATTGAAATAACCAAACAAATATAGATCATGATGGTATGATATGATTGCTAATGTGGAACTGATTGAAATAACCAAACAAATATAGATCATGATGGTATGATATGATTGCTAATGTGGAACTGATTGAAATAACCAAACAAATATAGATCATGATGGTATGATATGATTGCTAATGTGGAACTGATTGAAATAACCAAACAAATATAGATCATGATGGTATGATATGATTGCTAATGTGGAACTGATTGAAATAACCAAACAAATATAGATCATGATGGTATGATATGATTGCTAATGTGGAACTGATTGAAAAAACCAAACAAATATAGATCATGATGGTATGATATGATTGCTAATGTGGAACTGATTGAAAATAACCAAACAAATATAGATCATGATGGTATGATATGATTGCTAATGTGGAACTGATTGAAATAACCAAACAAATATAGATCATGATGGTATGATATGATTGCTAATGTGGAACTGATTGAAATAACCAAACAAATATAGATCATGATGGTATGATATGATTGCTAATGTGGAACTGATTGAAATAACCAAACAAATATAGATCATGATGGTATGATATGATTGCTAATGTGGAACAGATTGAAATAACCAAACAAATATCAGCTGAAAAAATGGCAAGGATATGGAAAGAAAATGAACAACAAAAAATATAGCAAGGAGAGCTCAGCATTTCTGTTTAGTTAATTAGAAAAAAAGAAATCCCGTTCAATCTCTAATAAGTTATAATTAAGATATATAGTATCTGTAGTTTTAGATTTCATTGTCTACATAATTCACATGATCTTGCATATTCATGTCTTCTGTTCAGATTTTAATCCAAGACATACAGATCAAAGTCCCACACCAGTGTATAGAACAAGGAAGGGTAGGGGTGGGTGGTCACCCCAGCACAGAAGGAGGGAGGCTCCAAAAAGTCAGGTTGTTTCTCTGCAAACACATGTGTCCAACTAACATAATTTGAATCTTTTCTTTCTCAGCAGATTCTCTCAATATCATTTTCGACTTCAAATCCAAAGTATTCCTATTCTTCAGCTGTATAATCACAACTAGTGTTAGTGAGCAGCTGTACGTCCTCTCTAGTCAGAAAACCTAAATGCTACATATCTATTTCCTCAAAGCCCATGTTGCATGGAAGCAACTCCATTTGGAGTTCAAAAGCAGAAGCTGTTAAAGTCATTTATGAAAGATTTGATGAACTGGCAGATCTACTTGAGAAGCTCCATCAAAATGTTTTTAATTTCATTTTAATGCTTTGTTTTTTATTATTCTGTATCAAATTCTTGGAACAACTGATCACATACCAAAACAATTGCAAAATCCATCAAAGGTTTGAAGTCTCTCAAAAGAGAACTTAACAAAATGAGTGACATTGTTTGCAAAGAAGCAGTTTTGAATACAAAGACGAATGCAAAAAATAGGACAGCACAATATTTATTAGACATCTTCCACTTTACACTCTGAGGATCCACACAGATCACAATTGACATGAAGTCCATTGGGTCAGTTATATTGGGCCAACAATCAGTGTTTGTCCCTACACTTTGAAATCAACTGAACAACACACATATTTGAACTATAGTCCTACTATATGCATTAAGCAATAGTAATTATCATATTTATGACATAGCCCATAAAGTATCAACTGAGACTTATATCCTATTTCATACACATACAAGACCATCAATATAAGAATAAATACTTTCTGACACAATGAATAAGCACGATCATCTCACGTCATAATAATTCTTACACATAATGACGTGCTAAGCAATGACCTTTTGAGCACCACAAAGTTCCAAGATAAAGGACACTTTGTGGTTGTGAGAAGTTAATGGGATTTGATTTGCAACAGGCCCATACGTTTTACCCTTGCATTTATTTACGTTTTTCCATATGTTTTACCCTTGCATTTATTTACGTTTTTTTCAAGGAAGGTTTACGGGGAATTTTATCTTATTCGGGGTTTTTATTTCTCTTTGTATAATAATAGAGTTTGGACTTTTTGTGTAGATTAAGAATTACGGTTTCTAGAAGAGATGGTAGTTTTAACTTTTAGACTGGCACCAGCGTGCTGTTTCATTAAGATAATTTGTTCATGTAGAGATTTTCAAGTGTAACAAAATGGCAGAGCATTTCTGGTCCTTTCTCAATGAGCGCGTGGAACCGAATTTTTCCGCTTGGTCTTGAATTCTAAAATTAGATAATGACCGCGGGCGATTCCTGGCACGTTGGTTGGTCCAGAGATTGACCCGCTTAAGAACAAAGCCAGGGAGTGACGCACGTAGCGTGGTCTCGGGTAATAAATAAGCGTGTTTCCCTGGCAGAAGTCTCTCAGATTTTTAGAACTTCGATGCCTGGAAAGAACTGCCTGTATTGTATATACAGAGCCGACTTGCTCTTTCGAGAGAAATTCGTGCTGGTAAATATGCAGTTAATTAAGCTTTAATAGTCTATAAGATTTTTGCAGAGTTTGTTTCTAGGAGATAAAGTTAATTCATAGAAGTAGAGCCATCAATGCTTAATTTTTAATTGAATATAACTGACAGCACGATTAGGTATTTTGTGAAAAGGTAGTAGGGAATTTTGATAGTTTCCTCAGAGTAGCTGTTGGTATTAATTGGAGTATTACTGTTATTTGTCAGAAGACAGGGGTATTTAATTTTTCCTGGATTTGTGAATTTTAAATGGTGCAGCGTAACACCCGCTCGCGAAATTAATTATATTTCGTAACGGACATGCCATGAGTTACCCTCTTATCAAAATTATTATCAGAGTGCATTCATTCTTTTTATGAGATACTGAAAGCTTAAAGATGTGAGATGCTAAATACCATAATTTTGAGACACGATGCACGTAATGTCATTGTGATTTTCGAGGATTTGGAGAGAGGGGTACCTGGGCACGTGCTGTGTATATTTTTCTAGAGGGGTGAGTCTGATAACGGAAGGAGAGGGGAGATAGCGGGGTATGCATTGTAAGATAGGATTTCAGTTCCTTTGGAGATCTATATATATATATTGTTATCGGAATCGGGTGTAAATAATATTCCCGACACGTGGGTGAAGATTTCCCTATATTTAATTTAAAATGTTGGCAGAGTAAATACGCTAGGTATTTGCGTGTGTATTAAATTGTTCTTTAAGTGTGTGTAAATTTCCAGTGGGCTTATATGGGTCACGCTGTTGTTAAGAATGAGTGACTTTTAACAGTTATGTTAGAGCATAGGAAATTGTGTATTTTGCTCTGTGTGGGTAAAACCTACATTTTGAAGTCAATAGTTACGGGTTTAGTTGGGATTTTTAATTAGTCCTTATCTACTAGACATGTGTTTAGAATGGTGAATTCATGGAGACGGGAGATTGTTGTCTCGGGTGAAGTCTATTGTAACGTAGTTTAGCGGGGTAACACCTCGATCATTGTTAAATAGTAGGGCTAGGAATTTACCGGCAACAGGTTCATTCAGTGGTCAGAATGTTGTGACGGCTAACCTAAGCCGCCAGCATGTAAGAGATTAAGCCAGCTGAGTCTGGAGATTAGAGTGTCGATAGGACAGTAAGTGAGGGAAAGTGGGGGTAGGCATATTTACTAATCGCTGAGGCGATACTAGAGCATGGGAGCTGTATTGAAGAGTTGGGATTTAAGTGTTAAGATTGAGGGTTAAGGGAGTTAAGTGTTAAGGATATGGAAGATTTGTTGTGCGATATATATTTGTTATTGTTTTGTCCACAGCAGAAATTTTCCAGGCGTGGCAGCTAGGGCTACAGTAGTCCTTCAGCTGGCTAGAAGTTCGCCGGTCTTCTCAGGAGAAGAAGAGTCGGCAGAGCCAGAAAAGAAAGTGGAGTGGTGACAAGGTGGTCACTGGTGCAAAAGTTTTGTACCCAAGAGAGAGCAAGGAGCTGGAAGCACAGACTTCTTCAGCAAGAACAGATGTTCTTAACAGCTTCGGAGCTATTTACGCTCATGTTAAGCACACACTGATCCCAGGCGCAGGGCCTAAAAAGTGTCGTGAATTTCGGGCATAATAATCCCGACAGCCTCGAGCCCAAGAGAGGGGTAACCGGGCTATGGCAAGAAAATTCGTCAAAATTGGAAGCAGCAATTGTCCAAGTCACGAATCCAGTTTACCAAGCAAGTCAGCAGCTACCACAGGTGGAGAAGAGGGGAAAGGGTTACCATCCCTCTTTACTGCACGAGATAGAGAGAAGGAGAGTAGTGGAGGAGTCATTTTTTTCTGTAGGAACTAGGAGTGTCAGACACTGAACATAACATTAGAACTCAGCCAGTCATCTGTAAGTTGTGTCAGAGATGATAGAAGGGTTCTGGTCGTGGACTTTGTGATAGTCAGAGAATATTTAGCCTATAGTGGAGCAGCGGTGTAGGCACGTCATTTGTGTAGAAACATGTCTGCAGACAGACGGACAGTAGGAGTTAGGGTGTGTTTACATGATATCAGGTTGATTAGGAGAAAGACGGATCTGGTGTTAGAGATCCTCCTTCACATGTTGTTGTATTACTTACCTTTCTTCCTTACAGGTTGAGGGGAGGGCGACTGTGGGGTTACCTTACCTAATCACTTGAAATTAATTGTTATGTTCTTTCCAGGGGTGTGAACACGCATGTTTATTCTATTTTTGTAGGATGTTATATGAATTTTTGTGTGTGGTGTAAATAAAATCTATTGTAAATTTCCGGCTGGATCAGTCACTTAATTCAACATACATGTTGTCTGTAAGTGGTGTCTGTGGTGTTAAGTAATTAAACCTTATCCCAGTCTTGGTAGTTAGAGGTAGTGAGGTTATCGCAAAACATTACGTCACCTAGTGGCAAGGGAGAGTTAATTTAGGTTCTCGACCCTTGACGCCAATAGCCTCATCTCCCACAGTCACTGTCATTTTTCTTCTGAAATCTATCTTCTTAGTCTTCCTTTCCACTAGAGTCTTGTCACTATACGTAGGCAGCCTCTAGTCTTAAATCCACTTTGTGACAGTGGTGTGCAAAAAGAGGTGCAACAGATCAAAGCTGAAGGTCGATGTGTGATGCCCATTGAGCTATAAAAAAACTTCCAGCAGAAGATAAGATTGCGTGAATGATATGATGCATTTTAGACAGACTACAGCAGGAAATATCAACACCTTTCAGTCAACTGAAGCATATAAACATGGAATTTGAATTCCTTCTCAACACTGAGACTTTTATCAAGATAGATAATGCTTAATAGATCTGTCAGAAGTCCACTGACCTGGCAAACTTTTATGTCACATACACTGATGGCAAGATCCTGCTTTCTAAGATAAGCAATTGCAGGATGCTACTGCAGTCATGAACTGACTTTGTTCCAACAACTGCTTCGGGTTTACTTTCATTCGTTGTGACTTATGGAAATTATGTATTCCAAAAGTTAAACATAGAACTGCATATTCTGTAATGATTTCTACTTCAGTAGCCAGTTGTGAGCATTTGTTTAGTATACTAAAGCTAGTTCTTTTGTATTTATGAGTATCTATGGGACAGGAACATCTGAGTAATCTGGAACTTCTTAGTATTGAAAGATAAAATCTTGAGAACATCCATTTTGGTAAAATAATTGATCAATTTGTAGGAATGAAGGTACTAATGATCGATATGTACGAAGGGCGTTCAGAAAATAATGCACCACATCGTTTTTCTCAGGAGCTGTTTATTAAAAAAAGCATGAAATTTATACACAATATACATGGATATATCATGTAAACATTGGTATTATTCAACATAATCCCCATCAACTTGTACAGCTTTATGCCACCGCGAAGCAAGTGTATGTATTCCTAGCCCGTACCAGATTTTGTCTTGATCATTTCTTCGCTGCATGAATCACTCCATCATCATCTTCAAACCTTGTCCCACAGAGTGCATCTTTAAGTGACCAAATAGATGAAAATCAGAGGGTGCTAAATCAGGACTATAGGGTGGATGGGGTAGTACAGTCCAACCCAATTTGGTGATTGCTTCCCGTGTTGCCAGACTTGTGTGAGGGCTCGCATTGTCGTGAAGGAGAAGCAGGTCTGCTGGATTCTTGTGCGGCCGAACTCTGCGAAAACATTGATTGAGTTTTTTCAATGTCTTAATGTAAGCTTGCGAATTGATTGTTTCTCCTCTTGGCATAACGTCCACAAGAATCACACCTTCAATGTCCCAAAAGACAGTGATCATGACCTTTCCAGTTGAAGGAATTGTCTTGAATTTCTTTCTTCTTGGTGATTGCGGATGATGCCACTACATTGACTGTCTTTTTGTCTCAGGTTCAAAATGATGTGCCCAGGTTTCGTCACCTGTAACGATCTTAGCCAAAAATGTCTCTCCATCAGCATTGAAACGCTCCAACAATTCAGAAGAAATTGCTTTCCTTTGCAATCGGTGGTCATTTGTGAGACTTCGAGGAACCCATCTTGCGCAAACCTTAGAAAATCCGAGAGCTTTTATAACTGCATTTGCACTACCAATGCTGACTGACAGCTGTAAGGCCAATTGTTGAGTAGTGATTCGCCTATCAGTAAGAATAATGCCCTCAGTGCATTTCAACATTTCTGCGTTGGTGGCTGTGGCAGGACGTCCACAGCGCGGCCTATCAAGCAGCTCCGCATCTCCACTTCCTGATTCTTTGATTCTCTGAATACAGCAACTGACTGTACTCCTGTCATCTGCAAAACTTCCATACACATCACATAGACGCTTGTGAATATTCACAACAGTTTCCTTCTCTGCAACGAGAAATTCTATCACAATTCGCTGTTTATAACGCAAGTTGCTAACACGCTCCATTTCAATGGTTTAGGGAAGCCGTATTATTTGGCCGGTAGTGAACAATATTGGCACATGCCATATTTGAAGTGTGCAAAATTTCATGCTTCTATCTTCATTACACTGACTAACAAAAAAAAACTTTTTTTTTCTTTCTCTAACATTTCTATGTTTTTCTGGTCAATTTTAATGCGCTGTTTTTAAATCTGCAAACCGTTTTTCGCTATCAGGTCGGGATCTCTAGAAATATGCAATTGAAGTTTTTTAACAACGCATACAGTATTACAACATCATTCGTACAAGAAGTATAACAGTTATGTAGGCTTGAATTTCTTTGCAGTCGATTTTCGTCGGTGAATGGCATGTGGTACATCGCGATGAACCATCCAACAATAATCGGCAAGCATGGTCACACTCCACCGTCCTTGATAACGTGACTCCATTACGGCGATATCTTGATGGAATCATTCTCCATGTTCATCACTGACTTCGCCAAGGTTGTCACGGAAAAAGATAAGATGCGAATCGAGCAAATGGATTTTGAGGGACATGTTACAGCCCATAATTATGTATGCATCTATGCACTGCTTAACAATATGCAACATAGTCGACAGATTTGTGATTTTCAAGAAAGTTATCGACGATCGATTTGAATGCCATCCATGCGCGAAGTTCACTACCATGTAACAAGTTCTCGAATTGTTTGTCTGCAATAACTTTCCTAATCTGAGGTCCTACAAAGATACCTTCCTTCATCTTTGCATCGCTAACTTGCGGAAACTTTTCTCGAAGATAAGTGAAAGCTTTGCTCGTTTTATCTAACGCTTTTACAAAATTCTTCATGAGCCCCAACTTTTTATGTAACAGTGGTAAAATGAAGGTGTCTTTGTTAACTAATGGCTCGCGTATTACATTTTTATGCCCGAGCTGCATACGATCCCGGATAGGCCACACCTTTCTTGCATAATGTTCCTGTCTGTTGCGGCTGTCCCATTCACATCGGAAGCAACAAAATTTTGTATACCCAGTCTGCATGCCAGTGAGAATTGCAATGACCTTTAGGTCTCCACAAATCCGCCATTGGTAGTCATTGTACTTTATTTTTTTCCAAACGTATAGCCATATTGTCATAAGTTTCTTTCATATGAACAGAGTAGGCGACTGGAATTGATGAAAAAAATTTATGTTATGCAATAACACGGCTTTTAGACTAGTCTTGGAAGAATCGATGAAAAATCGCCATTCGTTGACTATGTGCTCATGACCGTTTACATCTTTGCAATAGCAAATGTCATCATCCATCTCAAAGTATTGAACAAGTTCTCTGTGTCTATGACGAAATTTAGATATCGGAGTATTGGGCGCTAAAAGATTCCATTCTTTGAGTCGCGAACCGAGTAATTCCGCTTGTCCTTTGGTAAGAGCGAGATCACGTATTAGATCTGAAAGTTCTGAATGGTTAATTAAGTAAACACCATCATTCACCGGTATGTAATCTGAGTCAGAATTAGTTTCTAAAGCAGGTAAACTATCACTTTCTGATGGTTCATTTACGTCCAACGGATATTGTTCTGGTGGTACTTGGATCGGACTCGTGATTGGATCATGAGGCACTGGTTTTGAAACCGATTCAATATTTGGATAAACCACAGACTTTCTAGTTTTAAAAGTGAAACCATGGATATTTGTCAAGCAGAAGTAACAATCAGTAGTGTGATTTGTATGTTCACGCCATATTACTGGCATGCCAAAAGGCATCGACTTATGCTTCGGCGATTTTCGTAACCAACCTGCCAATGTATCGAACAAACCGCATTTGGCTTCCAAGATTTATTTGCATCATCAACTTTCGAATCGAAATAAAGTTCATATGCTATCTTTAGTAATGGTGTAAAGTTTTTCTGGTCAGCACGATCGGTAAAATATCCGCACACGTAACAGAACAGATCAGCCGAATTTCTACAACTTCTAGAAGCCATATTTTGCTCAGAATTATTTCAAAATACAGTAACTATTTGAAAAATCGCGTAACATATGTCATGCATCTTTTAACGAAGATGAGGGGAACTGTGGTAAGACGTGGAGTACAATGGATGGGTATGAAAAAAAATAAATAGAAAAAAGGTGATTTATCATAGGAGGACAAAAGACAAAGAAAATAGCGAACGTTGTGGCCACAGGTGTACTGTTTATGCTATTAATAAAAGGCTTATTACAAAGAGTGGTTTATTTCTTTTCTTTTGTGTTTAACTAATTCTTAAATTTCATATTTTCCCAATAATTCATCCTGGTAGCTCTTAGAAGAATTTAAAAGTCATGACAGTGCTTTATATAGTTCTTTAAACTTTCTTTTGATTGGTCTACAAAATGAACATATATTTTATCTGGCAGTGACCAATTGCTATGAACAGCAACCAGGGTTGATCACGCCCGCAGAGAAGAAGACACCAACGTCCTTCTTAGGATGCCACTATTCAAGACAAGATCACATTTTCATCAAAATGACCCGAAATAAACATCATGCCAAAAGGAGGAAGGTCTACACCAGCCCGCCAGCGCTGAACAGCCATGTGAATAACCAAGCTTCAAACAGCAAAGACAGACAGCCAGAGAGCAAGACTGCCCCAAGTACTCGTGCTGAGACCGGTCCTCCTCCAACTCTAGACACGACGACGGAGTGAGCTGCGACGTGTGTCGACCCGACTGAGAGGCTGAGGGGCCCCGACTCCTTGCGAGACAGAGAAGAGGGCAGATGCAGGCATCCCTGGCCTAGATGATGTAGATCCAGAGGATGAGGAAACGATGAGATTGCTACACCAGCTGGAGAAGATGAGGGGATGGTTGGAAAGAAGAGAGAAAAGGGCAGCTGCAAACGTCCACGGCCTAGACCCTGAGCGTGAGAGGGTGAAGAGACTGATACAGGGGATAGAACAGACGCTGGAAAGGAAAGAGAAAAGAAAACAGGAGCCTAAAGCCGAGGGACCACCACCACACGAACCAAGATCGTCAGCAGAAACCCTGTCTACCACAGAGAAGCTATGACAAACACCAAAGACACCACCACACGATGCCGGCGACACAGATGGGATAGAGAGGTGCGTTAAGATCACGCAGATGTCGGGAGATGAGGCTTCACTCAGGGCCCTACCAGATGACAAAGTGATATGCATCCTCGAGTCAATAACTGGCAGGAGAGGCATCTCTAAAGTACGGAGGCACGAAAAGGGAGTCGTGCTTTCGCTCAATAGCAATACAACAACCACTTCACTGATGACCGAACTGGAATCTAGCCCAAAAGAAGTCCAGTTGCCCCACCAAATAAAAGTGGTGGTGGAAATGTACAAAACAACAAAAAAGTTGGTCATCAGAGGAGTGGATACCAGATGTTCCGAAGCCGAGGTCCACAGACACCTTCAGGCTGAAAACGCAAATCTAAAAATCACACAGGTCGAAAGGCTAAACACCTGGGCAAAGAAAGATACCAATCTGATGATAGTTACGGTAGAAGGATCAACAAGACCTGAGAGACTGACGCTCCAAGCAACAACAAAAAAGACAGAAGCCTATATCCCTCCGGTGATGCAGTGCTCTAACTGCCAGCAGTTTTCACACACCAAGAAAACATGCAGGAGGGACGCAGTCTGCCGATATTGTGCGGGTGGCCACCTATATCGCGACTGCCCAAAGGCGAAGGAGGACCCCAACTACAAAGCAATAAACTCAAACCGCACCTGTGCAAACTGCCTCGGAAACCACGGGGCTAGATACCGAGGCTGCCCGATGTTCCAGGAAACAAAGAGCATCCTGAAGGAAGCGGTCTCCAAAAACATCCCCTTCAAGCAGGCAAAACACAGAGTGGCTGCGGATGTTGCAGAAAAACAACGCACGATTGACAGACGACAGGTACACCAGCTGACCGCTGAAGTCAAACAATTGAAAAATAAACTCCAGGTCGAAAACAGAAGCAAGCAGGCTCCCGAAGATGAAAAGGACAGTGGTGAAGACATAATAGAAATACAAAACATCAGAGAAATGATAAAAGACATGAAAAGCATTAAGCAGCAAATAGAAGCAGATGTAAAGAGGCTGACAGAACTGACAGAAGAAAACTCAAAAATCCTCAAGAGAATCGAAACAGAGCGAAGAGCCATTGAGGAAATGACATCAAACACAAGAGCGACCAAAACAAACAAACAATCAGATGAAGAAGTCATCGAAGAAACACTTGAAAAACTTCTACCAGCAATAATAGAAAAAGCACTACTACAGATACAGGAAAGCAGGAAGACAAGAGAAACAGAAACTAGGAAAGCAAAAACTAACAAAACGACACAAGACAGATAGGAAGGCAGGAAATGAACACCATGAACATGCCACGACAGACAATCAACGAAGAGATAACCAGACAGCCAGCTAGCGGTCCTTTTTAGGACCAGTCCTTTTCAGGACTAGGAAAGTGATACCAGCGAAGATACCAACACACTATATACCCCAATATAACCGTTTGTAACCCTTCAATGGGTTTTGGTTGAACAGGGTATTACAGCAATCTAGTAGACGAAAACAACAAACAACCAATTGCTATAAACCCTTGGTGTGCCACTGCCCCAAACAAGTACAATTTGCAGAAAGGGATTTTCTGTGTGGACTAAAAATACCTGGAAAAAAATAAATAATAATTGAAATTAAAAAAAAAAAATACACACCTGTGCATTTAGGGTTGAAACCCTAAAAAATAATGATGTTTGTGGTGGATGTGTACAAATAACACTTATTATGTTACATATTTGTTGATAGTGGTAACATATTGAGCACAGGTTACATTTATGTTAAAAAGTTGTAAAGCATTACTTAGTAAAATGTCCCCAGCAGGATATACAGATGTGGAACTGGTCCTAATACTCTCTCTCTCCCTGCAGGAACATGACCATCTTCCTCACCTTCAATTTCTATCTTCACTGTGTGTCCCTGAAAACAAAACATTGAACATATTCAAGTTTGAAACAAACCACTTCAGTCTTATAGCAATAAGTAATAAAATGTTAAAATGGACAATATTTTAACAGATTTCTCAGTTTAACTGCCTTAGGCTGTAACAAATTTGTTATCAAGAATTAAAAAGAAAACTCACTTTAAAATCTGTACTGATGTCCTGTTTTATTTTTTGATCCAGGAATGGGATCTTCTGTTCCATATTTTTTTGCAATCTGAGAAGAAAAATGAATTATGTGCAATAAAATCTGAGATAGTTAGTTACAAGCTGGTTATTTTAGATACTGATTTTACAAGAAATTTCACTCAAATTTACTTTATTTAAATATAATGGTGAAAAAAAAATATTACAACTTGAAAATGTAAGGAAGAGTGATACATGTTTAATGGTAGAATGTCCAATGTCACATTCAATAGTCTTTGCTATACTGACTTTCTACTGAGTGATACATGTTTAATGGTAGAATGTCCAATGTCACATTCAATAGTCTTTGCTATACTGACTTTCTTCTGAGTGATACATGTTTAATGGTAGAATGTCCAATGTCACATTCAATAGTCTTTGCTATACTGACTTTCTTCTGAGTGATACATACATGTCCAATGTCACATTCAATGTCTTTGCTTTAGAATTTCTTCTGAATGAGTCAAGCTGCATGCAAAATGTGTATATGATCATTTTAAAAAAAAATTTAACTTCTATCATTCAATAGTTAAAGTGACTAATGTCGAGATTTGCTAAAGTATGTATACTGACTTTCTTCTGAGTGGCCATGTTCGTAATGGTAAATGGTCCATATGTCCAAAAGATATCAACGGACTTTGCTATACTGAGAACAGTCTTCTGACCGCATGAGGTTCAAAGATGTGTGCAAAGAGTCCACTGGACATGGATCCAGCAACATGGGAGGATAGTGCTTTCGCTAAGTGGCGACTGACTTTCCAACTCAGATTGGGCGAAGAGAGGCTCACACAAGTCAGAGCTGCAGAGTGCATGCTAAATGTGTGTATGATTATTTTTAAAAATATATAAGTTCTGTCAGTTTCTAGGCCTTCAAAGACTCGCAATCCCAAAAGATCACGCAACAGTTGGGCTGAGGAGCTGAGGTTTCAGCACATCGCCACTAAGGAGGATGAAGCTGCCGATCGCACTAAGTGGCGATGCTATTTACGGCGCCAACTCAGATTGGGCGAAGAGAGGCTAATCCCATATCAGTTATGACTGAAGGGGCTATTATTATTATTATTATTATCTATAATCTATCTATAATCTATCTATTTGTGCTTTAGAGAACTACACCATTTCATAGAGAAAACAGATGAGAAAATGATAGAAAATGAGCCATCAACACTGATGGTAAGGATCTGAGAGTTATCAACACCATGTACTAGCAACAAACATCAGCTATGACAATTAGCAGCCATATAGGAATGTTTTAGCAGATTAATAAAGGGTGTTATACGTTTGATGATAGAATGTCTGTGACTGTATTTTAAACAGTTTGTGCCATATTGATTTTTTTGAGTGATTCAGAGATTTTCAAATGCATACTAAATGTGTGTAAGATCATGTTTGAAAAATGTAACTTTTCCCATTTGATAGCTAGAATGTAAGTTTCATATAAAAGAAAGATTCAAAAATGGCAATTTTTCAATCAATACCCATTAGCTCCCCAAGGAGCATAGGCCTTCAACAAACACATGCCAAGTCTTCCTGTCATGTGTTATCCCCTGAAACTCTTTCCATGTTTTCCTCATCATTTTCATCTCTGTATCCAGTTCTCTTCTCCATGTGTTCTTTGGTCTACGTCTGCCTGTCTTTCCCTCAGGATTCCAGAAAAAGGACTGCCTTGTAATGCTATCAACAGGTTTCCTCAATGTGTGTCCTATCCATTGCCAGCATCTTCTTCTTAACTCTTGTTCCACTGGCACTTGTCTGATTCTTGTCAACAATTCCACATTTGTGACTTTATCATACCGTTTCAGTCCTTCTATTCTACGCAAGCACCCATTTATGAAAGTCTGTAGCTTTTTGGTTGTTGTTTTTGTTGTTCTCCATGTTTCACAGCCATACAATAGGACTGACTTGACATTTGAGTTGAAGATTCTTATTTTCATATTGGACTTGATTACTCTTGTTCTCCATATGTTTCCCAATGAAAGCTCCTCTTGTTTTTTGTATTCTTATTTTGATATCACTGTCTGTCCCTCTAACTTTGTCTATATTACTGCCAAGATATGTGTACAATTCTACATCATGGCAATTTTTACAACAGTAATTTGAAGAGACATGGTCCACAACCAGATGATACGTCAAGGCCTAAAAACCCAACCCCTGCAGACCCAAGTAGAACAGCCTCAACTGAGATGGTTTGGCCATGTCTGCAGAATGGGAGAAGATCAGCTAAAATGGCAAGCATGGGAAACTAAGAGCCGGGATCCATACCTCCAGGACGACCCAAAGTCTGCTGGGATGACCACATTAGACAATCTTTGAAGGACCGAGGACTAGAATGGAACCAAGCCAGGAGGAAGACAGCTGATAGAATAGTATGGTGCTCTCTCTTACAAACCTTTATGCCTCACGGTAGAAGAGGAATAACTAAGTTTGTAAGTAAGATTGGACTGGAGCTGAAATATTTAAGAGACAGAAACACAATTTTATTTTTTTTTTTAAATTATTTTTTATCACATCTGCACTTCACAAGGAACAACAGGCACATCTTCATACTAAATAATGATTTAAAGTATTTCACAATATTTTTCTTTCAATATCCTATATTTTTTATATATATCAAAAGCTTGTACAGAAATAATGTATGTATCTACTGCCTGTTTTTGTCTGCTGTGGTAGCACAGTTGTTAGACACTAACTTCCTTGGTCCATGGTTCAATCCCCAGTTGAGGTGGAATTTTTTAGACTGTGAAAAACTCCAAGGTCGACCCAGCCTCATGAATTGGGTACCAACTCTGGGAAGGTTAAGGCGGCTGGCGTGATGCTGACCATATCATTCCTACTCTGCCGATGGTCAAGAAAATATGGGCCGAACAACATATTCCCAATATGCCTTAATGGATATGCAATAGGATCCTTGACCTTTTATAGTTTGTCATTTTAAATATCACAGGAAGAGAAATTCTGCAACCAATTTTGGGTGCCTGTTTTTAAGGAAATATGTGGTTTTGAAGAAAAAAATTACATCTTTGAACTGACTGTGATAAAAATGTGTAGATAAGTTTAAAACTACTGTGCACCAATATTCTGAACATTTTATTGCAATTATATCAGTGTAAGTTTGCAATTTTATTTATTTATTATTTTTGTTTTTGAGGATTTTTCAGTCATGTCTACACTTCCCAAGACTTGAAAGATTGGACCTACTTTTCTGCACAAAATAACAATTTATAGCATTTCACAAGATTCCTCAGGCAATTTTTCATATTTTTATGTATAAAATATGCACTTATTGAAATAATGTAGTTGTTGTTTAAGGTTTTGCCTTCTAAGAGCAAGACATTGTACTTTCAACCTACACTTAAGTCTGTTGGTTATATCCGAGAGCGATTCACCAATCAAAAGTAAGTGAACTCTGTTAACTAAGAGCTGTGTTGATGCAATATAAGCCCAGAAAAGTGCTACCAGCATCCTTCAGCTCACACGAAATAGCCTCGAATAGGACTGCTATCCAGATTAGGGTTGATAGACACTAGGTCCTAAGCAGGACTAACATTATCTATCTGCTAGCATGATGGAGCCCTGAAATGGACTGGCAGCTACGCCAATGCTGCCTTTACCTCCTGAGGGTTTATCAAACTTGTTTAATAAGAGAAGAAACAACGATTTCAATTTTCATAAAACCGTATCCATTTTGGCGAGTGTGCGAAATGTAAAATACAAAATTGCATGGGATAGAAAGATGAACCTAACGACAACACTGTTTCGAGCTTTGATAAAAATAACGCCCGACAAACATAGAGCCCCTTTATCTATAGTATAAAGAGGCTCTTGACAAACACTGAGATTGTTTTAAAAATAAAATTACAAATCCAATATGGAGGTATCCTTCTTCTTCTTCGTTCGTCCTGAAAATGACGTTGGTTGCGTTGTGTCCGTTTACAGGGAAGCTGTGATATTTGCGCCTTTCGGCCGACACATCCGACTTCAGCACGGCATTTTGGGGACCGGGTTAGCCTTCCCTCTTCGATCCCTACTCAATCGGCCAAACTGCAGTGATGCAGTCTATTTCCAGGACCACCGCTTGGAGGTGGAGTATGGTCTTGGTCAGCTCTGGTTCGCTGACCCTGACGCAGGCAGTCTAGCTATTCTTCGCTGACTGCATTCCTCACTGTTGACGCGTCTTAGGTATCCAGTAACACTGTCCTGTAACAACGAAACTGACAAACAACATCGAGCGAAAGAAATTGTGAACCGTCATGGTCACCTACACCAGTGAGCACGGTACTTGAAGATGACAAAGATATATATTCCTCGTATGTGTTTATAAATAATGACAATTTTCACAACTTACACATTGGTTCTAGCAGCTCTACGCAAAGGTATTTTTGTTACCAGTGTTGCCACTTTTTTTTTTTTTTTAGTAAAACACAGTGCCTTAAAAAATGAATGTTGAATTTGAACTGTCCAGAATAGATGCATGTCGATTTGATGAGTAGCGTAATTTGGCACATTAGTTTAAAGCTAATTGCGTTCTTCTTCTTCTTTCGTTCGCTTGAAATATATTGTCTTTATCTGCAATATTGTTTCTTCTATAAACTTCACTGTCTTTTCTAGTTCATACAGAGGTCCGTAAAGTTTTGCTTCCAGTGTTGTTTCTCTTGGCCAGTGGGTTTGCCTCAGTATATCATATTTGGGGCAGTCTTGAAGTATGTGCTCTGCAGTCTGGGGTGCATGTACACATGGCTGAATCGCCAATCTTAATTTTGTTATACGTGTGGCTGTGGAGTCGGTTGTGTCATGTTCTGTTTCGCAGAATAACAATTTATTCTGATCTGCTCATAGCTTGGTAATCATCCTGTGTTGGTTTTGTTGGTTTTGTGATTGATTTGATCATCTTTTTCTTCTGATGGTACAAAGATGGTTACCACTATGTTGAGGATGAAATTTTTGTGGTACATATTATTCTGTTAATGTTGATGGTTATGGAATGTTTCTGCTGGGTGGTATGGTGCATCAAAGGCTGACAAGGACGAAGTCAGTATGGTCGGGCTTACAGGTGGCCGACAGGTGTGTAAATGTGTCTATCTGTATACGCGAATGTTAAAGGTTCTCTCATCTAACAGACTGAAATCACCCACCACAGCAAACGTAAGAGTCAGGAAATGTTTGGAACAAGCTGTAACGTTAAACGATTTATTACACAGACTCACGAAGACATCATGGGACGGCAGTTCATAATACAGCATGTAGCATCAATGGTAAATCCCCAAATTCCAAAGTAATCAAGCAAAAACATCCCTTATGATCATACAGCAAAATATCCCTCGGGAGGACTGCATAAATGATAGCTCACAGCAGCTCACATCTTATAGTAATACAGCAAAATATCCGTTACATCGGTTGCATAAACCACAAGCCTCAGCACAGTACACTGTTACAGTAAATATCCCTCAGGAACAAACTTTCCAACATCTTAAATCCATCAAAAGGAGCAACATCATCATTCTTATAACATCAGAAACTCTCAGTGCAATAATATCCATGGGAACAATTATTCATTAGAGGAAATGTGCATCATGATAATAATAATGTGCGGTATAATCCCAGGCCTGAAAATATTTTCAATCTCTCAGAATTCTCCCCTTTACAAAAATATACTGGAACGCACTAGCGAAAATGGTAAACGTCCATTTCCAAGCTCTGCCAGCAGCGTACTGTCACGAAATAACAGCTGCTCAAAACAGCTCAGTAAAAATTCATCCAAGCGCGAACTCGCAGCTTGAGATGTGAGCTAAATTCATCCGCCTTTCCTCCCAAACTATTTCATAGAACATTCGACCAGTTTCCTTATCCTATTTTTAAAAAACAAACTAACAGCTAGTCACTAGAGCTGTGTTCAAAAATTACTGAGCATACAGCCCCCAATTAAGAAAAATCGCGTGCTTACAAAAAATCCGACCTGTGCATACAAGTCTTTAACACTTAACTCCCCTTAATTAAAATATGACTTAACACTGGTACACCCGATTGCTCGTCTGCAGCACCTTCTTTAGCCAGTCGGTCTGCTCTCTCGTTTCCTAGTATTTCACAATGAGACAGTGTCCACTGCATGGCGACCTTGCGCTAGTTGCATGGTTGAGGCAGCAGGGCTTGTATAGCTGGCAATTTTCTGGATTGAAGCGCTTGGAGTGCTGATCTTGCATCTGGCAGGAATACCACAGGCTGTGGACCGAGATTGGTGTTCAACAGTTTCTCGGTTGCCACCTTGATTGTCAGAATTTCTGCATCATAGTTGTGTCACGATCTCCCCGTTGGTACTCTGACCATAACCCTAGTGATGTTTGGGTATTCTAAGTACACTACTGCTCCTCCATCCTTTACTACATTTTATGCTGACCCTTCCGTGTATTCTCGGACCCAGAGGTCCTGTGGGTATTCATCATCCAGGAAACTTGAGAGTGACAGAAATGTCTTGTCAGAACCTTCCAGTACAGGGAATAAAGTAGATGGAAATTTCTTGTCAGAACCTTCCAGTACACGGAATAAAGTAGATGGAAATGACTTGTCAGAACCTTCCAGTACACGGAATAAAGTAGATGGAAATGTCTTGTAAGAACCTTCCAGTACAGGGAATAAAATAGATAGAAATGTCTTGTAAGAACCTTCCAGTACAGGGAATAAAGTAGATGGAAATGTCTTGTCAGAACCAGTACAGGGAATAAAGTAGATGGAACTGTCTTGTCAGAACCTTCCAGTACATGGAATAAAGTAGATGGAAATTTCTTGTCAGAACCAGTACAGTGAAACAAGTAGATGAAAATGTCTTGTCAGAACCTTCCATTACAGGGAATAAGTAGATGGAAATGTCTTGTCATACCTTTCCAGTACAGGGAATATAGTAGATGGAAATGTCTTGTCAGACCCTTCCAGTACAGGGAATAAAGTAGATGGAAATTTCTTGTCAGAACCAGTACAGTGAAACAAGTAGATGAAAATGTCTTGTCAGAACCTTCCATTACAGGGAATAAGTAGATGGAAATGTCTTGTCATACCTTTCCAGTACAGGGAATATAGTAGATGGAAATGTCTTGTCAGACCCTTCCAGTACAGGGAATAAAGTAGATGGAAATGTCTTGTCAGAACTTTCCAGTACAGGTAATAAAGTTGATGGAAATGTCTTGTCAGAACCTTCCAGTACAGGGAATAATGCAGATGGAAATGTCTTGTCAGAACCTTCCAGTACAGGGAATAAAGCAGATGGAAATGTCTTGTCAGAACCTTCCAGTACAGGTAATAAAGTTGATGGAAATGTCTTGTCAGAACCTTCCAGTACAGGGAATAAAGTTAATGGAAATGTCTTGTCAGAGCCTTCCAGTACAGGGAATAAAGTTGATGGAAATGTCTTGTCAGAACCTTCCAGTACAGGAAATAAAGCAGATGGAAATGTCTTGTCAGAACCTTCCAGTACATGGAATAAAGCAGATGGAAATGTCTTGTCATAACCTTCCAGTACAGGGAATAAAGTAGATGGAAATGTCTTGTCAGAACCTTCCAGTACAGGGAATAAAGTAGATGGAAATGTCTTGTCAGAACCAGTACAGTTTAAATACCCACACTTAATGTTTACCAACGTTTATTTGCTCCAACGAGTCGTTTTGTGTACCAAGAATAAGGAGGCTTTAGATGTGAACAGAGAAATTATAACAAAACTTTCAGGTTTGCAGCGGACCCTATGGTTTAATTTTTAGGATCTATTGACAGACCCCCAGAGGTCCATGGATGACAAGTTAAAAAGCCCTGATTTGATGTTTTAAGGACATATTTTTTTTAATTTCCTGGCGCAAAATGTATACCCACAGCAGTCTGGATGGTAATGTTTACAAAGTGGCGGTCTGTTATTCTCCAGGAAAGTTGATCTGTTTTCCTGAATGGTTGTCTACCAACGGTGCCCTATATATCTGATAATATACATATCATTTTTTTTAATGCACAAATGAATTCCAGAACGCACTGTGATGTGAAGCTGATACCGTTTAACCAAAACAATTCAGGGATTCTCCTTAATTTAAAGGGCATTGTGAATGAGGACTGCAAGTCGGTTCACCAAATTGGCAAGATTCGAGTCGAGTAGAGTCGTTTATACTTAACTCGCCAGTCCGGGACTGGAGTCGAGTCGCAGTGATGACTTAAATCCGACAGAGTCGCAGTGATGACTTAAATCCGACACAAGTCCGAGTTGATTGACTCAAATCGATAGCACTGCTAATGTAACAGCACACATGCTGATTGTAAATACATTTGTTGATTTGTCAATTGTGCAAATGTTCAGGTCAGATAAAGTTGCACCGTATCAACACCAGGCACATGTGTGACGGTATTGCCTCCCCTGTTTTGCAATGGTGGTCTAACAGTGGCCAAAACTCAAGATTATCTAATATGGGCCTTCACAGGTGTCTAGCTTTGCACAAGATTACTCTTGGCAGTGATGTAGATAGAAGGATAGTGACACTTCTATCACAAAGGGAGTATTTACAAGATACTCAGATAAGCGAAGACAATGCTGCTTTGGATGAGCACGTTAATTCTAGAATCTGCCGACCACTGTTGTGAAGAATTAAGCAATGATTAATTTTAGCTCATTAAGCCCACACCTCTGATTTACTTAGTGGAATTCTTATTATTCTGGTATAGCTCTGTTTAGAGTGTGTGTAGTAAATTGGCTGAGACAAACATGCAGTACATTTAAAATGATTAACTCGAAGTTAAATTTATAAAATTACAATTAACAAAATTTAATAAACACTTAAGTTTTAACAGTCTGAAAATAATTGAATAGTTTAGAAGAAACGTTTCATCATTGATTGATGATATAATTGTTATGAAGAAAGTTCACTTTGGCAGCTTATATATTGCACTAAGCTTCCAATAGTATTTTTTGCTCCCACTGAAGGGTTGGTTCTTTTTACACTGCTCACACTTGTCACTGGTCAAGGTTGTCGGGTGTAACTCGTTTCCCAGAAATGTCAAGGAGAGTCCACAAAGTTGGTTGCTCGTCTTAAAGCGTAGGCTACTTGTCCCTTCTTGTTCCAGAGATAGTACTTTCTGCTGGTACCACCAATAAGCCAATCCTGGCTCACATACTTTTTGCTCAGATGAAAAAAAGAGACTTGAATCGGCCTCTTACACGCGTCTTATGTTAATATAATAACTTCCCTCTCTGATTTTGTGAGTTTTCATCAGTTTCCTCAGACAGCGGTTTTTTAAATTAAAATGTTGCTTTTCTGAAAATGGGCTGTAAACATCCGATTGCCCTGTGTACCAACTCACGAACAGCATCAGTAACCTCACACGACAATGTGTGTAAGATGTTGCAAAGAGATTTACTTTATACCGGAAACGATTATGTCGTGCTTGGCTGTCCAGAATGTGTCGCACAGACGATTAATCTCTTTTCTGTCTCTCCCTTTAGACTTATCTCAGCAAAGCTTTGCCGCACCCTGGCAAACGCGATGTATTATCACCAACGAGCGTCAAAAGGATTTGACAATGTCAAATATCTGCTACGTAGCAGAGAAAGAAAGTGCGACACTTGAAAGCACGCACTAAAATCCGTACCACAAATGTAGTGAAACAGAGATTAGGAAGAAGAAGGGGTTGCCCCAATAAATTATGTGACAATATTATGTTCATGAAAGTGTTCTTGTTAGTGTTCAGTGGTCAGAAAGGCTATTTGCACTACATGTTGATTTCCACCAATCTAAACAATTGTGTGAAACCTTGTTTAATCCAGGTAGGTTCTTCCGGATAAGAATGCTGCTCCGTGTTAGTGTTACTTGGCATCTGATGTTACGTATAATGTAATGTTAGTGCTCACCTTAGTTTGTTCACACAGCTCATCTCGCAGTAGTACATAAACACATAAGTCACTGACGACAGTTAACACAGTCACCACGATAACTAACTGTTTCATTGACAAAATTTTCTAAACCACTAACAATAATTAGCTGAATCGCTGACGACAATCCAATAAATGATAAAAAGTTTATTTAAGATTAAATGTTGTATATAAGAATATTGAAGCATTCACTATTTACAAAATCATCAATTTTATTTACAGTTTTATTTATTTCTAACTCTAGTTCTATCTAATCCCATCCTACACAAAAGTGGAATCCTTGTTCTCAATTATTTCTATTTATACATTCTTGTCCCCATCATGACAAAAACTTCTTCTTTCTTCTTCTTCTTCTTCTTCTTCTTCTTCTTCTTCTTCTTCTTCTTCTTCTTCTTCTTCTTCTTCTTCTTCTTCTTCTTCTTCTTCTTCTTCTTCTTCTTCTTCTTCTTCTTCTTCTTCTTCTTCTGCGTTCGTCCTAAAAAAAGGACGTTAATACGTTGTGTCGCCGTTTAAAGGAAAGCTGCGATATCTGCGCCGTTCAGCCCGACACATCCGTTTTCGGCATGGCATTTTTGGGACCGGGTTAGCCTTCCCTCTTCGATTCTTACTCTCTCAGCCAGACTGCAGTGATGCAGCCTGTTTCCCGGACCACCACTTGGAGGTGGAGTAGGGTCTTGGTCAGCTCTGGTTCGCTGACCCTAACGCAAGCAGTCACGCTATGGATCGCTCACTGCGTTCTTCACTTTTGATGCGTCTTCGGTCCCTGACAAACACTTGAGAATCATTGTTCCCATTATTACATAAAAACTGTTTCACCGCGAAAGTTACACTGATTCTCAAAATCTCGTGTAAAGTAATAATATCATCTTTCTTAATATTCAATGAATATTTCTCATTACGTTTTACGCTATCTATAATTAAGTATCGAGTCAGTCGTTCTCAATATGTTTACTTACAAGTGGCGTCAAAAGATAAGCGCTTGGAATAAAGTCACCACTATTTATCTGTTTATTGATTGCCAGTTTGCAGGATCACACATTATCGCTTCACTACAACCGCTCCACCAACGGCGTGAAGATATAAATATTCATTACAAATTATATAGCGTTAACACACAGAATAATATTATCCTTAAAATGACTCAAGAGCCGCTTGTGAATCACTATTGACGTTAGCGGGTAAAGATCATTGGTTAACAGCTTGAGAATCACTATTGACGTTAGCGGGTAAAGATCATTGGTTAACAGCATGGTGATTCTAACGATGGAGACGACGATGGTGATTATAACGATGGAGACGACGATGGTGATTATAACGATGGAGACGACGATGATGATTATAACGTTAAAGTCGACGATTGTGATTATAACGATTTCTACGACGATGGTGATTATAACGATGGAGACGACGATGGTGATTATAACGATGGAGACGACGATGATGACTATAACGTTAAAGACGACGATTGTGATTATAACGATTTCTACGACGATGGTAATTATAACGATGGAGACGACGATGGTGATTATAACGATTACTACGACGATGGTGATTATAAAGATGGAGACGACGATGGTGATTATAACGATGGAGACGACGATGTTGAGTATAACGATGGAGACGATGATGTGATTATAACGATGGAGACGACGATGGTGATTATAACGATGGAGACGACGATGGTGATTATAACGATTACTACGACGATATTGATTATAACGATTACTACGACAATGGATATTATAACGATTACTACGACGGTGGTGATTATAACGATTACTACGACAATGGATATTATAACGATTACTACGACGATGGTTTACTTACGAATGGTGATTATAATGATGGTGACAACGATGGTGATTACAACGATTACTACTACTATTGTGATTATAATGATTACTACGACTATGATGATTATAGCGATTACTAAGAAGATGGTGATTATAACGATGGAGACAACGACGATGATTATAACGATGAAGATGACGATGATGATTATAACGATTACTACGACGATGGTGATTATAACGATTACTACGACATTGGTGATTATAACGATTACTACAACGATGGTGATTATAACGATTACTATGACGATGGTGATTATAACGATTACTACAACGATGGTGATTATAACAATTAATTTGACGATGGTGATTATAACGATACGACGACGATTGAAAATGTAACGATGACGAATAAGAATGTGATCAATACGATGAAGACGACGGTGGTGATTATAACATTGAAGAGGACGATTGTGATTATAACGATGAAGACGACGATAGTGATTTTAACAATGAAGAGGACGATGGTGATTATAACGATGAAGACGGCGAAAATGATTATAACGATTACGACAATGATGGTGGTTTCTTTTATGTGGATTTTTAGAATTCTTGGGGCATCTACAACCCTGACAGTGTTGTGATGCGGGTGTGTTTTGGTATCCATCTCCATAATAGTACCTTTCGCCTCTATTTTGGTATGAGTTATCAGACCTGCGTCAACCTCTATTGGAGCGATTGTAGTTTTGTCGTGGTAAATCACCTTCATAATATCAACGAAATTTTTTTTGATCATGACGTGGTCGACTCCCAAGGATGTAGCGTCCACGAAATGATCTAGCATTTCGATCACAATTTTGACTAAAGTTCCTCTCCATACTCTGAGTTCGAGGTCTAGTGTTATTCATGTACATTTACACACAGGTAAAGTTTCTTTGATAGTTGTGTTGCTAACAACTCTTCCATGATGCGCTGTCATAAATTTACATCCCAAGGATTCCACGTTTGTTTTCCTCTCATGCAGATAGACGTGAATATCCGGACTTATAGATTACAAAACTTTGACTCTCATTATGAGATCCATTGAGTCCTAATATGTGCCTTTTATTTTTGACAGTTCAATCTAACGATTGAAGAACATTTTGTTTGAGGAGAAAACCTCTCTAAAGTCAATGTTGGTCTCTGGTAACAGTTTTTAAAAACGTTATCGATAACCATCTTCATCCAGTTGGTATTTTCTTAATAGCAATGCTATAACAGATTTATAATTCTTTCTGTTATCCTCATCCAATGTGTCCACTGTGGATAATGCATCACCTGTTAAATATGATTCCAGGCGAATACACCATCTGGCAACTTTATATTCCTCACATAATTCTTTAAATCGGAGTAAAAAGCAAAAAATATCATCAATACCTGGGTTAAAATTTGGCAAACGAGATTTAAAACAGGCTGTCTGTTCCTTCTTAGAAGAACCTTCATTACCAGAACTTTTTTGTTTATTTTCATTTATTAACCTGAGTTTCTCTAGTTCAGTAACAGCTATTTTCTGGGTTTATCTTAGCTTCTCTTCATGGGCTAACCTTTCATTTTCTTTCTTTTCTTCAGACTAACTCTTTTTTCTTCTTCTAATCTTCCTTTTTGTCTCTCTTTATTTAAGCTCTCAGTTTCTTTTCTTCTCTTTCAGCCATCTGTTTCTTTTCTTCTCATTCATGTTTTTTTTTCTTTTCTTCTTTAGCATACTCAGTAAGAGCAAAGGTTTTCAGAGTTTCACACTCCATACCAAGGGCTTTTCTCTGTTTAATAAAGTAATCCAATGTAGACATGATGTCCTTTTGTAATATAATTTACTGTATTTCACTGTGTGAAATGCTGACAAAAAAACAGCACACATGCAAAATCTTTTTATCCCCAAGATCAATCAAGTGCAATTATCATAAATATTCGCTGAAATTTTATATTGGTCACGCTGGAGAGTGACAACACTGTATTCATCTTTAAAAAACCCGTTCGGTCAGTTTTCGGCTAGAACGGAAGTTTGTATGAAACTTTTGGTGGAATTCATTCTTGCGATGTCCGCCGTCCTATGAGGACGTTTTTTGCCTTTGTCAGCAGTTTTGCTGGCAAGTATATGGATGCCAGCTTTGTTCATACTTCTTGCCGATTCTCTTGTGTTCAGGAGTTTTGATATGTCACTAAAGGGTAGTTGGAAGTTCTAGTGATTTTTCTCCTGTATAGTACTTAGGATAAGATTAGCGCAATTGTGTATTGCGTTGTTTCGGTAGTGGATGTCGCCTGTGAGAGATAGTCATTGTGTAGCCACCGATTGGGTTTTGTCAATGGCATTTTTGATATTATATTGTGCTACAGTTTTTTGGGCAATCTATTAGGCATTCATCATTGCATTGTCATGCGTATTGTTAGCCGGGTGCGGCTTTGTGTGTGTACACGTTTTCATTAAAGGGATAGTACCTGATTTTCGGTGTTACTGGTGTTATGGTGAGTTTGTGTCAGCTAGTTTAGTTGTGGTCGTACTTCTGGCAAATGAGCCTTGCTGTTGATATTGCGATATATTCATATGATGATGGTGATAAATCCACACTAAGATAATGTGTCTGACATTTGGGAGGCTCTTGTCCGGTGAGGTAGTGGCCGTGAGGCTTGTATTTTGAGAATACCTTGCTAATATTTATTGCGGACTATTCTTTTGGCTATGGAGGCCTGTATGTTATAGTGTTATTCCCAGCTAGCTGGCGCTATTGACTTGATATCATTTGATAATAAGGCCTTAGGGTTCGTGTTGGCTGTAGATAGGCCATAATTTATTGTACACACAGAGTGTTAGAAGGTTGGTAAAGCTACTGTGTTGGCGCCTTCATATTTGCCGTCAACTCACGGGAGTGAGTTGTTTACGTTTCAGTGTCCAGTGTAAGGTTAGTGTGTGTGTCAGTCTTTTATTGTCTTGTTTACGGTCTTTGACCTGACCTCGTTTACGGGCTCTGACCTACTTTTCAGTATCACAGCAGTATTGGCTATTTTATCAGTATGTTTCAGTCTATACCCGGTGTAGTAAGACGTAGTTCAGTTTCAAGTTATTTTTTATTGTTTCTTGGCAGGGTTAAGTACGATTGTTAAAGTGTTAGGCTATTGTTACAGTGTGAGTCAGACGGGTCAGTTTGACGTATCTCTGAGTTCCTGTGGTTGTTGGCGACATTGATGCAGGTGGTGCAGCGGAGCTTTGGGGTTGGTACCATTTAGTTAGGGCCCAGGCGGCATGTCCAGGTGCCAGATGGGAGATAGTTTGGTCAACCTCGGTAATAGGGTAGAAGGAGATGGTCGTTAGGTGTGTCCATAGTTGATAGGAGGCTGTTAGAGGTTGTTGGTACCCCAAGTCATCATGATGAGCTGCTGGTTCTGCCATTGCTTGTTAGATGTGCCCACTCAGGGGTGAAGAATCTCTGTCGCGACCTTCCTAAGACGACGCCAGTGACGTGCTTGTCAACCCAGAAGTGCCCAACCATGGGTGAATTTGTATGTGCTTCGTGCCTTGCCGATTTTCCGGAGACTGTTGATAATAGCTGTGTAGCTGAACTTACAGGAAGTAGACAGTGCTATATGTATATTATAAACAGTGCTGTGTGAGCACCGTGAAGTTTTGGGTGGTCATCACATAAGAGAGCATTATACCGTGAAACTCAGAATTTAACAGTGTAGCTATTCCTGGACCTAGTTTCTCTTGGATTATACGTTATATAGTGTAGGGTCTGGTGTGTACTGTGTCATCATCATCGTCAGTGCTGAGGATACTTCTTGCTCAAGCGCCATTGGATCTTCAGATAAGTTATTGTTTGTATGTTTGTGTATTATGTATTATATTGATATTTTCTTATTTTCTTGAGAATTTAAGTCTATTATCTGTCCTTCTTACTGTTCTATCATTTACTTTGACCTGTTAAATAGTGTAGTGCTGTTGCTTTATTTGCTTCTCGGTTTGTAATTGTTTTCTTTCCTTATGTTTGGACATTTCTTTATTGCACAAGTATGACGTAGTGTGTAAGTATATTGACTGTTAGTTGAAGTTGATCTTGTTCTGTGTTCTTTGCAGTTTGGAATTATCTGTATTATATATTTTGATACATTATAGTATAATTCTACTGTTTGTTTACTTAGTTTATTTTCACTGAAGTGAAGATAGTGCTTGGTGGAAGAGTTAGCTTCCAGCACCTCATTGTTGAGTGTGGTTTTCGTGGAGTCTTTGGTGTTATAGTGTATTCTTGTATTTAAGAGAGGAATGGTGGTGAGTTTAATCTATTTTTGGCCTCTCGTGGGAAAAGTGTGGATTAGACCGATTCTTTTAGGGTGCGGCTGTGTCTGTTTTGTGGCTGAGTCTGGCAGATGGATTTCCTGCGACTGCACTGCTTAACATTCCAAGCCCTGTTGGTGTTAGCTGTATTTGTGGTATGTGTATTTATAGCGACCTCTACACCTCACGGTAGAAGGGGAACGACTAAGTAAGCAAGTATTTATAGCGTCGTGTACATTTAGTAATTCTTTTGTTGTGTTTAAGTGGTGTTTTCTCTTGTTCCATCTTACTATCTTGTAAATACGTTTGCAGGTATCCCTTGTTTTCGTTCGTGCTCATTCACGCATTGTAGATATTAATCTACCTCTTCTCTTCGTGTTCTATCATCTATTTCCTCGGGACTGGAATTTTGTTTGCGTTTCTTTCATCTGTGTTGTGCTCATTTTTGCCATAGGTAGTACTTGCATAACAGAGATTATTGAGTTTAGAAGGAAGTGTAGTGTTATTTGAATATAGCACCAGTGTGGATGCCAGTAAAAGACTTTGAAGTAAAATCTGATTTGTGACTAAGTTGATATAGTGGTGTCATAGCACTATAAATGCTCATCAGTTGTTATTATACAATTATCGACTATTGCAAGTTTATATATTAGTATCAAGGTATCAAGACGTTGTTATTATACAACTAACGACTATTTTAAGTTTATATATTGGTGTCAAGGTATCAAGAAGTTGTTATTATACAACTAACGACTATTGTTAGTTTATATATTGGTGTCAATGTATCAGGAAGTTGTTATTATACAACTATCGACTATTGTAAGTTTGATTAAGGTTATAATAGAGACTAAGTGGTCACAAAGACCTAATTTTCAGGAGTGGTGACACCATAGCCAAGGGGCTAAGTGAGACTTTATCGGTATTATAAGGCGAATTATATTTATACAATAAACTACGTGGTGATATTTACTTTCATGCATATGTATATGCGTAGATTGAATTAGTGATATCATTATTTACAACTGTTATTACGGAATATTATTGTAAGCAGAAGAATAGCTGCTGACATAAGTGAATTATATACGTTTGAGTACTTACATTGTAAAGATTTATAACAAGAGATAAATTTATAATAAGAAATAATAGTGTATATTTTGAGTGTACATCATGGACATTGATACTTTCATGCGGATAGGCATGCAAGCCGTGTACACAGGAAAAGAATTAGTGGAGTTTGCCAAGGCAGAATACCATTCAGTCGAGAATCAGAAAGGTCTGGAAAAGGAGATGAAAGAGAGGGAAGGAAAGGAGGAAAAGGAAAAGAAAGAGAGGGAAGCAAAGGAAGAAAAAGAGAGAATTGAGAAACAAAATGCTCTAAGGGATGCTCGAGCTGAAGAGCTAGAGCTAAAGAAAAAAGAATTCGAATTACAAGAAAAGAAGACGAGAGAAGAGAGAGAGTTCTAATTGCAAGAAAAGAAGATGAGAGAAGAGATAGAATGCAAGAAAAGATCAAAGAGAGAGAGAGAGATAGAACTAGAATTACAGAAGGAGGGAATGAGAATAGCTCTGAAAGAGAAAATGATAGAGAAGGAAATACAATTGAAGAAGTTAGAAGTGGGTGCGAGTGGTCAGAACTTGACTCCTGGGGGTTCCATCGTCCCTTTAGACTGCGTCTGCCGATTTTTGATGAGAAAATCGACAGTTTAGATTTTTTCCTTGAAAGATTTGAAGCAGAATGCGTGGCCTATAAGGCTGAAAGAGATTTGTGGCTAACTCTACTATCGACATTGCTAGCGGGGTCTGCGATGGAGACTTTTTATAGCCTCCCGCTAGATGAAAGGGCCAATTACGAGAAAGTAAAGGAGAGATTGCTCCGGAAGTTCCGTCTGACTGCTGACGGTTACCGGACGCGTTTTAAAAACGCAATGCCTAGCGCAGACCTGGACTTCGAGCACTTTACCTTGAAGATAAAACTTCTGTTCAATAGATAGATTGAGATGGAGGGGATAAACAAGGACTATAACGGCTTGCGAGATTTGATGTTACGGGACAAAGTTCTGTCCTCATGTTCTACTGAGTTGGTGGCGTTTCTCCAAGAGCGCCAGCCAAGAACATCGATTCTATGGCCCAATTGGGGTACCGTTATGTCCTTGCCCACCCGGGCAAACCCATCCACAAGCCAGGTCTGGCTAAGGATGTAATTGCCAGTGTTGGCAAAGTTCACCGCCATCCTTGGCGAAGTCAGTCAGACAGGGGTCAAGTGCAGAAGGGTGAGAAGCCTTCCAGCCCTTATCAACCACGTAGAGGCAGCTATGAGAACTTTCGTTCTCATAGGAATTATCGGCCAGGGTGGCAGAACCGACAACATGATAGGTATAGCGACGGAGGGGAGCGTCAAACGCGAAAGAAGGTACATTTTGAGGACTCTCGAGACGACGACCGGTTGTGATATAAACCAAACATCACAAGCAGTGGAGTGGGTTCTCAGAGAGTCGATCGTCAGTCTCTGATGCGCGGTCGTCGTCATCAAAAGGTTCTGGTAAGAGTTCACGCAAAGATAAACAGATGAAAGAGCGCGTGTGGACCAATTGTGGTGGCAGGGGTTATGGTGCTGATAGCTGCACTACCCCGATCGAACACGCAAATTCCGTGGTGGTATTAGATACAATCAACGATGAGGACTGTGATGTGCACGTGACTGGCAAGGTGATTCTCCACGAAGGCAAGGTGGAGAATAGACCAGCCAAGGTGTTTAGGAACACTGGAAGCAAGAAAATTTGGGTTCGTCGATCGTGCATCGACGACTTATGCCTTACAGGCAAAACTATAAAGTGCACCATGTTCGAGGGCGAAGTGGAGTCCGTCCCCCAGGTGTGCATCAATGTGGACACGCCGTTTATATCAGGTAGAGTAAACGCGTTCGTTCTCGAGAATCCTATGGCCGATCTAATCGTCGGCAATGTACCGGGAGTTCATAAAACCAAGGGTGTGGCTGAAGCAGAGGCTCAGCATCACCAGACTTCTAAGGGGGAGGACCAAGAGGTACAGCGTAGACGCGATTTGCGGCAAGTGCCAAAGGAACAGAGTAGGAGCAGTAGATACTTATACGAGGGTCCGAACGCTAATAATCACACAGTTTGGGTGCGGAATGTTCCCCAGAATACTAGTTGGCGCACTCTTAGGAAAGTATTTGATGAAGTCACGCAAGTTAAATCTGTGGAAGTAGTGCTGTTGCGCTACAAGACCAAAATGGCACGGGTGACTTTTGCAAATAGTTGGGTTGCGCATAAGGCAGTTAGGCAGAAGCATATGTCTTTGGTTCAAAACCATCTGCTATTAGTCCAGCATTAGATAGGGTTAGTGATCCGGTTCGTGTTTAGTAAGATGTTTCGAATGAAGCGAACCGAACCTAAGAGGCTCTGACCCGCGCCCCCAGTTCTATTCTGTTATCAATATGAGGATTTTGTAAATTTGTAGAGAGTTAGAGATTGCTTGCGATGCTTGGTTATACTATGACATGTTATGAAATTGTAGAGATTATGTAATGCTTTGCAATGCATGGTTATACTGTATTATGATATGTTGTGTTCTGTATTAATGTGGCACAGTGCCATAAAGGCACACTTGAGGCAGGCACACTTTAGGCATGCAGGCTGTAGGCAGGCACGCTGTAGGCAGGTGCACTGTAGGCAGGCCTGGCGTGCATTTATCAGAGACCTATGGAATATGATGGTCTTGTAAGCTATAAGGGTCATGTACTTTGTTGTGCCTTGCTTTGTGAATAATGTGTCATGGTGCCATAAAGGCTATGTGTTATGGAATTATATTGAAGATACAGCTACACCATGTTATGTGAAAAGGAATGTATTATGACTATTAGAATTGGTATTTCATAATGATGTATTATGGTAAACAATGTATCTTTTAAGCTGCCATAAAGGCAATATCTATGAAGTTGTACTCAATGTGTAGATATACCATATTATCTTATACCTACAGCTGTATTATAAGAGATGATTGTTGGTATGATGACCTGTTGTTGAGGGGTCACAATTAGTATATAGATTTGCTGTAACATGCATTATGTTTAGACTACGCCAGGATTAGTCAGTCGTTGTTATTTTTCACGACTGTCAATACCTGGTATGGATTTGTACATGTTTCCATGTATTTAGTCTAGTGAGTGAGAAGGCATGTACGACGATGGTATGGGACAACTCTGGCATTCTTTATTTGCATGAAGAGGTGCTATCTCGGCATTTTGTTCGTCCTTATTCCAGAGGGGATTGGGCGTGACTCCTCCGGTGGAAGAAAACTTCGTTTTCTTTCTTGGGGGGGGGGGGGGGGGGGGGGAGGTCACAGTATAGACATTCGCTGAAATTTTATATTGGTCACGCTGGAGAGTGACAACACTGTATTCATCTTTAAAAAACACGTTCGGTCAGTTTTCGCGTAGAACGGAAGTTGGTATGAAACTTTTGGCGGAATTCATTCTTGCAATGACCGCCATCCTATGAGGACGTTTTGTTGCCTTTGTCAGCAGTTTTGCTGGGAAGTATATGGATGTCAGCTTTGTTCATACTTCTTGCCGATTCTCTTGTGTTCTGGAGTTTTGATATGTCACTAAAGGGTAGTTGGAAGTTCTAGTGATTTTTCTCCTGGATAGTACTTAGGATAAGATTAGCGCAATTGTGTATTGCGTTGTTTCGGTAGTGGATGTCGCCTGTGAGCGATAGTCATTGTGTAGCCACCGATTGGGTTTTGTCAATGGCATTTTTGATATTATATTGTGCTACAGTTTTTTGGGCAAGCTATTAGGCATTCATCATTGCATTGTCATGCGTATTGTTAGCCGGGTGCGGCTTTGTGTGTGTACAAGTTTTCATTAAAGGGATAGTACCTGATTTTCGGTGTTACTGGTTGTAACTGTCTTTTTTTTCTTGTTGATGTGATCACTGGCCCAAGACAGTATACATGTTGTTAGATGTGTAGTGCGAGCGTATGATGAATTGAGTGTGGGTGCGAATGAAGGCGCGAATGTGTTTAGGCTCGTATAGATGTAGATCCTGCAACCCATACTCTCACATGCAGTAATCAAGGATGCTTTGACACTGCAGGCATGTTTCAAGACATTTATTGACGGGAACACACATAATTTCAACAGGAACAGTCAGTGTAACAAGGTCATGCTGACCTGACATCGATAGGTATACATTTGGCATTCAAAAAGGTAAACATCAGAATAGACGTGCATGGTCAATAGCAAAGTTCTTCAATAATGACAGTTCGTAGCGTCGCCCTTGGCGTCTCTGACTAAACGCGTCAGATGCCTTAGTTACTTTGACACACAGGTGCAACTTGGCACTCCTCGCCAATTGCACATATCAGGCTGTAGTATAATAGCCGAAAGCACAGGCCTCGTTCTGACGTCGGCCGTGTACTTCTGTTAAATAGGTTATCATCAACCCTGCAGTAATACTTATTGTAGATAGAAGTTCCGCCAATCTGCGGCTCCCACAATATATCTTCGTCACTGGATTTCTGGACAATATAAGACTAACAGTCTTGGATGGCTACCTCGAGCACAAATATATAAGTTCTGAAATGGCGGATCAGTGAACTGCTGTTCACCCTAGGTAATCCTTTACATGTTCTGCCACCGAAAAGCGTAATAATGCATAAAGGTCGGTATTACCTGGCAAATGAATCCTCAGAACTAAACAAGGAATTCTGTCGTCATCCCGACGCACAGAGATTCACTGGGGAAAACTGCCATAGCAGTTACTTCGAAGATTCTCCCCGAAAAACAATGGACTCTTGGTCCCTTCAGAAAAACAGGACCTCCCGGCTTCCCGGAAGTATATCTCACCCCCGCTTAAAAAACCTTCCCATAGGCCTACGCCGAACTGTCAACCTCTGACCCTACAGGTCAAACACAATGAATGAATAAACAAGGGAAGACAACCCCTAATCAACCTGACATCGCAGGTAAAGACACAATTATACTTATGATACAAACATAAGCAAATAACTTGACAGATGACTCCGTCGAAAATGACAGCAACATTACTACCACCCCCCTGTAAAAAAAAAATGCAATTTTTTTTTTTTATATGTTCATGAGCAAGATAGCACCAGTATCACTTCTGTGCTCATGCAAACAATGAACCTAATATCAGGTACAATAGAAGAGGGTACAAATCATCTCCCAACATAGGAGAAAATATTTCCTTTAAGCCAAACAAACTAAGGGATACCATTCAAGAAACCTAAGTTGCTGGCAATACCAATCATATATCAAACATTACTAAATAATATAATCATAGCAATATACAAATGTCAATGCTATTTTAGCAACATATCACTGATGGATGGACAAAATGAAATTTGTTAAATTATCTAAACATCATCCAAATACATTTGTATTACAACATATTATGATATTAAGGACAGACCTAAGTCTGAAAATATATCAGGAAAAACTAGGACACAAGATTTAACTGGAATCATGTGGGCATCTAGACAATATGTCCGCCATCACATTATCCGAACCACGGATAGCTCGCACCGTGAAATGGAAAGGCTGAAGAGCAATAGCATAACGAGTAGATCTCGAGCTCTTCAAATCCTTACTTTGCATAGCCGTAAGAGCTTTTTGGTCGGTTTCCATAAAGAAATGCGCGCCCAGAAGGAACCTTTGTAGCTTAAGAATGGACCAAACCATAGCCAACAATTCACGGTCCAAAACCGAGTAATTCCTTTCTGCCGCATTCAGCTTCCTAGAAATATACATTACAGGATGCAGAGTTCCTGAATATTCCTGCATTAGTGCCGCTCCAATGCCAGTGGAAGAGGCATCACTACGAAGGACAAAAGTCTTATCAATCGTCGGTAGTCTTAAGATAGGATGAGATGAGAACAAATTCTTAACCTGATCCAATGAAGATTGGCATTCTTGGGACCAACGCACCATATTAGGAGAACCTTTTTTCAATAACGTTGAAAGTGGTGCCATAATGGAGGACAGATTCTCAATGAATCTTCCATAGAATTGTATCAATCCCAATAGACTACGCACTTGCTTTTTTGTCTTCGGAACCGAGATATTTAATATCTTTGAAATGTTTTGGTCCTCTGTCTTCAACAGACCATGACCAACTCGATGACCTAGGAAGGAAATTTCACTAAACCCAACAAAAGCTTTAGAGGGTTTAGCAGTCAATCTATGCTCACGTAGAGTAGATAGCAATTCCTTTAGACCCACATAGTGTTCTTCCCAAGTATCGCTGAAAAGACAGATGTCGTCTAAATATGCAATGACATCTGCACGATCTGATAGAATTCGTCGCATCATGCGTACGAAAGTCGCTGGGGCGTTCATAAGCCCGAAAGGCATAAAATTCCATTGAAACAGACCCCTAGGTGTCGAAAAAGCAGTGAGAGGTTTGGCGTGTTCCGTCAGTGGGACTTGCCAATAACCTTTCGACAAGTCTAGTTTAGTAAAGAATTTAGCTTTAGAAAGTCTAATAAGTAGATCATCTAATAACGGCATAGGTTCAGCATCGAACTTCGTAACTTGATTTAATTTGCGATAATCAACGCAAAGACGTATGTTATTGTCTTTCTTTCGAACAATAACTATCGACGAAGAATAAGCTGAAGTGGATGGTTCAATTATTTGTAGTTGAATCATTTCATCCAATTCTTTCTCGACTTGTGCTTGAAAATGAATAGGTATCGGGTATGGTCTTACTCTGATCGGATTACGATCAGTAAGTATGATGTCATGTTCTATGACATCTGTGTGTCCAGGAATGTCGGTAAGGACATCCTGATATGATTGTAACGTAGAGGATACTTGACGCTGTTCCTCAAAAGACAAGTTGGAAGAGACTGTAACGTCTCTCCACGATTCCGTTGAAGTAAGTGGAATCGTAGGAAGAGGTAAGTTCACGTCAGAAAAAATAGTTTCCTCATCCTGTATAACGGACAGGGATGAGATGTGACCATGTTGAACTGGAGAGTCGTCCGTCGCCTGGAAAATAGGCTGTAAATAGTCTGGACGTTCAATAAACTCTGTTAGCATATTTATATGGAAGGTTTTATGCCTTCCATCCACATCGACAATATAGTCGACATCAGAAATTTTCGAGACTATAGTGTATGGACCCTTCCAAGAAATGAGAAGTCTATTCTCTCTTGAGGGCAGTAAGACATATGCTTTGTCTCCAGGACAAAGTTGACGTAGGCGTCTTTTCTTATTAGCAAATCGCCTAGCTTTTTCTTTCGCAAATTCGGAAGATGAAGTTGCTAACCTGCACGATTCGATAATCTTTTCTCTAAGAGCTATAACATATTCATATGACGATTGTGTATCATCGTCAATATTATCGGAAGTTATCAAATCGTGTAACAAGGACATTGGCCCGCGCGGTTGCGCGCCAAAGACAAGTTCGAAAGGAGAAAACCCTGTATGCTCGTTGGGAACCTCTCTATAGGCAAAGAGGACTGCAGGTAAAACCCTGTCCCAATCTTCAGGATGATCCTCCGTTATCTTGCCAAGTAAGTTCTTTAGTGTCCTGTTAAGACGTTCTACCAATCCATTGGACATTGGATGATAAATACTACTGAGAGACCTTTTAATGTCTAGCGTAGCCATTACCTGAGACATAACGTCCGAAATTAACTGAGTGCCGTGATCCGACAGTATTTCTCCGGGGAATCCCAGACGAGAAAATACGAGCCAAAGAGCATCAGCGATATCGACAGTTGATATGCTCTTCAGAGGAATAGCCTCTGGCAAACGCGTGCACATGTCCACGCAAGTGAGGATAAATTGGTGTCCTCTGGCTGACTTAATTTTGAACGGACCAATGATGTCTATAGCCATTTTCTGAAACGGCCGAATCGGAATATCTGCAGCCTGAATAGGAGCAGCATGTCTCGGACCTCTAGACTTGACCTCTTGACAAATTTTGCAAGATCGGCAATAAATTCGGATGTCTTTATTCACGAATGGCCAAAAGAATGACGCAAGGACTCTAGTTTTAGTTCTGGAAAAACCCATGTGTCCCGCACACTGAGAATCGTGTGCATGCCGAAGAATTAAGGCTCTCATACACTTAGGCACAAGAATTTGCGAATGCATAGACTTGTCCGAGTGTTGTACCATTCGTACCAATATACCATTCTTCATAGTAATATACGATTTGTGATTCGTATTTTGATTGGGATCCCCTTTCTTTGCAAGAAGGAAGTATTTCTTCAAAGAAGGATCCTCTTCTTGACGTTTAACAAACGAGTCATGGGAAATCACCAAGTGCTCGTCTTGGCTATCAACTTCATTACTATTATCAGATGAAGTTGGGGGATTAAGAGCTTGAGCTCTTGTCACCACTGCATTGACCGTTTGAATGTTTTTTTCTTCCCAACTAGAAATTTGTTGCGGGGTGCATTCTTTAACCCCATGAATACGACCGATTATAAGATCCGCAATAGGATTAGGAAGAAGACATGCATGGACATCTCCTGTGAAGAAAGGAGTGTCAATCCTAATAATAGCAGTAGGATAGCTTTCCATAGTACCACCAAATGTAACACATTTGATTGTTTTTCCAGTGGCACAGCAAGGATCTATCAGAGACTCCTTAACCCCGACGGTAGTACATCCCGAATCGAAAAGTACTGAGACTAGCCTATCATTTATTAGACCTTTATCTAAGATGAGAGATCCTCTCCCATCATGCGCAACTGTAGCAGGTAGAGCAGGAAGAGGGTGACCACAACTTAGCGTAGATACAGTCGATGAATCGAACAATGTTAAGCATTGGGGGCATTCAGTTGCTCTCCCAAAATCGAAAGCACAACCAGTGATAGCCCTAGAGTTACCACTATCATTTACTGTATTACAGGCTCCATCAAACTCTTGTTGCGCAGAGTTTGCCTGTTGGTAAGGTCTTTTCTTGTTAAACCTAGGTCTACCTCGATTATCATTTCCCCTGTAATTATTTTGACTATCATTTCCCCTGTAATTATTTCGACTATCATTTTCCCCTGTAATTGTGATCATATTGTCTATTGTACTCATCATTCCGGTTTGAATCCCGGTTTCTAAATTCACCATCGTCATAATCTTGACGTCGAGAATGATTACCTCGAAAATTTGAATAGTTATTATTTGGATAGCCTTTGCGAAAGTGTCTCAAATTATTACCACTAAAATTACGAGAACTACCATCTTGTCTCCACTGCATAGACGAAGAACCATCATGTGTTGGATTACTCCGCTTCTGAGTGTAATTTTGATTACTTCCCCTATTCCAATTTTGTTGAGCACCCTGAAATTTTTTTTTGAAATTAGGGCCATATGGTGTTGCCGAAGCAGCTGGCAACCCTTCTTTCACTTTAGAATTGCTAACTGTAGCATGGGGATGTGCTGTGGCATACTGACAACAGTATTCCTCCATTTCTTTTAAGTTTTTAGGCTTACGCTCATGAAGGAATGCAAGAAAAGAATCATTAACAGATGACAAAACCTTATCTCGCAATAATAAGTCCATTAGACCTTCATATGTTTTCTCAATCTGAGACAACTCAACCCATCGTGTAAATGTACGACGTATCTTTGTAACAAAATCAGAGAAATCTACTCCATTTTCTGGCAACATTGTCCTAAAACGAAGACGATAGTCTTCTTGTTTTAGTTGATATTTTTTTTAGCAGTGCTGCCCTGACAACATCATAATTAGTCCTCTCATGTTCGTCTATTGTCATAAGAGTAGTCACTGTGTCACCTGTAAAAAATGGCATCAGTTGTTCAACATATTTTTCCTTTTTTATGTTATGCGTATCGCACAAAAATTGGAATCTATCTAGATAATCTGCTACGTCATCCTTTAAAGGATTGAAATGAGGCAATTTAATCCTACTAACAAACTCCCTTGTCGTACTCGAAGTTGTTTGCTGAGCACCCGTACTCGCCAATTTCAATTTCTCTAACTCCAAAGTTGCGAGTTTTTCATCAAGTTCCATCTTCTGTTTTCTTTCCTCATGTTCCATTTTTCTGATTTCAGCCTCAGCTTGAGCTTTCCTCTCCTCTGCAAGCAGCCTCTTTGTCTAATCTCTTTTGTTCCGCTTCTTTGTCTAATCTCTTTTGTTCAGCTTCTTTGTCTAATCTCTTTTGTTCAGCTTCTTTGTCTAATCTCTTTTGTTCAGCTTCTTTGTCTAATCTCTTTTGTTCAGCTTCTTTGTCTAATCTCTTTTGTTCAGCTTCTTTGTCTAATCTCTTTTGTTCAGCTTCAAATCTCCTTTCCTCCACCTGCATCTGCAATTTCTTTTGTTCAGCAGCAATATCAGCTTCTCTGTCTAGCCTTTTTTGTTCAGCAGCTGCTTTCTCTTTCTAATCTCTTCTCTTCAGCCATAGTTTTTTTTTCCTCTGCAGCAGCCCTTCTCTCTTCAGCAGCTAATGCTTTGTCATACTGAGCAACAGCCCACTGTTCTAACTGTTGACCAGTCTTATCAAGGGCTCTCCCTTGTGTAATAAAGTAGTCCAATGTAGACATCTTGTCTACTGAGATCAGTAACTTGCAGAAGCAAATATATTAAATTATCCCACTTTAATGGGAGACAAGTCTGAAATGATAGACTTGTATACTCACTTCACTTTCTTTCACACTCTTAGTCTTGTTTATAATGTACCCAAAAAATCACCTGAGTACCTGTGGAAAAAAAAAAATTCCCTTATATCCCACTCACTATGGGCACAAGTCTTTTTTATAAAGAACTTGAATATGTATTTCACCTTGTCTCAATCTTTGTAGATAACAAGTCTTTTATCAAAGAACTTGTATAAATATCTTATATAATATTATTTAACAAACTCTATATGAAGAGTCTACCTTATCAATAATATCAAAACATGACCAAGTATGTGTATGTAGACTGTGTATGACAGTAATGTAGTACAAACAAAAAAAAAATACAAAGACAAAGATACAAAACAATACAAATGGCAACACTGTTTTAACCAAAAATGTGTAGAGAAATACACAAGAAAGGAGAGACCTACAGAATACAAACAAAACAAATCGACAATCAAAACTGAAAAACAGACAAAATATTACAAAAACAACGTTAAGTACAATTACATCACAGCTAACATCAATAGCGACCAATTGTCACTAGCAAATTTCCAAATTAAGAAAATTTGCACCTACAGAACGCTTACAGTAAGCCTCGATCAAGTGGCATATTTACCGTAAGACCCACCAACCGAAAAACCCGCAGAAAAATACACAAAACAGTAGAAATAACATAAACATATAGCAATCAATTTCAATGTGTTGCAGAACAAGTTCAGTCACAGCTGAAACTAAAATAAATTCCTTGCTCCTTGCGAACACAGAAACGAAATGTCAAACGCGCACTGAACGTCAAATCCACTGTAACATAAAGTGGTATTCACGAACCAAAGTTACTATGACCTTCTCAAATTAGGGCTTGCACATTGAATGTTTACTATTTCCACGTACTGTTTACAGACACTTGACCTCCAACAATGTAGCTTGAATGCTCTGACCTAGAAAAGTCTGTTGTTGAATGAAACGTGTAACAACCAGCAGTACTGTTTACAATAGGAACCCGCCTTCTATGCAGTTATGGTCCACGTAGCAAATGCCTAGTAGTTAACTTCAGTACATGTCTTGTTATGCTTTATGTAGCATTATAATATAAATGCTCGTACTGTTTATTTGGGTCAACCGTTGATGACCTATATCTGTCCTGTTGTAGCCAAAACTTGCAAGTGTAGAATTAGCGCTGTGTGTTACGGCTGTCCCGTGTGTAGCTTAGACCCACAGATCAGAAGTGTAATGTGTACTTGTCCTTCTTGTAACTTTCTCGACAAAACTGGAGACATCATACATGTAACAGCCAACCAGGAATGTAAATTTCTGGATCCATAAATGTCAACAATAATGTCAAATGCTCGCTCTGTTCTTTTTAAACCCACAGATCTGGTCCATCAGAAATGTAAGTTTCTAGGCCACATTGGCGACAAGAAATGTATCATAAGAGCCCACGTAACTGGTCCACCAGAAATGTAACTGTCTTTTTTTTCTTTGTTGATGTGATCACTGGCCCAAGACAGTATACATGTTGTTAGATGTGTAGTGCGAGCGTATGATGAATTGAGTGTGGGTGCGAATGAAGGCGCGAATGTGTTTAGGCTCGTATAGATGTAGATCCTGCAACCCATACTCTCACATGCAGTAATCAAGGATGCTTTGACACTGCAGGCATGTTTCAAGACATTTATTGACGGGAACACACATAATATCAACAGGAACAGTCAGTGTAACAAGGTCATGCTGACCTGACATCGATAGGTATACATTTGGCATTCAAAAAGGTAAACATCAGAATAGACGTGCATGGTCAATAGCAAAGTTCTTCAATAATGACAGTTCGTAGCGTCGCCCTTGGCGTCTCTGACTAAACGCGTCAGATGCCTTAGTTACTTTGACACATAGGTGCAACTTGGCACTCCCCGCCAATTGCACATATCAGGCTGTAGTATAATAGCCGAAAGCACAGGCCTCGTTCTGACGTCGGCCGTGTACTTCTGTTAAATAGGTTATCATCAACCCTGCAGTAATACTTATTGTAGATAGAAGTTCCGCCAATCTGCGGCTCCCACAATATATCTTCGTCACTGGATTTCTGGACAATATAAGACTAACAGTCTTGGATGGCTACCTCGAGCACAAATATATAAGTTCTGAAATGGCGAATCAGTGAGCTGCTGTTCACCCTAGGTAATCCTTTACATGTTCTGCCACCGAAAAGCGTAATAATGCATAAAGGTCGGTATTACCTGGCGAATGAATCCTCAGAACTAAACAAGGAATTCTGTCGTCATCCCGACGCACAGAGATTCACTGGGGAAAACTGCCATAGCAGTTACCTCGAAGATTCTCCCCGAAAAACAATGGACTCTTGGTCCCTTCAGAAAAACAGGACCTCCCGGCTTCCCGGAAGTATATCTCACCCCCGCTTAAAAAACCTTCCCATAGGCCTACGCCGAACTGTCAACCTCTGACCCTACAGGTCAAACACAATGAATGAATAAACAAGGGAAGACAACCCCTAATCAACCTGACATCGCAGGTAAAGACACAATTATACTTATGATACAAACATAAGCAAATAACTTGACAGATGACTCCGTCGAAAATGACAGCAACACTCATTGCATGATGATGTAAGACATTTGTAAAGTTCGTGGCTTTGTTTGCTCATATTTTTTTCTCCGATGTACAATACTGTCAAATAGCCGCTCAAAAATTCCGTGCTTGGCTACCCATTTAAGTTGTTGCGTTCCATTTTTTTAGAATCAGTGTATAAAAAAATAATGGCTGCGTTATAAATGAGGATGATTAAAGCTTCAACCATTAAATTTGGAAAAGTACCATCTTATAACTTGAAGAAAATAATGCATCTCACATTTGGAGACAGGACTGACAGTTTATTCAAAGTATTCACAACATGAAGCTCCAAACATTAGATAATGCTGCATAATAATAATTGTAAACATTCCAGCCACACTGAGTCATCTTCAACCCGATGTGTAGGCAATTATGCCGTCATCAAGTCCATTGTCAGCGACACAATTAATCTGAACTCTGTCGTCAACTCTATAATCGACATAATACTTCTCTGACCGTACATACATGATACTCTCACGTGTATAATATCAAACATCTCTTCTAGAGTGCACGCATCTTGCGGACACAAAATATTAGAGCAGGAGCTCACACACACACACACATACACACACTGTCACGAGAGGGTTGATTATTAGTGAAATTATAAGATATCCTGGACAAAAAGTTGTATCACATGATACCAGGATAGTGCCAGATAAGAGACTGGTCTTACAAGAAATACCCCCTTTTCTGAAAAGAATAAAGGTGTATCGACACCACAGGTAGGATCAAGCTGTATAAGTTTCTAGGTCTGATGATAATATATGTTCCTAGATTCCTATGGGTTCCCTCTCAAGATCCTCCTATGACTATATTATTTGTATTATTGTTATTTGTATTATTTAACTCTGCTATTGGTATTAACTAAATTATCTACCAACAAGAACTTGAACTCAAGTTAAATAATTAAGTCTGCTGGTAAATATTTACAATTTATTTTTACAGTTCTTATTTTCTTCTTGAACATCTTTAACGAAAATCAAACTTCAATTACAAAATTAAATAAACAAGCACTTGAAAATTGTCAACAAACATTATCAAAGGTCTCTGAAGTCAAAGGAGGTTATCACTGGATTGACTATGCCCAATATAGGTCATCATTAATGTCTATAAGCTTGGAGTGACTGGGATACGCTAACGTGTCTTGTTTTTCACTCATCTGTAGAATGAAGCTGGTTCTTCTTTGGTCCTGGAAGTACAGTTACTGATCGTCCTCCAGGCAGTAGGTACTATCTGATTGGCCTTCTGAACACAAAAGGCACCTGCATCAGGTGTTTCCTCAGTAATCGTTGATCTTATGATGTGTAGTTGGGTTTACGAGATATAACCCGAAACGAATTAGAGGTAACCCCTATATTGACCATCACTATCCCACTATCACAAAAGTTGGGGATGATAGACAGTTTCAGAGAGTGTGCTAGGAGATGACAAGACATAGTACAACAGTAACAACCAAATCCATTTCAATGTGACCACAATTTCCCTCTAAATCCTTAGTTAGAGCCATTTGTCCATGATCCGCCTCCATACAATGATTAGGTCTAGTATAAAATACTAAGTAATAGCTTAAACAATCCAGTAAAACAATCGCTTTCATCCTTCCTTACGTTCCTGGTGTGTGTTCCATTCTATCAAGAAATAATTCTTTAAATGCTTTTCTAAACCGACAGACATACTTTTGCCATCATTCTCAATTTTTTTGAATATATCACAAGGATGGCTTTTGCCTCCAGAATTATACACAGTAGTTCTAACACATCTACACACTTCCTAACGCACTAGTGAATTAATAACTAAAGTTATATATATATATATATATATATATATATATATATATATATATATATATATATATATATATATATATATTCTTTCTTACCCTCAGGCTCATACAGTCGAGCTGTTAATGGATATAATGGTCTGCTCTCAGATGCAGAAGGCAAGGCACTATTCACTAACACTTTTTGCGCTCGCTGTAATTTTCAAAATATGACTGGCTTATTTTGTTTTGAACACACGCTATTTATAGTTCGAGGTCGGACACCAGAGAGGGTTTCCCTGCTTGCTAGTATTTGCATCCAAAAATGTTTGTAAAATCTGCCTTAATCTACAAATCAGGAAAACTAAGATTTTATTTATCTACGTTATTCCTGGGGCGATTTTCTTCATCTAAAGCTTAAAGCACGCCCTGAATTACTCTGCATCTTCCTAGCTAATAGTCTTTTAATTTTCTAAGTGCATTTTGTTCTATGCGTACTCTAAACAGCAAAATTATGGACTAGTCTGAGGCCTCGATGCATTCAACCAAATATTTCTCCCGTCCTTTAGTACTTTTCGTAAAAGTCTCTGCACAGACATGTAGAGCAATATTCCAAATATTGTATTGGTGACCTCTTCCAGGTGGTACTTCTTTCCTTAGTCTGTAATTAAATGTCATCATCCACTAGTTTGCACAGATTAGTCTAGGCCATTTTGACTGGACAATGCTTTAGTAAACACGGCATAATTCTGATTAGTCCGTGTATCAAGCAGTTCTCATAAAGTATGGCGCACGGTTACGTCAGAGTTACTCAGAAGGTCGTGTTGTGAAAATAGACCACTTCACGACACACACACGTCTGGTCCGTTAGAGAACACAGCTCAAAAGCCCGTTACTTCTGCACTACACGAATAAAGTGTCGCATTTACAGCAACGCTCCGTTTGCGTGGTACTCCATTTGAGCATAGCGATGTTTCAAACTAATGAACACATCGCGGTGCGCAAAGGGAGATGTAACACTCATAATCTTTTTCTCTTTTCGACTCTCGACGGACCGCACCTATCGTCACTTTTTGCTAGACATGTGCTCTTTGTACGAGTATATCTGCATTCCCCACTGCAATGAACTACATGCTTTTTGGTTCTTTCTCGACCAGCACACGTTTCATTTCATGGCCACAGACACTCTTCTCCGTCTTGCAGACGTGGTTCTTGAACTTTATTATTTCAAATTTAATGGTCAGTTCTTAAACCAAATCCGTGGTGTTGCTATATTTTTGAGATGGGTCCCAGCTTGCCTGCCTTTTCATAGGCCATTTAGAGCACCATAATTGGCGACAGTACTTTGGTCTTTTCCACATGGTGTATAGCTTATATATCGATGATAGCATAAGCTTCATTGATATGTCTGAAGCTGACTTATCTTGCTTTATTGATTTTGTTAACTACATAGCACTGCAGTTAAAAATATTATCTTCCGTCACTTATTTATTCTCCAAGAGGATTATGTGACTAGAGAATTGTTTAGAGAGGCACCTCTGGTATCCTTTAGACGCGACAAGAACGTAAAGGATATTCTTGTTTCACAGCCCTTTCACAACTGAGAGTACCGGTGACGTTGGCACGCGACTTTGTGGCACAGTTAATGCATTACGTGCGAAAATTTCATTCAACCTTGTAAGGTGTCATTTCCCAAGGCCACGTTCACCATCACCGATGCCTTCACACACGAGTCATGAAACGTCATCTAAACCATAATTTGCTAATGTTGCAGTGACGCATATACTGACTATACAGGTCAACGACCTGGGGACAGATAATGCCAGCACCTCTTTAGCATCTCCTGGGAGGAATCCACACCAGCAGCCATTCACTTCAATGGCCGGACCACCACGGTCCTATGGACATCTAGGTAACTGCAATCAGATCCTGCTCCTCCGACGCTGCTAATGGAGTCCATCTTGAACAACGCCTCATTCATCGTAGGATATGCCTCAAACCATTAGGTCTTAATACCTAACATCGCTTTGTCTGGTGCTACCTTTCTACTCTTAATCTTTGACCCCTCATCGAGTTATTACTGTTTTATTCCATCTCCACCATTCTTGGAGGCATGTCTGGAGTCATCTTTTTATGACCATCAGCTATGCTACAATAATATACATATGGAAGTAAACCTCTGTCTGTGAGGCTAATTACAACTACATTGACTCTTGAAATGATCCACACACATCTAGAATTTAACCTGTGGTGAAACTTGGTGAGAACCCAGCATTGCACACTAAGCTTGGAGAAGTCACTTGAGCCCCAGATGTGATTCTTTGGTTTTAACCTGGATGACTGCATGCAGGAAGATCTAACTGTGGACCTAGTGATAGGCAGGGGGAGCTGAGAAGTGGCTCTGTGCAGGACGTGGCAATTTCTTGAGATATCCCAGAACAAGAATACAGCATTTTAACTCTGCATAGTTAATATAAGGAAAGCAGAAAATCATGCTTGGGATTCCAGGAAAGGAAAAAGCAAGACTGGATAACACCAGAAACATTAAACATCATAACGATGAGAAAGGAAATGAAAAGTAAGAAAACAGAAGCGAAGTCCCCCAGGTTAAAGCAACTACGAGTTGCGAACAGTACAGTCAGCTGGACAAGGAAGTTAAACGCCAAACCCGAGTCAACAAAAGGAATTTCCTAGACGATCTTGCAAGACAGGCAGAAGAGGGAGCACTGAGAAATGAACAAAGCACAGTTTACACAATAACTATATTCAGCAGCGGAAAACGAGGTGCAAACAATATTACATTAGTAAAAGATAAGCAAGGAAATCTCATCACGACAGCAGAGGGACAGGAAACAAGATGGACAGAGCACATCAGAGACACTCTGAACAAGGAACCACCAGAGACACAATTGAATGTTCCTGAGGCTGAAAAAGATCTAGATGTAAAGTCAGAAACTCCACGAAAAGAATAAATCATCACAGCAATCAAAAGGTTAAAGAATGGAAAAGCTCCTGGCAATGATAACTTAAATGCAGAGCTATTTAAGACAGACCATGAGCTAGCAGCAGAACTATTAGAACCACTATTTGCAGAAGTCTGGAAAACAAGGACAACACCAACAGAGTGGAACAAAGGAATACTTGTCAAATTGCCCAAGTGTCGTGTGGTGCGTATTGGGGCAACTACGACTGTAGTTTTTGCCAGGAATAGCCTATGAGATATTAGGTATAAGGTCTCTAGAAATTGGCTCGTTAAGAAAGAATAAAGACCTTTTTAAGATAGGGATCCCACCCGCTGCAGACCCAAATAGAACAGTCCCAACTAAGATGGTTTGGCCATGTCTGCAGAATGGGAGAAGATCGGCTACCACGACAAGCATGGGAAACAAAGAGCCAGGGATCCAGACCTCCAGGACGACCTAGAGTCCGCTGGGAGGACAACATTAGACAATCTTTGAAGGACCGAGGAATAGAATGGAACCAGGCCAGGAAGAAGACAGCCGATAGGATAGTCTGGCGCTCTCTCTTCCAAACCTCTACACCTCACGGTAGAAGAGGAACGACTAAGTAAGTAAGTAAGTTAAGATAGGGACAAGAAGACGGGAATGCGAATGCTTTCCACTGGACAGTGTTTTCTAATTAATTATGGAAAGAGTTCTGTATCCCCACGACCTTAGCTTCAGCCCTTAGATAAAGTCCTCAACCTCATCTGAGTAGAGAAATGTTCCTATATGTGAATATGTAACACCGACAGCACGAGTGATACATTAACAAACTAGATAATGATCAAACGATTGTTGGGTTTATTAATTAAATATCCACACATATAGGGTTGGTAATGGTTAGAACGTGATGGTGGTAAAAGACGATTCACACAAAACACACAGATGATATATTAAAATTGCAGTGAATTAAGTAGTAGTTAATTAAGAATGAACTGGTGTAAAGCGAAATGATAAGGATGTGATATGATACGTGTTACCAAAATGGTGAGTAACCTACACAGCAAATGTGTCTCTAAATGCTTCTCATGGGTACGAGGATTCACATATATGCATAAAATGTCCCAATTTGTCATACGTTATGTCGAGTGGGGTATCTCTAAGCCGAGGACGTTCTGATGAAAACGGTTGTCGTACTGAGAACGTTGACGAAATATATATGTATATTCCTTCACTGTTTGAGTATATCTCTGTAGTGTCGATCAACAGTTAATAGCTGTCATATGAAAAAAGTCTGTTGTCTAATCTCCCGAGGGTACTGGCCAGACTGGATATCTTCACGAAATGTTAGTGATATGTAGACTCATTATCTTGCGTATGGAGTCGTGATTCATAAAATATACTTTAGAGTCTGCTTCATAGAATACGCTTAAGAGTGTGTTGCACTTGGTATAAATATGAGATTCCACTTTTGAGCTCTTTAGCTTGACTTCAGATAATAAGCTTTCGAGTGATTTGAACTTGTGATAACTATGTATTGAACTTGTGAGCCAGCAGTATATGGTGACGAAAAATGCTGCGTTCACCTTCTGAATTGTGGGTGAGAAAATATTCCTTTTAGATTGAGGAATTAAATGATGTTCTATGGCAAATTCTGCTAGCCAAATGTCCGTTTTTTTGTAACTTATTTTTGTTTAGACGTCAGACACGTTGCGTGTAGACTCAGACTTCTGATGAACTTCTTTTCCCTTCGCAAAATTCTTTAAGAGCACAATTCACCCCAGAAATGAATCATTATTTACTCTGAATAAAAACGTGTATTTAGGCAAGGTGTTTTAGGGATTTAATCTCTACCTCACAATGTAACAACTGGACTCCTCTCTCTAGCGAGCTACACGGTATATTATATCCCTGGAAGTCCAATGTGGGTTCCTTGGACCAGTGACGTACAACTCCGCTTATACAACCAATACCTAAAAGACTATCTGGTCACTCATTCCCAGGATCGCTCTTGTCATCTGTCAGTCCAAAAGTGGGTGGGGTAATTCGCGACCAACTTTCGTTGCCTTGCTTGTGTAGCAAAATCTGCGAGAATAAACGCTCAATTCAGTACGATTTTAGGTATAAAACGATAATAAATACATTAGCCCGCATGTGTCTGACGGTTGGCATCTTCGACGCCAGCAGCGCTGCTTTTTGCACAGTGCTAAGCCTATAGACCGATTTCACGGTAATAGTCTGACACGCTTTTAGTTTCGTTTTCGAGAAACACTACTAATATTTAACATTTGCCCGATCTGCTGCATACACTTTGTAGTCTAGCCTTATAATTAACGATTGGCGGAAGCGTGCCGCAAAATAACTATCTGAATTAACGCTTTCTGTCAACTTTAACGCAAAATTTAGTAGTAATCCTTACATTGTTTGGTAGTATTACACGATACAATATTAATTATTAACGCCAATTCTTAACCCGCCCCGTCTACACCCCGCTTCGCTGACACAGTCTGCAATGCATATACACACTCTGTGGAAAAGCCAGCCAAGGCAAAACCACGCAGTCAATTTTATTTTTCTCCTAGTGGTAGCATTTCTGACGTAACTAAAACAAGTTAGTTATTTGAAAAATACATGCTAGCGAGATGATGGAGAGGAAAGATGGCGTCTTGTGCAAAATTTTATTTGACGATGGCGATGACACAAATTGAAAAGTTAAACCATTATGAAGTTCCCCATAAAAATTATATGGTAGTATGACGTAGAGCTCGCTGAGCAAGGATGTACTTTAAATAATATGATAGTCCCAGTATTAAATAAGTTATTGAGGAAATACTAATATCTACGGACACTCAACCAAACAGACTGGCGTTCCTGCTTATGTTTTTTTTTGTAACGTTAGGGGGACGCGAGCTTGGAAAAGAGGCAGGGAGGTACATTCAGATTCGCTTGGGTAAAAAAGTATGACTGAAAAGGGGAGCGGTAGGAAAAATGTAATCCTAAAAGAAACATCTTTTTGTATTGGGCATGACTAAAGCAGACTGGCCAATCGACCACCAGACGCAGAAATTGTTCGAAATTATTTTGGGTTTTCATTCAAACTGCTTTTGAATTCAAGTAGTCGAACGTTTCGATTGGCCAGTGCTAGTATATATTAGCAAAAGGTTTTGACTATTCATTGCCAGTTGAACTAAAAATTGTATTCAGATACGCTGAGAAACAGCTGTGTTAATTCTAAACTTAAATAAAAAATAAATTCACAGTCTGTGGAGTTCGGAGGAAGCTGAGGCCATTTCTTCACAAAATCAGCGTCATTTGTTTATATATTTCTTGATTGGGGTAAGGATATTTTATGAAATTTAATATGTTTGGTCCAACTACAAAGTTAGATACTGCTATTGGGAAAAAGTGAAGGACATGTCGGGAGCAGACATTGTTGAGTCCTCACATTAAACGGTATCTAACTGATGTATGTTGTTATGATTATGTTGTCATATTATTGTATTAGAATAGATTAGTAAGCCTCCGTGTTCGATGAACACTGTTTAACATGCCTGAAGCAAATATATTTGAAAAGAAAAGAAGATAATATCATATCAAAGGAAATGTGGCTACTCCACATTATTGTATTGATGAAAAGTATGTAAACGTATAGTGGCGTTTCTGCTATAAGGACCTGAGGTGTGGTCACAGCAAGGTGGGAGTCCTGTACAATTCGGGGCTAGTGCACTTGTAAGGCACGCGAGGCTGACCCCATACCCACGTAGGAAATTAAGTGTTAGAATAAGTGATCAGAGGTAAAAGGCCAGGGTGTCCTTTTGTTGCAGAGGGTCTATGTTCCTGTTGCCGGCTGGTGACAGGAAACCTGCTGAGTACTAATAAACGCCAACCAGTCTCCAACCAGTCTTATATGCTGTCGAAGATAACAGTAGGAGCTTTGGCGAGTGGTGAAATTGAAATTTTCTGCAACTACACAGTGAAATATCTTTCAACAAGGTCTCCCAGGTGATGTGTTAGACATCTGGGGCATCTCTGACATTTTCTTGTGTTTCAAAACACTACACAGGACATTTATGGGGGTAGGATGAACTACAGCCCTTATATACAGTGACTCTCCCTTTATATGAATAACGTGAATTCTTTTAATATTTCCTACAGGAAAGACATATATATAAATACATAATAACTTTTTAGTTATTGGGCAAATTGTCCCAAAATTTTAATTGTTCTTTTCTGTAAACTATCTTGTCCTTATTTTCAAAGACCTGTCCACAAGCTATGAATGGACAGGCAAAATAAATTGTAAAGAAGATTTGTACAAAGAAAAACTTAACTGCTAGTTTTATTATCTTCTTTATAGACAATTAAAGTGTTTGACTGTTGTGTACCATCATTTCATTTCTCCCCTAGACACTAGGTACACCATACACCATACACTAGAGCCAGAATTGTGACCGAGTGAGACCTAGGGAGGTAGCGTTAGGTTCTCTGCACATAATTCATCATCATCATTTATAGAGTCAGAGACCTACATGTGCTTGACCTCACACGGTTATAACAGACACCTTTTCATTCTTTTAGGATACCATCATAACCTCCCCAGCAAAATCAACTTTGCTACAGCTTGCCTGACAAACAGGTATTGAGATAATTGGCTGGCCAATGCAAAAGTGCAGTCGCATTACTCTCTGATTGTCTATCACTTCGTGTGGTGGCGGCATTCTTTGTTACCTTCGTCCATTGTCGCCAGCATGCTAACATGTCCCCTCTGTGGCGCCGCCTATTGATTTACATGCCGGTTGGTTTAAACAGCATGACACGTTTTCACCTGACCAAGCTGGGCGTCCAATGTGGTGACCCGTCGCTTGTATGGACAGCGGCCGAGCAACAAAGATAACCACAGTCCACAGAAATTGTGTAATGCCCAGATGTCTGATTTGGATGACCAGATGTGTTTTCACCAGATTTATCACGATGCACAGTGGACTTCAAACGATGATGTCAGGTATGGGGACTCAATCAAAAGACTTTATTTTACCACCGATGAAAGAACAAATGCGGTTCTCTTGATACCGGTCGCGAGTAATCAAAATGCTGAAATAGCAAATGTGGGATAAAAGAGCACAAATGTGTTAGAAAATAAAATACGAGAGATGTAGGAAAAGATAGAGCTATAAGGCCTTGGCGCTCGTTTATAACACCAAGAAGGGAGATCTTGCAGACTGCAATAATTGGAGAGGAATCACTCATCTCTCAGTTCCCAGCAAAATACTAGGCATGATAATTATACAGAGAACTTCAGAAGCAGTAGACAACAAACTGAGGAATGAACAAGCAGGATTTAGAAAGAACAGAATATGTGTATATCATATATTTACTCTCAGGAACATTATAGAGCAGTGCTCAGAATGGCAAAGACAGCTGTACATTAATTTCGTTGATTTTGAAAAGGCTTTTGACAGCATACATTAGACCAGTTAATGGAAAATACTGAGGGCTTATGGAATTCCAAGCTGCATAGTGTCAATCATAAAAAGCTTCTATGCCAGCTTTACGTGTAGTGTTGGGCAGAGCAATCTAACCTTTGAAGTGAAGACAGGAGTACGACAGGGATCACCCTTATCAACCACTCTATTTGTAACAGTCATGGACTGGGTAATGCGCCAGACAATAGAGGGCAGTCCAAGAGGAATAAGATGGACTACATTTTCTACATTGGAAGATCTGGAATATGCAGATGACATTGCACTACTAGCACATTCAGATCAACACATGCAGGAAGAAACGGATAGACTTAATAAGTATAGCCAGCAGGTAGGCTTGAACAACAATTTAAAGAAGTCAGAGGTCATGACGCTCAACGTGAGCAACCCTGAGCCCATATCAGTAAGGAATCAGCAACTGGTACTGAGAGACACCTTCACATACGTAGGATGCATAGTTAACACCAGACGGCGGGGCAAGCAAAGACATCAACATCAGAATGAATAAAGCAAGAACAGCCTTTTCTAGCCTAAACAACATCTGGAAGTCCTCTCAATACAGTACAAGCACAAAATTAAGATTATATCAGAGATGTGTGCTTTCTGTGCTTCTCTATGGTGCAGAGAGCTGCAGAGTTACAGAGAAGGAAATGTCGAAATTGTCCTCTTTTCACTCAATATGCATTAGAAAAATTCACCGAATCTTTTGGCCGAATACCATCACCAACCACGTTCTGCTTACTCGGAGCAAGCAAGAGGACATGCACACCATCATAGCTGGCGGACGCTGGAGCTGGGTTGGCCATGTCCTCAGAAGAGACTCCGATGCCACAACAAGAACAGCTATGCTATGGACCCCTGACAAAAAACGAAAGAGAGGCCGACCAAAAACAGCTTGGTGGAGGACTGTGGAGGCTGAGATGCAAAGAATGAACCAGAGTTGGGGCACTGTACGAAGGATGGCCACCGATCGAGCAAGGTGGAATCAATTTGTTGTTACCTTACAAGACGCCACTAGGCGTGATATCCACTGACTGCTTTGACGGTCGGCGGCTAAGGATTAAAGAAGAAGAAGATAGTTGGTGAGCCTCCTTGTATGGCGAAAAATGCACAGTATGCCACTCGCCTCTTACTCTTAGCAAGGGAACATATGTGATGATCCTTTAAATGTCAGCCAAGCTGGAGAAACTGGAGCTCAGGACTTCAACTCAACACGTTTCGGATTGGCAGAAAAGCTACAAGAAAAGCCTAGATCTACAGTGCAGATAATACCAAGGACTCATTAAACTGGTATTGGCTGCAAAAGAGCGAGAAGCTCAGCAGCCCTAGTTAAACAACAATTACATCTCCACTTTTGGCCAAAAATTGACCCAAGGTTATGAATCGACATTACGTAGTTTAATATACACAATATCATAAGGCTAGCAGTTGGAATCCTCATACAACATTTCATTTTAATGTGACATTTCCTTCTTTTCAACTACTAACCCAAAAACTTTAACACGTTTTTTTCTCAAAACAAGAACGTGAATGGCTCATACACCAGAAAACAAACACGTGAATGGCTCATACACCAGAAAACAAACACGTGAATGGCTCATACACCAGAAAACAAACACGTGAATGGCTCATACACCAGAAAACAAACACGTGAATGGCTCATACACCAGAAAACAAACACGTCAATGGCTCATACACCAGAAAACAAACACGTGAATGGCTCATACACCAGAAAACAAACACGTGAATGGCTCATACACCAGAAAACAAGCACGTGAATGGCTCATACACCAGAAAACAAACACGTCAATGGCTCATACACCAGAAAACAAACACGTGAATGGCTCATACACCAGAAAACAAACACGTGAATGGCTCATACACCAGAAAACAAACACGCGAATGGCTCATACACCAGAAAACAAACAAGCTTAGAACGTCCAACGTTTTACATATCGTACATGCATTACTGAGCCGTGGTAGTACAGTAGTTAGTGTACCGGTACTGGCTTCCTAGCTCGGTGCTCCAGGGTTCGATCCCCAGATGAGATGGGAATTTTTAGACCACAAACGGCTCCTGGGTCGACCCAGCCTAAAAAATTGGGTAACAGAGCAACTCTGGGAAGGTTAAGGCGGTAGTCGTAATACTTGCCACATCACCCTTAGTGTGCCGATGGTCAAGAAAATATGGGTCAAACACCATATTCCCAATATACCTCAATGGGCGTGTAACGGGATCCTTTTTTAACCCTTACTTGCACTACCATGCAAGCAATTTTCTATCATTATGATTAGACTCTAGAGGTATGTTTTAATAACTGTTTGCTTCTGCTATTCATGAAACTCACATCAGTCAATCAAGAACAATTTTTCAACTGTGCGAAACACTATGATTTTTGTCACGAAACTGTGGTGAGAACATTCTTTGATCCATGGGATGATTTGCTTTGTAATTTCAATTTACCTGACAACTGTGATGGATCATCTCGGAACAGCTAAAGAAAATGAACATAGCTTGTACTTAATATACAGCACAGCACAAGCGTCCCTACAGTATTTTGCACCCGGGGTGGGTCCTACCTTTGGCACCCATCACCATAAAGGAAAACACTTGCAAGTATATTTTTAACAGTAAGTAAGCCTACTGTCATAATAGTGTCTGATGGTAACCCCTTCCTGGCTTTCACCCTGGACGGTCCGTCCCCTCAAACCCTGTTAGTACGCCTCTGCAGCACAGACCATTACTATTTCTGAGATCCTTAATGCGGGTAGTATCACACAAAAATAATTGAAGTCTGACTGTTCTGTTTAAAAGGAGATGGCACATGATGATGATGCTGTTCTGTTTAAAAAGCGTGCATAAATCAATATACTACTCTGGACACGTTCATTTTCGAAGAACTTGTTCGCACCAGTTGTCAGAAACTGACCCACTTAGCGAAAGATACCTAATTGGCGGTACATTTGTTCCCCCGCAATTTGATGGAAGATGTTTACACATTTACCGAGGCAGCTGAGTGCATGTTACAAAACTGTTTTACAAAGTGACACGTTAAATGCAGTTAAAAAAAAAAAAAACAAGTTATCAATTATGCAACACATTTTTATTGTCAGGAAAAAACATTATTAGAAAACTGTACCTTCTGATTCCAAACTATGTTACTGTTAACGTAATTTGTTTTAAACTAAAGTGCAGTATTACGCTATTAATAAAACATATTTTTTTTTAAAAATTAATGAAGAAAAATATCCCGTTCAACCTCTGATGGGTTATAAATAGGATATATATTGTTTCCAATTCCAAATAATATGAACAACTGCCGATATGAGAAAGTGGCATCTCATTTGTCAAATCATTGTAAATAGGGACAATCACAATTATGCTTATAAAATCAAGAAGAAACTCTGAACAAGAATAAAATTAAAGTGGAGGGGTGTGAATTTATGACACGAATTTATTCTTGATAGTTGATAGTGAACATTCCTTTTTTTTAAGGCAATGTTTTTTAACTTTAAAAAAATAAAGTGGCAACATTGGCAACTAATATATTTTGTCGCAGGCTGGGGGAATCCATGTGTAAGTTTTGAAAATTGTCTTTATTTATTAACAGATCGAGGAATGTAAACCTTTGTCATCTTCAAGCACCGTGGTCGCTGCCGTAGGTGACCATGACGGTTCAAAATTTCTTTCGCTCGATGTTGTTTATCAATTTCGTTGTTAAAGGACAGTGTTACTGGCGACCTCCATTTTGGATTTGAAATTTTATTTTTAAGGCGACCTCAGTGTTTGTCGGACGTTATTTTTGACAAAGCTCGAAACTGTGTTGGCGATAGGCTCACCCTTTCTATCCTGTGTAGTTTTGAACTTTTTATTTGACCCATTCACCTAAATGCCAAAGTTTTTATATAGGCCTAGTATGAAAATTAAAGCAGTTCGCTGAACACTGATGTGGCAAATGCTGAAAGGATAGGCCTATAGCCTACTGTTCAAAAAAAAAGAAACGCATAGCTATCCGAGGGCGCGTTTTTATGAGTTTGTAAGTAAAATTTGGTGCTAGGGTATTAAAAAACCCAGCCTCAAATGTTCTTTACAGTGTCAAATGCACGTGTTGACCTGAATTGCGTTCGTTTTTGTAATCGTAACAACGCAGTGGTCAAGTGTTTATGACGCAATTTTTGACCACAGCTCATGTTGCGCGCACATGAAAGCAACAAAATTTGAGGTGAACACAATTTACTGACTACGCAACTGAAACCCTATAAAAGGATAACGCTACACACACAAAAAGTTCAGTTCATTTTCAAGCAGACATCTATGGCGTCTCTATCGATAAATTTAAGGAACATTGCTATTGGCCGACTGCATGCAGGCGAAAGTCAAAGTCAGGTTGCCAGGCATCTAAATGTGCATCAGAGTACCATCAGTGGACTTTGGCACCGGTTCCAAGCCACTGGCTCAGTTGAAGACCGGCATCGCAGTGGACGACCCACAGTGACAACAGCAGCGGAGGATCGCTTTATTTCCTTTCATCACCTCAGAGACAGGTTTACAACAGCTTCCTCAACTGCCCAGTCATTGCCTGCAGGACGTCATGTGTCTGATCAAACTGTCCGGAATAGACTGCATGACGCTGGACTTTGGGCACAACGACCTCACCGAGGACAACCAGCATCGTCCCTGGGCAGCTGGCAATCAATGGAGACGTGTCTGGTTTAGTGACGAATCTTTCTTTTTGTTGCAGCATCATGATAGATGGAGAAATGAACGTTTTTCCCAAAAGTGCATTGATGAAGCTCCGCCGCACGGTAGTGGAGGTGCAATGGTGTGGGGAATGATCAAATACAACGGAAGGAGTCAACTGGTGCACATTGAAGGAGGCTTGAATGCGCAACGATACGTCAGTGAAGTTCTTTGACCCCATGTCCTTCCACTTTTGGCTACCCAAAGGTCTGTGTTTCAACAGGACAACGCCAGACCCCATTGTGCACGGTTGACCACACAGTTCCTGACTGCCAACAACATTCTCACCCTTCCCTGGCCATCCCTGTCTCCAGACATGAGTCCGATTGAGCACCTGTGGGATGAGCTGCATAGACGTGTTTGTCGTCGAGACGTTGCTCCAGCCAATTGTCATGATCTGTTCCAGGCACTCCAGGAAGAGTGGGCAGCCATCACACAGGTCCACATCAGACGTCTGATCACATCCATGCCCAGGAGATGCCAGCCAGTCACTGATTGATGCAAGAGGAGGCCACACACCATACTAACGGGAAAGCCCATACACCAAAAAACTCTCGTGACCCAGATGCAAAACAACTGTCAAGTGATTGGTTGAACCCTAAGGTATTCTTGTGTGCAATTTGAACAATTAACTCATTAAATTAAAAAAGTTATTGAATGTCAAAATTATTGCTATGTGTGTGCCTTCAGTAGCTATGCGTTTCTTTTTTTGAACTGTATAGTAGTGCCTTTAATGGATAATACATCTTTTCACTTCCATCATCTGATGCTGTTCTTACAATGCATATAACTTTTAACAGACGAAAGTCAATTAAGTTAAGAGTAGGCAGACCTAGGGAACTGCATAATATAGTCAAACAATATTTAACACGAACAAATGTTAATATATAGTGGCTGGGAATGTGAAGGTCTGATGCTGTTCTTACAATGCTTATGACTTTTAACAGATGAAAGTCAAGTAAATATCTGTTAAAGTCAGTTATATAACTGGAACCGCCAGGCCTTTACACCTCTTCACTTTATTATTGTTCTTGTTCAGAGCTTCTTCTTGATTTTGTGTGTTTGTTTGTTTTTTTTTTAATTTAACATATAAAGCACAATTGTGATTGTCACTTGTTACAATGGTTTGACAGGTGTGATGCCACTTTCTCATATTGGCAGTTTTTCATATTATTTGGAATTGAAAACAATATGTATCGTAATTATAACCCATCAGAGGTTGAACGCTGCCATCAATGGTACCTATACCTTGTAGCGGTATGGCAGCTTGTGTACCCTGACAATCCCCAGAGCAATGCCAGTGGGAGTTTTACTCCTGGTAGGTTCAACCATGCTGGACTGGTCTGCGTGGGTAGGGGTCAGACAAAAGCTGGTACCCTGGTCCTCCAGGTTGGGGGTTTTAACACAGGGTCGACACCCCTGTCTGTGTAAAAAATCGCAAACGTTACGGAAACAGCAATAAATGAAAATACTTTGATGCGGGACGGACATCCGGAGTCTCAGGCTCGTATGACTGACAGTGGTGAAAGCCGAAAGGAAGCCACTGGCATGAAAATGGATGCCCAGACCGCAAAACACGAAACCAGAATTGGTTTTTGGAATGTCAGAACTATGAATGAGGCAAGAAAGCTGAGACAGATCACAGCAGAGATGAGGAATTACAAACTACATATCCTGGGAATAAGCGAGAGCAGATGGACAGGGATGGGGAGAATAAAAACAGCTACAGGGGAAACAGTACTATTCTGGTAGAGAGGATGGTCAGCACAACGAAGTTGTAGCCATTATCCTTAAGAAAGGAATGGAAAGGTCTCTACTGGAATGGAAACCCATTAACAACAGACTAATAAGAGCAAGACTGAGAGGGAGATTCACCAACACCACAATTATACAATGCTATGCACCAACAAACGACAGCGATGAAGAGATCAAGGATGAGTTCTATCAACAGGTACAAAAGGAAATGGAAACTGTACCCAGGTACGATCTCATTATAGTAATGGGAGACCTAAATGCGAAAGTTGGAACACATAATAATTATAACGAAAGAGTAATGGGGAAATGTGGCAGTGGAACAGTAAATGAGAATGGGGACAAATTAATAAGCTTCTGCAGTATTAACAACCTGGTCATTGGAGGAACACTTTTTCAACACAAAGAAGTGCACAAGTTAACATGGGAATCACCAAACGGACGAGACAAAAACCAGATAGATCACATAATGATCAATGGCAGATGGAGACATGCACTACAAGACGTGAAAGTAAGAAGAGGTGCAGATGTGGGAAGTGATCATCACCTAGTAGTAGCAAGACTGAAGGTGAAACTCAGAGCTGCTGGACCAGTTGCAGTCAAACAGAAAAGATATAACATCACGAAACTTAAGGACCCCCTCACCAGAAAAGCGTTCATGGTCGACGTAAAGAGACGATATCTGATTACCAAAAGCCAGGAAAGAACAGAGACCGACGATGTGGACCAGAAATTCAACACCATCTCAACAATATACAAAGAAAGCAGCAAGTCATGCTTGGGATTCCAGGAAAGAAAGAGCCAAGACTGGATAACACCAGAAACGCTAAACACCATAGCGAAGAGAAAGGAAATGAAAAGGAAGAAAACAGAAGCTAAGTCTCCCAGGTTAAAGGCAATATACAGTGAACAGTACAGTCAGCTGGACAAGGAAGTAAAACGTCAAACCCGTGCTGACAAAAGGACATTTCTGGATGACCTTGCAAGACAGGCAGAAGAGGCAGCACTGAGAAATGAACAAAGCACAGTTTATAAAATAACTAAAGCTATCAGTGGAAAACGAGGTGCAAACAACATAACGTTAGTAAGAGACAAGCAAGGAAATCTCATCACCACAGCACAGGGGCAGGAAACAAGATGGGCAGAGCACTTCAGAGAAACACTGAATAAGGAACCACCAGAGACTCAGCTGAAAGTTCCTGAGGCTGAAAGTGACTTAGACGTAAATACAGACATTCCACGAAAAGAAGAAATTATCACAGCTATCAAAGGGCTAAAAAATGGAAAAGCGCCTGGTCACGACAATCTGAATGCTGAGCTATTCAAGACAGACCCTGAACTAGCAGCAGAACTATTAGAACCACTATTTGCACAAGTCTGGGAAACTGAGACAACACCAACAGAGTGGAGTAAAGGAATAATTGTCAAATTGCCCAAGAAGGGCGACCTTGAAGACTGCAACAACTGGAGAGGAATTACCCTCCTCTCAGTTCCCAGCAAAATACTAGGCAGGATAATCATCCAGAGAATTTCAAAAGCAGTTGATCATAAACTGAGGAAAGAACAAGCGGGCTTCAGAAAGAGCAGAAGATGTGCAGATCATATATTTACCCTCAGGAACATTATAGAGCAGTGCTCAGAATGGCAGAGACAGCTGTACATTAACTTTGTTGATTTTGAAAAGGCTTTCGACAGCATACACAGGGACTGCCTATGGAAAATTCTGAGGGCTTATGGAATTCCCAGCCACATTGTTTCCATTATAAAAAGCCTGTATTCTAACTTTACGTGCAGTGTTGGATCGAGTAATGTAACTTTCGAAGTGAAAACAGGAGTAAGACAGGGATGCCCCTTATCAACAACATTATTTTTGACAGTCATAGATTGGGTGATGCGCCAGACAACAGAGGGCAGTCCAAGAGGTATTAGATGGACAACGTTTTCTACACTGGAAGATTTGGAATATGCAGATGACATTGCACTACTCGCGCATTCACACCAACACATTCAAGACAAAACCGATAGACTGAATAAGTATGGCCAGCAGGTTGGCCTGAACATCAATTTAAAGAAGACAGAGGTCATGACACTAAATGTGGGCAATCCTGAGCCAGTAACAGTAAGGAACCAGAAGTTAGAACAGACAGACACATTTACTTACCTAGGAAGCATAGTAACACCTGATGGCGGAACAAGCAAGGACATTAACAACAGAATGAATAAAGCGAGAACAGCCTTTGCTGTTCTCAACAACATTTGGAAGTCTTCCCAATACAGCACAAACACCAAATTAAGACTGTATGAGAGCTGTGTACTTTCTGTGCTTCTCTATGGTGCGGAATGTTGGAGAGTAACAGAGAAGGAAAGGTCGAAACTGTCCTCCTTCCACACAATCTGCCTAAGGAAAATTCTCCGAATCTTTTGGCCAAACACCATCAGCAACCAAGAACTACTTATTCGGAGTAACCAGAAGGACATGCACACCATCATAGCTGGCAGACGCTGGAGTTGGGTTGGCCATGTCCTCAGAAGGGACCCTGATACCATCACAAGAACAGCTATGCTATGGACCCCCAAGGGAAAGCGAAAGAGAGGCCGACCAAAAACAACTTGCCAGAGAACTGTGGAAGCTGAGATGCAAAGAATGAACCACAGTTGGGGCACTGTACGAAGGATGGCCGCCGACCGAGCAAAGTGGAATCAATTTGTTGCTGCCCTACAAGACGCCACCAGGTGTGATGGCCGCTGACTGCTTTGACGGTTGGCGGTTATGGATCAAAGAAGAAGAGGTTGAACGGGATATTTTTCTTCCTTAATATAAAAAAAAAAGTCAATTAAATATCTGTTAAAGTTAGTTATATAACTGGAACCATCAGGCCTTTACACCCCCTCCACTTTAATATTATTGTTGTTTAGAGTTTCTTCTTGATTTTGTTTTTGTTTGTTTGTTTTTTAACATACAGGCATAATTGATAATTGTGATTGTCCCTATTTACAATGATTTGACAAATGTGATGCCACTTTCTCATCGGCAGTTGTTCATATTATTTGGAATTGAAAACAATATATGTCCCAATTATAACCCATCAGAGGTTGAACAGGATAGCTTTCTTCATTAATATAAAAAAAAATAACATCTTTTCACAGGATAGATGGTTGCAATTCTGAAAGCTCTGGAAATCTTCTCTAGCAACCCTCCTCATAAATTGACAGTATTAACAGACTCACTTTCTGCTATTCAAGCTATAAGAAACTTATGAGAATGCAGTAGACCTGATATAGCAGAAGAGATATACTGGCAAATACTTCCCTAAAGTCCATAGGATGTTCTCTTCTTATAGCTTGGATACCTTCACATGTTGGCAAAGAAGGAAATGAAAAGGCGGATACAGAAGCTTAGAAAAGAACAAATATTAGAAACCAAATAAATGTTAGGATGAGTTAAACAGAAAACAAAAACTTAATTAAAATAAAATAACTGAGGAATGGACAATAGAATGGGATGGAAGTCTGAAGAGCAAACTTGCATATAAATTGTTCAACGCTCCAACAAGAACATGCCAGAGAACTAAATATTCCTAGCAATAAGAAACTTCTTAGACTGCAACTAGGAATGGGCTATTTTAGAATAGAAGAACCGTACTGTGCAGACTGTCTAGAAAAAAAATGATATAGAGCATTTCCTATTAAAATATAGGAAGTATGAACAACAGAGAAAACCAATATTAGGTTATTTACAGGCATGTGATGCATCCATAACTGTGGAACAGGTATTGAGAATAGATAGACCTAGAGAATTGCACAATATGTTAAACAGTATGTAACAAGAACTAAAATTAATGTATACGGATCAGTGATGGTGGGAAGAAAAGGTTTAGTCAGATGGGGTGCTTGTATGGCTGATGTCCGATAATTGGTGGATTTGATGCAATCTTGGACACCCCCCCTTTCTCACCCATTTTCACCTTGTAACAACAGGGTATTTGTGAAAGACTTCATTTTAGCTATTTTTTTTTTCTTTATTTTATTTATTTATTAGTGTCTTTATGTTTTTATTAACTTTTTAAATTTGTTTGTTGGTTTGTTTTTTTAAATTTTTATTGTTTGTTTCTTGGAAAGGGGAGGTCACACACATACATTCATACAATTTTGGTTTTGATTTACTCTATTTGGACTGAGTGGAGGGGGGAAGAAGATACAATATTTAAATATCGAAAATTAGATTTATTGTCTTGAATTTATTACACTATATATCGTAATTATAACCCATCAAGAGTTGAACGAGATACTTTGTTTAAAAAAATAAAACTGAACACTGAGGAGGTATGGAATGCATTGGCATAGCTGGCAGTCTTCTTCAGGACAAGTCCTTTTCAAGGCTACATGACGCTAGCAGATAAATGATGTTCTTTTTTGGAACTTATTGTCTCAACCCTAGTCGGGCTTGTAGTCCTTTTCAAAGATATTTCATGCTAGCTGGTGGAAGATTGTAGTCATTTTCTGGGCTTATATTTCATCAACACAGCACTTCACTTAACAGCTGGTGGAAGATTGTAGTCATTTTCTGAGCTTATATTTCATCAACACAGCACTTCACTTAACAGAGTACACTTATTTTTTAAAGGCAAATTGCACTTGGCTATAACCAACGAAGAAAAGACAAAGATTATGAGAATAAATGCAAGAAATGATAACAAGGTTAAACTTGAAAAAAACACCACTAAAAGATGTAGAATCTTACACATATCTTGGAAGTAATATAGACAAAGTTGGAGGGAAAGACAGTGATATCAAAATAAGAATACAAAAAGCAAGAGGAGCTTTCATTGCATTGGGAAACATGGAAAACAAGAGAAATCAAGTCCAACACAAAAATAAGAATCTTCAACTCAAATGTCAAGTCAGTCCTATTGTATGGCTCTGAGGCATGGAGAACAACAAAAACAACAACCAAAAAGCTACGGAATTTTTATAAACGGGTGCTTGCGTAGAATAGAAGGACTGAAATGGTATGACAAAGTCACAGATAGGGAATTGATGATAAGAACTAGACAAGTGGCAGTGGAACAAGAGTTGAGAAGAAGACGCTGGCGATGGATAGGCCACACATTGAGGAAACCTGTTGATAGCATTACAAGGCAGTCCTTTTTCTGGAATCCACAGGGAAAGAGAGGCAGAGGTAGACCAAAAAACATATGGACAGGAGAACTGGATACAGAGGTGAAAATGATGAGGAAAACATGGAAAAAACTTGAGCAGATGGCACAGGACAGGAAGACTTGGCATGTGTTTGTTGAAGGCCTATGCTCCTTGGGGAGCTAAAGGGTATTGATTGATTGATTGATAACTGTTGCAGGGGAAGGGGGGGGGATCTCTCTACTTCAAATTGTCGTTGTTGAATTGTCCCAATTCCTCTGCGGTCGGAAAATTAGCCCAACGGATTTGTTGAAAGCTTGATAGTCAATCGTAGTAACTTGGTTTACAGTTCATCATTTTAGAGCATTGTGCCTTTGATGTTAAGTACGCGAATGTGGGTTTAAATTACCTTGAGACCATGATAGTGATAATTGAATTCCAAATGTTCATAGACTGGATAAGTCATGGCTAGAGTCCAAACAAACAATTTATTATACATTCTGTAGACATCGTACGTTGATCATGAATTACATCACAAATACAAATTAGAATCCTATGCTGAGTTAGCTATCTTGCATATCAGTCCTTTGTCTCATACATCTGAATTACTGTAGGCAGAACGACATAACTATATGCACGCGTGGTTGGTAATCCCAACGACCGACAGTGAGATTATGCGTCTGGCGCTAGTATAACTAAAACGGACTGTTAATTCATCTCGACAAGGTTTAGTCAATTACTAACCTGTAAATTCATCTTTCTTCATCATAACAGTGGACTGACCCATGTCCATTATTTAATACAATATAATTGTGTGGCATTCCATGCCCGACACGATAAGAATATAAAGACACGTCTTCTCCGTTTGACGGTCATTCGAGAAAGGGTCCCGTCTCTTGGTCACTGTGCGTGACTACCAACGCTGAAACGTCACAGCGTTCACTAGGCTAATAATACTTTTACATTACATTAAACGTTGTAACCCCTAAAATCGCATGCTGCTAACCTCTAGCAGACAATGCCAATTAATCTACCGTAACAGTTCCCTGTCCACCGGGGAAAAAAAAATCTATTAGATAGATTTTTTTTTTCAAAAACCTATCTGAATGAATATCAAAAAATTTAACAATGTCAAAAAATTTAACCAAAAATGCGGCATATGGCCTACGATGTTCTGTCTAGAACAAATGTCGTGGTCATGTCGACTAACTAACAGTCATCTAATATATTAATGATCATATTATAAATAAATGTTATACATGAATTTTATATGAACTAAAAGAGAATGGCTAATGTTGATATCTAATTAAATAATTAATTAACTTAAAATATGTCGCAATGAAATGTCACGTCAGACTAATCTAAAGAGTTAAAATTAAACTAATTAATTATATTGAGTGTGTAATAAGAATAAAGTTGTTGAAAATCTAATGTAAGAAAAATAAAAGGATATGTTAAAGAGAGAAATAAATAAATGAAGAATAAAGTAGAGAAAGAAAGTAATGTATAAATTTAACTTAGTTATGTGTGTTGGACATTAATTAAGTTTAGTATTAAGTTGTTAATACCTATCTAAATTAACCAATTTAAACAATAATGTAGTATGTAATGTATCCACCTAATTATTAACTATATAATATAATAGTTACATACAATAACATTATCTAAGAATCATGTGAGTTTTTATTTTTTTCTTTCTTTCATTTTTTTCCAAATTTCATTTCATTTTTTTCATATTTATCTCACCTTTCATTTTAATTTCCATTATTTTAACGACTTAATTAAAATTAATTAAAGTTGGATATGATGATCCATACGTAGGCTTGATCCTTGTGAATTCCGATTAACAAACAAATGTTTAAGTTCATAAGTATCGACGTTATTGACAATAGTTCATGTCGCATACTGAGTTACTTCGATAGTGTTTTCTATTATTTTCACTTGATGCACGGAAATGTGTCCAATAGTTTTATCATGAATGGATATCAAGCAAAGTCCTGGCGTAAATACGAACATAGAGTCAATTGATTTCATTCATTTCGTATATAAAGTCTTTAGTAAGCAGATACTTGTATTGTAGGCAATAGTTCATGTCTATGTAGAACAGCCTTTATAGTGCTATGTCTCTTGAGTAAGTATCTGCGACGTTACTATAGTTCAGGACTCGACATCAGTAGGGTTTCGAGACAGAGTATCTGCCACGACGTTATCTGATCCTGTGATGTATTCGATTGAGAAGTCAAAAGGTTGAAGGAGAATAGCGAATCTGGTGAGCTTTGGACTTTTATGATTCGCCCGTCGTAGTGATGCTACGGCCTTCTGGTCTGTCTGTACTACGAATGGGGCTCCCAGCAGAATTGGTGGATTTGAGAATATATCAATTATTCACTGAAATATTCTATTAAACTTACCAGTCCATGTCACATTTACTGGCATGTTCTTTTTTTAATAAAGATGATAAAACAGCCGTGAAATGACAAATAAACCTATGCTGTATGGGGCTGAGCATAGTTGAAACATTTAACCAACTTACTGTCTCTTGTAGGCATGGTAAAAACAAATAAGATAGAGAACGTGTACACATTTAAAGATGTTAAGAATCAAAAATGTTTTTCGAGAAGAAAAAATCAATAAATCAATCTATATTAGGATAGATAATTAAGAAAGATAAGAAATGATGACTGACTATGCTGAGTCATCAAGAAAATAAAATCAAAGTGTGAGTGTATACTATTATCTGCGTAACGCAGAATCAGGTACTAATTGTAACTTTAGATAACGGTGATGAAAATAAACACCATTATCATGCTCGATTACCCAACGAGCGTCTCGATTGTTACGAAATGTAACCATCGCCTGTCTATTCTGCCCATTGCATGATGGCAGAAGACGAACAAACTTAACGTTTGCTGTATAATCAAAAAAATTTATAAGTGCCTGCCAGGTAGTATCCTGCGGCAGATTTCGCACTAACACTGTGCGAGAATACGCACTTTTCCCAATATATGTAGTATCATTGTCACGAAATAGTGGACAATGATGATATGTATTCTTTGTCAAAGAATTAACCTTCCCTTTTAACATCGACATTGTCTTTTTATTGGATGTCGTATCATCCTGACTGGACTGAGGATGAAACCTATCATTAGCAAAGGTATTAAGTTTCCTACATGTCGTAGACATGTGATGGTTGGGCAAAGTAAAACCCTTGTTGTCAGACTTATTTGTCTTAACCTCATTATCCCTGTTCCTTCTAAATCCAACATTATTCTTTAAACTATTATTCTTCCTCGTAATGTTTTTGTCAATGTTGACAACGTCAACAGTTTTATTAGGATCAGTTATATCCTTAGTATGTTGTCCAATAGATCTATAATCCTCATCAATTTCCAGGATAGTACTCAAAGTGAAGTTGGAAACTGCTGTGCCACATGTATTCATGTTGTTGGCACGAAGTGTAGCCATAGCAACAACAGCGTTAGCGTTGCTAAAAGAATGCAAATTTTTTTTCTCCCAATCATTAATTTCTTTAGGAGTGCAATCTTTACTCCCATGTATGCGTCCTAATGTAAGATCAGCTGATGGATTCTGTAGCATGCACACCTTGACATTACCTGAAAAAAATGGTGTATTAACATGTACTATGGCAGTGGGGTAGTACTCAATAGTACCCCCGAAGGTCATGCAACGGACATAGTCCCCTGTTGCACAGCTAGGATGTACCAGAGACTGCCGAACTCCAATGGTTGTTGATCCAGAATCTTTTAAAACTGAGACCACAGATCCATTAACTAATCCTCTATTGAACATCAGCGTGCCCTTGCCATCGTTCGCTGAAAGACCAACAGCTGTATGAAGGTGTCCACAATTCAGCACCGTTTCTTTGGCCTTCTGAAAAATAGTATTACAATCTTGGCAACTATTTGCCACATTAAAGTTAACAGCACAACATGCAGACGAAGATTGTGATTGATTATTATTATCAGAAACACTAGGGGTCGTACCATCTGTGAGTGCCGCCCCTGCATTGTGATCAAACTGTGATGGTCTCCGTGACTGAGACCGATGACGAGAATAATCATTTGAATTATCTCGTTGTCCCCTATTGTAACTGTTATCTCGATGTCTCGAGTTATGATTATTGTTATCCCAATTGTTACCATTATTATAGTTATATGACCGATTATAACTTGAGTTACGTGGATTATTGTTGTATCGGGACTGAGGTGAATAATTTCTGTTTTGTGGTCTTCCTCTATTAAAGTTATTGTTAAAACTATTACATCCCTTATGAAAATTAATGTCATAGTTTCCTTTGAACCTACCTCTGTCCACACTGTGTGTTCTTGGTTTGTTATTACTATGATATGCCATATTGGAAGCTACAGGAAGAGGTTCTCTTATTAACGAGCCAGAAATGTTAGCATTCGGATGAGCGGTGCAGTAATTTAAAGAAATTTTTTCTAACTCATCAATAGTTTCTGGTTTCCGTTCTTGCAGATAAGCAAAGAACGGTGGGCTGACAGAAGATAACACTTTATCCCTCAATAACAAATCGACTAACTTGTCGTAAGATTTGTTGACACCTGCCAGTTCAACCCATCTGTTAAAAGTATTGCGTATGTTAGCAATAAAACCTGTAAAGTCTTTATTATTATCTGGCAACAAACTTTTGAAGCGTAATCTACATGCCTCTTCGTTCAAGTGGAAACGACGTAATAACAAAGTCTTAATGGCCTCATAGTCTGTGGCTAATGTCGGATCAATATTTTGTGCTGCACTTGCAGGTTCGCCATCCAGAAATTCCTTGAGTTTAAGTGCCCATGCAGTTTTGTCAAGGTTATTGACCTTACATATATCCTCAAAGCGCGCCAGCCATGATGACAAATCGTCCACGTGTAACTTGAACGGTGGTAGCTTAAAGTAATAATTGCCCTTAAGTCGGTTGGAATAAGATCCCGATTGAGCATTATCATTTTGGCTTGCTGCAGCACCCTGCGAATTAAGTTTTGCTGTTTCCAATTTAAGCCGTTGCAATTCCATTTCTTGCTGCAATATGATTTCCTGTCGTTTCAATTTATTCTCTTCTTCAATCCGTAGGATTTCATCTCTTGTCTTAATTCTTCTCTCTCTGCCTTAGCAATAGCTTTCTTTTCAGCCTCTTTTCTTTCAAGTTCTTCCATCTCTGCCTTATATTTTGCAAGTTGTTGTTCCGCAAATTCAAGGAGTGCATCTCCCTTTTTATTACAGTCTTTTCCAATTTTAATGAAATGATCCAAGGTAAGCATTCTTGAAGTTGAATTATTTAAGTATTCAATTACTTATGTCTAGTAATCACCACTAGAATCTATGTCGATAAATCTAATTACTCAACGAATGAATAATCAATATAAGAAATTGCAATATTCCTGTGCTGTTATTTATAAGTTCCACAAATCTATAATATTTTGTAAAAATATTATATATGCTCACTAATATCTATCATAAATAGTTATGATAGTTAGTTATCTAAGGTGCTGAAATTATATCATGCACTTAATATTAGTATTCAATAATTATGGGTATTATACCTAAATAATTAGGTTATTTAATCTTAATAGTTATTAAGTTCACACTGTAGTACTGAGAAAATGTACTAATTAACATTTAATATGTCTTAATATGTTATAAATTTATAATAATTAATCATTGTATATTATGTCATAATCATGAGCTATAAAATGCATTGCCCATTTCTTGGACCACCACTGCAACTTGGTGCAAAGTCCCTAATTCCTCCTTAAAACTCATAAAAATTTAATCATATTAATCTACACTCTTATTAATGAAAAAATTATAGCATTAATATTAAATTATAAATGGATGAAATGAAGACAAACAATACAATGTGTTAACCAAGGATTACAGAACAGTATTACCATACAACAAAGACATTTTCACAATAAAAATGCATTTATAACTAAGTTGAATAAACCGGAAGTATAGAAGGGTGAAGGTTAACTGAAGCAAAAGAACATATTTGGCACTACGAATAATGACGTCACAGGACTCATTTGACGATCATACAATACATTTAAATAAAATTAAAGATAGCCAGATTAGAATAAACAGGATAGATTACGAACATATGACTGTAACTGAATAAAAATGAAACTGAATACGGTAAAATACAACGGTTATTTCACAGAACTAGACACCTAACTATAAGGTGAATTAATGCAGGTCCGAACGAAACAGTCACCGGTAATGTCTTCGACGCGTTCTTCGCGAAATGCATTAATTCACGGCCCTAAGAACAATTAAAATCAGTTCGTGGCATCCAAGGAGCCATAGAATTGATTTCAATCCGCCGCCCATCCATACCCACAAATAAGGGACAACATCAACGGAAAAAAAACAGATATAACATATATATATAATAAATAGAGAGGACTTGCCTGCACAGCGAAATGGACTTAGTATTGTGCTATATGAAGGACAATCGTCCTAAGTCTAAACTTATCTTTAAAAGGCTCCGGCGATATCAAGTTCATCAACGGACTAGATTAATGCCTAGTACTGTTTGCTCCTGATTGGTTGATAACCGTATTCAATCATCTGGTCTTCTTGATCATGTAAATCTTCATCAAACCTGGAATGCATTGACGGTTGTACTTTCAAAGCGCGGCATCTACGCATGATGTAGTGACGTCAGATTGGTATTTCGTAGTCATGCGTTTAACGTAGTATTTATGCAAATCATGTGACTTGCTTGTAATCGTAAACAGTTTGTAACATATGTAAACAAGAAAACATTTTCCTTTTTCTTTCGTTCCCCACGATGGCCAACCAGTTGTTGCAGGGGAAGGGGGGGGGGGGGAATCTCTCTACTTCAAATTGTCATTGTTGAATTGTCCCAATTCCTCTGCGGTCGGAAAATTAGCCCAACGGATTTGTTGAAAGCTTGATAGTCAATCGTAGTAACTTGGTTTACAGTTCATCATTTTAGAGCATCGTGCCTTTGATGTTAAGTATGCGAATGTGGGTTTAAATTACCGTGAGACCATGATAGTGATAATTGAATTCCAAATGTTCATAGACTGGATAAGTCATGGCTAGAGTCCAAATAAACAATTTATTATACATTCTGTAGACATCGTACGTTGATCATGAATTACATCACAAATACAAATTAGAATCCTATGCTGAGTTAGCTATCTTGCATATCAGTCCTTTGTCTCATACATCTGAATTACTGTAGGCAGAACGACATAACTATATGCACGCGTGGTTGGTAATCCCAACGACCGACAGTGAGATTATGCGTCTGGCGCTAGTATAACTAAAACGGACTGTTAATTCATCTCGACAAGGTTTAGTCAATTACTAACCTGTAAATTCATCTTTCTTCATCATAACAGTGGACTGACCCATGTCCATTATTTAATACAATATAATTGTGTGGCATTCCATGCCCGACACGATAAGAATATAAAGACACGTCTTCTCCGTTTGACGGTCATTCGAGAAAGGGTCCCATCTCTTGGTCACCGTGCGTGACTACCAATGCTGAAACGTCACAGCGTTCACTAGGCTAATAATACTTTTACATTACATTAAACGTTGTAACCCCTAAAATCGCATGCTGCTAACCTCTAGCAGACAATGCCAATTAATCTACCGTAACAATAACCAAGGACTTTAGTCTAGGTTGAAAGTGACATGCCTCGCCTTTAGAAGACAAATCATTAAACAACAGCTACATTATTTTAGTACGTGCATATGTTGTATATAAAAACATAAAACTGGCTGAGGAATCTTGTGAAATGCTATAAATTGTTAATTGATGTAAAAAAGTAGGCCCTATCTGTCAAATCTTGTGAAGTGTAGGCCCTATCTGTCAAATCTTGTGAAGTGTAGGCCCTATCTGTCAAATCTTGTGAAGTGTAGGCCCTATCTGTCAAACCATGTGAAGTGTAGGCCCTATCTGTCAAATCTTGTGAAGTGTAGGCCCTATCTGTCAAATCTTGTGAAGTGTAGGCCCTATCTGTCAAATCTTGTGAAGTGTAGGCCCTATCTGTCAAATCTTGTAAAGTGTAGGCCCTATCTGTCAAATCTTGTGAAGTGTAGGCCCTATCTGTCAAATCTTGTGAAGTGTAGGCCCTATCTGTCAAACCTTGTGAAGTGTAGGCCCTATCTGTCAAATCTTGTGAAGTGTAGGCCCTATCTGTCAAACCTTGTGAAGTGTAGGCCCTATCTGTCAAATCTTGTGAAGTGTAGACCCTATCTGTCAAATCTTGTGAAGTGTAGGCCCTATCTGTCAAATCTTGTGAAGTGTAGGCCCTATCTGTCAAACCTTGTGAAGTGTAGGCCCTATCTGTCAAATCTTGTGAAGTGTAGGCCCTATCTGTCAAATCTTGTGAAGTGTAGGCCCTATCTGTCAAACCTTGTGAAGTGTAGACCTGACTGAACAAAAAAAAAAAAGAGGCAAGATTGTGAACATAGACTTAAATAATTGGCAATAAAATGTTCAAAATATCAGTGCACATTTAGTCTCAAACTTACCTACACATGTTTATCACAGTCACTTCACAGATGTCATTTTATTATTTATGAAAACCACATCTTTCTGTAAAGATAGGCACCCAAAATTGGTGCAGAATTTCTCTTTTGGTGATGTTTTAAAAACAGGCAGTAGATACATAACATATATTATTTCAGTAAGTGCTTTGGTATATATAAAAAATATAGGAAATTGAACGAAAAATTTGTGAAATGCTTTAAATCATTATTTGGTATGAAAATATTTCTGTGTTATTTCCTTGTGAAGTGCAGATGTCATAAAAAATAATGAAAACTAAATAAAGAACATTGTGTCCTTCACTTAAATATTTCAGCTCCAGTTTAATCTATGGCAATAAAATGTTCACAATATCAATACACATTTAGTTTGAAACATATCTACATATTTGTATTATCACTTCACTTATGTCATTTTTTAAAGAGAACTACATATTTTAAAAACAAAAAATGGGAAAAGGGTTTATAAATCTTGTGAAATGTTTTTAAATTATTATATTATATGAAAAAATGTCTGTGTCTTGTGAACTGTAGACCTGATTGAAAATAACAGTATAAAAAGATTAAGTAAATGTCTCTTCTTCTTATATCCTTAGCCGCTGGCCGTCAAAGCAGTCAGTGGCCATTATGCCTGGTGGCATCTTGTAAGACAGCAACAAATTGATTCCATTTTGCTCGGTCGGTGGCCATCCTTCGTACAGTGCCCCAACTCTGGTTCATTCTTTGCATCTCAGCCTCCACAGTCCTCCGCCAAGTTGTTTTTGGTCGGCCTCTCTTTCGTTTTCCTTCCGTGGTCCATAGCATAGCTGTTCTTGTAATGGCATCAGGGTCTCTTCTGAGGACATGGCCAACCCAATTCCAGCATCTGCCAGTTATGATGGTGTGCATGTCCTCTTGCTTGCTCTGAGTAAGCAGTTCTTGGTTGGTGATGGTATTCGGCCAAAAGATTCGGAACATTTTTCTTAGGCAGGTTGTGTGGAAAGAGGACAATTTCGACATTTCCTTCTCTGTTACTCTCCAGCATTCCACACCATATAGAAGCACAGAAAGCACACAGCTCTGATATAATCTTAATTTTGTGTTTATGCTGTACTGAGAGGACTTCCAGATGTTGTTTAGATTAAAACAGGCTGTTTTTGCTTTGTTCATTCTGTTGTTGATGTCTTTGCTTGCTCTGCCATCTGGTGTTACTATGCATTCTAGGTATGTGAAGGTGTCTTTTTTTTCCAGTTGCTAATTCCTTACTGATATGGGCTCAGGGTTGCTCACATTGAGCGTCATGACCTCTATCTTCTTTAGATTTATGTTCAGGCCAATCTGCTGGCTGTACTTATTAAGTCTATCTGTTTTTTTCCTGGATGTGTTGATGTGAATGTGCAAGTAGTGCAATGTCATCTGCATATTCCAGATCTTCCAATGTAGAAAATGTAGTCCATCTTATTCCTTTTGGACTTCCCTCTGTTGTCTGGCGCATCACCCAGTCTATGACTGTTAAAAATAGAGTGGTTGATAAGGGGCATCCCAATCATACTCCTGTCTTCACCTCAAATGTTAGGTTGCTCTGCCCAAACCTTTTTTTGTCACAATCACTTCATAGATATAATTTTTATGATTCTTTTTCCAAAACCACATATTTCTGTAAGAACCACAAATGAAACTACTATAACTAATATTATTTACATATACCAAATTCTATTTTATGTTTCCCAGAAGAATTTTGCCACTATTCATATGCTTTCATGGTAGTCATAAATACATTGTGGCTGGTTTTGACACCCAGTGCAATAATGATGGGAGTACTGATGACAAACAGGTGTGCTGCTGAGGAAACAGTTCCTATCTCTTTTTGTATAACATTTAAGATGTCTTCTGTCACTAAAGTTCTTCAAAGCTGAGGCTGCTTGAGGTCTAACAATATCAGTAGCTACATTTTCTTGTATACAAGTGTACTTAAAACAGCAGAAGCTTCAGTTAGTTGGTGAAGCACATTTGTCTTGAAATGTGCCATGATGAAAACAGCAAAACATTAAAGCACTGACCTTCTTTACTTTAAGCAGTGAGAAGAAAATGTTTTTCCAATTATTTAAAAAATATTCTATTATGTACACTATAATGTCGGCGTCTGTAGCCTAATGGATATGAACGCAGTTTCATAATCCAGATATACCAGGTTCGAAACCTGCTGCAGGCGGTTTGGTAGCAGATCGCTGTGTGTGGATTTTTAACAATGGTATAAGCGCCGTACCGTTCAGAAAGCAATGGCAAACTACTGAATGAAAAAAATGCCTAGAAAAATCACAAGCAGCCAATAAAAGCTGGGGTTGATTGCTACGTCCTGTAAAGGATAAGCAACTAACTAACTTAACACTATAATAGCCAACTCTTTGGTCCAGGAGGTCATACCCATTTATTGAATTGTTGTATTCATCTATAATTTTCAGCTTTACAATATGCTTCCATGTGGTTATGGTCTCTACTTAGGCCTGAGAAAACACAAGGAAAACTGATTTCTTGGCGTTTTTATCTCTAAAGGCTGTACGCATCTTGCTTGTTTGTGTCATGTACCATCTGTATTCAAGCATAACTAAGGTGCAGAGTCTTCAGTTTCAAGGGAAAATTTCTTAAGATAATGTTCGGAGTGCCAATATGGTATTGCTTCTTCTCCAGTAAGAAGTCAGTGAGTTCTCTTGAGGTGTAATTGCTGTCAGAAAATAAATGGTGATGTGTACCCAAATGTTGTATTGGGGTCTGAAAAATCTTTAGAGCTTGCTTACTGTCTGAATCCACTTTAGGATCATATGATGTATCTGAACCAAAATATGTGAACATGTTCACTACATATCCAGTTGCTGAATCACACAAGCCAATGACTTTTATGTGATATCTGCTTTGTTTATGTGGATTATATTGCTTGTATTGCCATCTGCTTTTGTACCCTAGAGATTTTAGAACGAGTGAAAGGCATTCTGAAATTTTTGTAACAAAATGCTCATAAATGGTTCATTCTTTTCTTCTCCTTGTGTATTTCATCAGATACATGATGCATAATATGATATCTTCTTCTTCTTTGATCCATAACCGCCAACCGTCAAAGCAGTCAGCGGCCATCACGCCTGGTGGCGTCTTGTAGGGCAGCAACAAATTGATTCCACCCTGCTCGGTCGGCGGCCATCCTTCGTACAGTGCCCCAACTGTGGTTCATTCTTTGCATCTCAGCTTCCACAGTTCTCCGCCAAGTTGTTCTTGGTCGGCCTCTCTTTCACTTTCCCTCGGGGTCCATAGCATAGCTGTTCTTGTGATGGTATCAGGGTCCCTTCTGAGGACATGGCCAACCCAACTCCAGCGTCTGCCAGCTATGATAGTGTGCATGTCCTCCTGGTTACTCCGAATAAGTAGTTCTTGGTTGCTGATGGTGTTTGGCCAAAAGATTCGGAGAATTTCCTTAGGCAGATTGTGTGGAAGGAGGACAGTTTCGACATTTCCTTCTCTGTTACTCTCCAACATTCCGCACCATAGAGAAGCACAGAAAGTACACAGCTCTCATACAGTCTTAATTTGGTGTTTGTGCTGTACTGGGAAGACTTCCAAATGTTGTTGAGAACAGCAAATGCTGTTCTCGCTTCATTCATTCTGTTCCTAATGTCCCCGCCCGTTCCGCCGTCAGGTGCCACCATGCCTCCCAGGTAAGTAAATGTGTCTGTCTGTTCCAACCCCCGGTTCCTTACTGTCACTGGCTCAGGATTGCCCACATTTAGCGTCATGACCCCTGTCCTCTTCAAATTGATGCCCAGGCCAACCCGCTGGCCATACCCATTCAGTCCATCGGTCTCGTCCCGAATGTGTTGGTGTGAATGCGCGAGTAGTGCAATGTCATCTGCATATTCCAAATCTTCCAGTGTAGAAAACGTTGTCCATCTAATTCCTCTTGGACTGCCCTCTGTTGTCTGGCGCATCACCCAATCTATGACTGTTAGAAATAATGTTGTTGATAAGGGGCATCCCTGTCGTACTCCCGCCCTCACCTCGAAAGCTACATTACCCGATCCAACACTGCACGCAAAGTTAGAATAGAGGCTTTTTATAATGGAAACAATACGGCTGGGAATTCCATAAGCCCTCAGAATCCTCCATAGGCTGTCCCTGTGCATGCTGTCGAAAGCCTTTTAAAAATCAACAAAGTTAATGCACAGCTGTCTCTGCCATTCCGAGCACCGCCCCATAATGCCCCTGAGGGCAAACACATGATCCGCACATCTTCCGCTCCCTCTGAAGCCCGCCCGCTCTTTCCCCAGCCTATGGCCAACCGCTTTTGAAATTCTCTGGATGACCATCCTGCCCAGTATTTTGCTGGGAACTGAGAGGAGGGCAACCCCTCTCCAGTTGTTGCAATCTGCAAGGTCGCCCCCCTTGGGCAATCTGACAACCATTCCTCCACTCCACTCCGTTGGTGCCGCCTCAGTCTCCCAGACCTGTGCAAACAGTGGTTCTAACAGCTCCGCCGCCAGCTCAGGGTCCGTCTTGAACAGCCCAGCACTCAGATTGTCGTGACCAGGCACCCTTCCATTTTTTAGCCCTTCGATAGCTGCGATAATCTCTTCCCCTCGTGGAATGTCTGTATCCACGTCCAAGTCACTCTCAGCCTCAGGAACATTCAGCTGAGCCTCCGGTGGTTCCCTACCCAGCGTTTCTCCGAAGTGCTCTGCCCATCTTGTTTCCTGCCCCTGTGCTGTGGTGACGAGACCCCCCCGCCTGTCTCCCACCAACGTTATGCTGTTTGCACCTCGCCTTCCACTGAAAGCTTTAGTTATTTTATAAACTGTGCTTTGTTCATTTCTCAGTGCTGCCTCTTCTGCCTGTCTTGCAAGGCCATCCAGAAACGTCCTTTTGTTAACACGGGTCCGACGTTTTACTATCTTGTCCAGCCGACTACACTGTTCACCACACATTGCCTCTAACCTGGGAGACCCAGCCTCCGCTTTCTTTCTTTTCATTTCCCTTCTCCTCGCCATGGTGTTTATCATTTCTGGTGTTATCCAGTCCTGGCTCTTTCTTTCCTGGAATCCCAGGCATGACTTGCTGCTTTCTTTGTATATTGTTGAGATGGTGTTAAATTTCTGGTCCACATCGTCGGTCTCTGTTCTTTCCTGGCCCCTGGTAATCAGATATCGTCTCTCTACGTCAACCACGAACGCTTTTCTGGTGAGGGGGTCCTTAAGTTTCGTGATGTTATATCTTTTCCGTTTGACTGCAACTGGTCCAGCAGCTCTGAGTCTCACCTTCAGTCCTGCTACCACTAGGTGATGATCACCTCCCACATCTGCGCCTCCTCTTACTTTCACGTCCCGCAGTGCACGTCTCCATCTGCCATTGATCACCATGTGATCCATCTGGCTTTTGTCTCGTCCGCCTGGCGACTCCCATGTCAACCCGTGCACCCCCTTGCGCCGAAAAAGTGTTCCTCCAATGACCAGGCCGCCAACACCGCAGAAGCCTATCAATTTGTCCCCATTCTCACCCACTGCCCCACTGCCGCATTTCCCCACCACTCTCTCGCTATAATTATTGTGTGTTCCAACTCTCGCACCCAGGTCTCCCATTACTATAACAAGACCGCACTTGGGCACAGTCTCCATCTCCCTCCGTACCCGCCGATAGAACTCGTCCCTGATCCCCCCATCGCCGTCGCCTGCCGGTGCATAGCATTGTATAATTGCTGTGCTGGTGAATCTCCCTCCCAGTCCTGCTCCCATTAGTCTGCCGTCAATGGGTCTCCATTCCAGTAGAGACCCCTCCATTCCTCTCTTAAGGATAATGGCTACAACTTCGTTGTGCTGACCATCCTCTCTACCAGAATAGTACTGTTTCCCCTGTAGCTGTTTTTATTCTCCCCATCCCTGTCCATCTGCTCTCGCTTATTCCCAGGATATGTAGTTTGTAATTCCTCATCTCTGCTGTGATCTGTCTCAGCTTTCTTGCCTCATTCATAGTTCTGACATTCCAAAAACCAATTCTGGTTTCGTGTTTTGCGGTCTGGGCATCCATTTTCATGCCAGTGGCTTCCTTTCGGCTTTCACCACTGTCAGTCATACGAGCCTGAGACTCCGGATGTCCGTCCCGCATCAAAGTATTTTCATTTATTGCTGTTTCCGTAACGTGTGCGATTTTTTACACAGACAGGGGTGTCGGCCCTGTGCTAAAACCCCCAACCTGGAGGACCAGGGTACCAGCTTTTGTCTGACCCCTACCCACGCAGACCAGTCCAGCATGGTTGAACCTACCAGGAGTAAAACTCCCACTGGCATAGCTCTGGGGATTGTCAGGGTACACAAGCTGCCATACTGCTACAAGGTATAGGTACCATTGATGGCAGATAATATGATATAACTCGCAATAACCTGTCAAAATTGACAAGTTTTTGTAAAATGTGCTGTTTCTGTTAAATGTATTACAGACGGTACTATTACTACTGTGGTCATTTCATTGCAGGTGACCAACATTAGATATTTGTAGTGAAAATTACATGGATGTATTAAATATGAAGACATTGAGTAACCTTCCTAAATGACATGTGGAGCAGTGATAATGATCTAATGGACCCAAAATTGACTAAATAACTAACATTTCTTTTATGACAACATGTCTTGTAATTGTTCATGCATCTTTTAAAATCTTGACTTTCCATAATCAAACTGTTCATGCACACCTTCATTTGTGCACTTTTCTATTTTTGGGAGAGTACATATAAGAGAAATAATACCATACATGCCACACCTCAGAGATGAAAAACCTGCCAAAAAGATTCAAAAACCCGGTAAAAAGACAAAAAAAAGACTGAAAAAAACGTATCAAAGGAGTTAATTTGTGTAAAAAAATTTCTATTGCAGCTGCATTATAATTGAGGCATGGGGACTTTGCCTTTTAAAAAAGGTCTTCACTTATTTTAAAACTCAAACAATAAATGTCTGAGTTTATTTTACACTGTAAAAATGATGTGATCATTTCATCATTTAGTCTATTACAGCGCTTAATTATCAGACCAGGAAATCCTGTGTTTGATAGGACCTTATAAAAGAATTCTTAGACACAGTAATTAGGGTTATGGGTTAGAAATCCTAAACCTTAATCTTAACCCTAACGACGTTCAAGGTTGATCGTCGAAGAAGATGTTCCACTGTTCTCACAACTAATGTTACTACTTCATTATTATTTTTATTACAAAGAAAAATTGAACTAAATTATATTATCCTGTTATATGAAATGGAATGGTGAGGTTTCAAGGGCAGTTTAGAATTAGTTCAATAAATATTTGATGTAATTTTTAAAATAATAAAATCTTATTATGATATAAATAAATAAAAAAAATTAAAAACTCATAATTTGATACGAAAATATAAACTGGCGCTAGCATAATTTATTCTCTACCAAACTTCAGAAATGAAAATAGCCATTTTAGCCTAATTTGCAGTTTTAAATACCCATATGACTAGTTTCAACCGTCAATAAAACAACCATTGATAGTAATTTATTAATTAATAATTTAATACAATAACTCACTGGATGATCGTAATAATGATATATCCACCAAAGAAAAATCAGAATGATTTTAAAGAGAGAAATTTAAAATGAAGAGAAGTTACTCCAAAAAAACTTTTCGAGGGGCTCTGATCGAATCAAGTTAAGATACAAATTTACCTTGCTTTCATGATTTTTTTTCAGTTTCAAATTTCTTCTTATATTATTATTAAAATGTACATTTCTTACACAGAAACTACACATTTTAGTAAAATCAATATGTAGTGTTACGTATTTTGTTGTTGCTTATAAGCAGCTGTAAATAATAAATTATGCTCAGTGCGACATAATCGTTAAAATAATCTGTAACGTGCTGGCTGCCGTCAGCATTCACAAAAAGCGATGAATGAACGACACACCACACGGACCCTCGCAAATCCCACATCAATTGAAAAATAGGCAGGTTGATTTTAATGGTTGATTTTTTATTCACGTGGCCTAACATCTCGCCGAATCTCACAATGCAAATATCTGCTATGGTGTAGCGCAAGACGATCGATTTATATATAGTTAATAATTAGGTGAAAAAACCTGTACAGAAATTATGTACAGGGCATATACATCTGAAAATGCAAACACCTTGTACATATTATGGGTAAACCATAACGTGTGACATATATGCAATAAAATTATTGTCTAACTTTCAACCACAGTTGCACCCTTTAGGTGTGGTTGAAAGTTAATGCACTCTCGAAAATAGAAAAACGCGCAAATGATGGTGTGCATGATGTGACTGACCGACTGACGTACTTATTGCAGGAATTATGGTGCTTCATTTCTATTTCTTGAAAACGTGTGACTAAACCAAAGTGTATACAATTCTGCAGATGTAGACCAGTAGTCATGAATGAATGATTTCTTCTGAATCCCAATTTTTATTAGGACATCAGTAAAGTTATCCAGTTCAGGGCATGTGGCTGGTCTATCTAGTATACATTAAATATTGTTTCGAAGAATTATTCTGAATACATTTGAGTTTGGCATAATAAGTGATGCACTGACATGTGTATTCTTTAATTTCCTCAGTAAATGAAACACTATATCATTTCAGCGAGGTTGACAGGTCACACCTTTTGACAAAACTGAAATGCATCCTGTGTCAAGCCTTCAGCAATTTCTATCTACTCTGAGACATCTTGTGAGACTCTTCTTGCCTCTCAACTTGTAGCTGTACTGCTAACTTTACTGGCTGTTTGAAATGGGTTTTTACCCTTTCCTTTCCCATTACTGGCAGAAAGTTTAACAGTTGTTATGCTTGTTATGGTATCTCATACCTGTTCCTTCAGCTGCTCAGTATCCCCATCAGATTAATCACTTTCATGAATATTCTAACATGAAGTCTTAACAAAGTCCTCATCTGAATCACTAAAACTAACTGAAAAACTACTGTCACTATAATTCTCTTCTGTTCACTGAGAAATAAGCAGCCATTCATGAACAGCTTATAGCCAGTTTTAAGAAGATGAATCTCTTGTGATTGCTTATAAACATATAATTAGCAGTGCTAGTAACGGCTAACAAGAAGTATACAATTTCAGTTTTATCAATGTTGTTTCCCCATGCCCTAATGTTCACACACTCATGCCAGTGTATTTATATGGTTTAAACCAGCTTATTACCAGGGATTAAAACATTTTCTGTTCAAATTCAGACATATATCATGCCAGTGTATTTATATGATTTAAACCAGCTTATTACCAGGGATTAAAACATTTTCTGTTCAAATTCAGACATATATCATGCCAGTGTATTTATATGATTTAAACCAGCTTATTACCAGGGATTAAAACATTTTCTGTTCAAATTCAGACATATATCATGCCAGTGTATTTATTTGATGTAAACCAGCTTATTACCAGGGATTAAAACATTTTCTGTTCAAATTCAGACATATATCATGCCAGTGTATTTATTTGATGTAAACCAGCTTATTACCAGGGATTTAAACATTTTCTGTTCAAATTCAGACATGTATCATGCCAGTGTATTTATATGATGTAATCCAGCTTATTACCAGGGATTTAAACATTTTCTGTTCAAATTCAGACATATATCATGCTGGTGCAAGATGTGGTTTGCAGATAAATGTAAAGAGAAAAGTGATGCGTAGTACTACTTAGGGTTAGAATGAGTTAAAGCTGTTTGACAAACTTGAAACTGACTTGTGGTAAGGTTAAGGCTAGTATAATGTACATACCAATAGCCAGTCTGGCAACATAAGAGACACAGTCTCCGTATCCAAACTTCTATTATTTAAAAAAAAAAAAGGACGAATAAATATATTTAGTTTTATCTCAGTTACAATTACAATATAGGCCTTATGGTGCCTCTAAGTCCAGATAATTTCTTCAGTTGCCAAAACCTGATGTGGCTTCACGTTTCCTTTTCAGTAGCTGTAAATAATGTCAATTTAAATTTTGAGAGTGTTTGCATGTGTGTGTTTTTCTAAAAGTTGTCTTTTCATACCTGTCACAGTGTAACAACAACAACAACAACAAATAAAAACAAAGGGATTAGAATGAAGTAGAGTAATGTGACTGCCATCAATGGTACCTATACCTTGTAGCGGTATGGCAGCTTGCGTACCCTGACAATCCCCAGAGCTATGCCAGTGGGAGTTTTACTCCTGGTAGGTTCAACCAAGCTGGACTGGTCTGTGTGGGTAGGGGTCAGACAAAAGCTGGTACCCTGGTCCTCCAGGTTGGGGGTTTTAGCATAGGGCTGACACCCCTGTCTATGTAAAAAAAAATAATGAAGTTACGGAAACAACATCAAATGAACAAACTTTGCTGCGGGATGGACATTCGGAGTCTGTGGCTCGTATGACTGTCAGTGGTGAAAGCCGAAAGGAAGCCACTGACATGAAAACGGATGTCCTGACCGCAAAACAGGATACAAGAATAGGATTTTGGAATGTCAGGACAATGTACGAGACAGGTAAACTAAGACAGGTCACGGCAGAAATGAGAAACTATAGGTTACACATCCTGGGGATAAGCGAGAGCAGATGGACAGGGGCAGGAAAAGTTAAAACAGCAACAGGAGAAACAGTACTTTACTCTGGAAGAGAGGATGGACAGCACAGTGAAGGCGTAGCCATTATTCTACAGAAAGGGATAGAAAGGACATTACTGGAATGGAAACCCATCAACAACAGACTGATACGATTGAGATTGAGAGGGAGATTCACCAACACTACAATAATACAATGCTACGCACCAACGAATGATAGCGATGAGGAGGTCAAGGATGAATTCTATCAACAACTGCAGAAAGAAATGGAGGACACACCTAGATATGATCTTGTTATAGTAATGGGAGACCTCAATGCGAAAGTTGGTACACACAATACATATAATGAAAGAACAATGGGGAAATGCGGCAGCGGAATAGCAAACGAAAATGGGGATAAGCTAATAGGTTTCTGTAGCATTAACAACCTGGTCATTGGAGGAACACTTTTCCCACATAAGGAAATTCACAAGTTAACATGGGAATCACCAAATGGTCGGGACAGAAACCAGATAGACCACATCATGATTAACGGTAGATGGAGACATGCATTACAAGATGTGAAGGTAAGAAGAGGTGCAGATGTGGGAAGCGATCACCGTTTAGTAGTAGCAAAACTGAAAGTGAAACTAAGAAGGGCTGGACCAACTGTAACTACACAGAAAAGGTTTGACATCAGCAAATTGAAGGACCCCCTTACCAGAAAAGCTTTTGCGGCCGACATTAAGAAACGATATCAATTTGCCAAAAGCCAGGAAAAGACATTGACTGATGATATAGACCAGAATTTCAACACCATTTCAACAATATATAAGGAAAGCAGCAAATCATGCTTAGGATTCCAGGAAAGGAAAAAGCAAGACTGGATAACACCAGAAACACTAAACACCATAAAGATGAGAAAGGAAATGAAAAGAAAGAAAACAGAAGCGAAGTCCCCCAGGTTAAAGCAACTATATAGCGAACAGTACAGTCAACTGGACAGGGAAGTTAAACGCCAAATCCGAGCCAACAAAAGGAATTTCCTAGACGATCTTGCAAAACAGGCAGAAGAGGCAGCACTGAGAAATGAACAAAGCACAGTATACAAAATAACTAAATTCATCAGCGGAAAACAAGGTGCAAACAATATTACATTAGTAAGAGATAAGCAAGGAAATCTCATCAAGACAGCAGAGGGACAGGAAACAAGATGGGCAGAGCACTTCAGAGAAACTCTGAACAAGGAAATACCAGAGACACAATTGAATGTTCCTGAGGCTGAAAATGATCTAGATGTAAATACAAACATTCCACGAAAAGAAGAAATCATCACAGCAATCAAAGGGTTAAAGAACGGTAAAGCTCCGGGCCATGATAACTTAAATGCAGAGCTATTTAAGACAGACTCTGAGCTAGCAGCAGAACTATTAGAACCACTATTTGCACAAGTGTGGAAAACGGGGACAACACCATCAGAGTGGAACAAAGGAATAATTGTCAAATTGCCCAAGAAGGGAGATCTTTCAGACTGCAATAATTGGAGAGGAATCACTCTTCTCTCAGTTCCCAGCAAAATACTAGGCAGGATAATTATACAGAGAATTTCAAAGGCAGTAGACTACAAACTGAGGAAAGAACAAGCAGGATTTAGAAAGATCAGAAGATGTGTAGACCATATATTCACTCTCAGGAACATTATAGAGCAGTGCTCAGAATGGCAAAGACAGCTTTACATAAATTTTGTTGATTTTGAAAAGGCTTTTGACAGCATACATAGTTACAGTTTATGGAAAATACTGAGGGCTTATGGAATTCCAAGCTGCATAGTGTCAATCATAAAAAGCCTCTATGCCAACTTTACGTGTAGTGTTGGGCAGAGCAACCTAACCTTCGAGGTGAAGACAGGAGTACGACAGGGATGCCCCTTATCAACCACTCTATTTTTAACAGTCATAGACTGGGTGATGCGCCAGACAACAGAGGGCAGTCCAAGAGGAATAAGATGGACTACATTTTCAACATTGGAAGATCTGGAATATGCAGATGACATTGCACTGCTGGCACATTCACATCAACACATCCAGGAAAAAACGGATAGACTTAATAAATTTAGCCAGCAGGTGGGCTTGAACATCAATTTAAAGAAGTCTGAGGTCATGACGCTCAATGTGAGCAACCCTGAGCCCATATCAGTAAGGAATCAGCAACTGGTACAGACAGATACCTTCACATACCTAGGAAGCATAGTAACACCAGACGGTGGGGCAGGCAAAGACATCAACATCAGAATGAATAAGGCAAGAACAGCCTTCTTTAGCCTAAATAACATCTGGAAGTCCTCCCAATACAGCACAAGCACAAAATTAAGATTATACCAGAGTTGCGTGCTTTCTGTGCTTCTCTATGGTGCGGAATGCTGGAGAGTCAAAGAGAAGGAAATGTCAAAATTGTCCTCTTTTCACACAACATGCCTAAGAAAAATTCACCGAATCTTTTGGCCGAATACCATCACCAACCAAGATCTGCTTACTCGTAGCAAGCAAGAGGACATGCATACCATCATAGCTGGCAGACGCTGGAGCTGGGTTGGTCATGTCCTCAGAAGAGACCCCAATGCCATCACAAGAACAGCTATGCTTTGGACCCCTGAAGGAAAGCGAAAGAGAGGCCGACCAAAAACAACTTGGCGTAGGACTGTGGAGGCTGAGATGCAAAGAATGAACCAGAGTTGGGGCACTGTACGAAGGATGGCCACCGACCGTGCAAAGTGGAATCAATTTGTTGTTGCCCTACAAGACGCCACTAGGCGTGATGGCCACTGACTGCTTTGACGGTCGGTGGTTAAGGATCGAAGAAGAAGAAGAAGATATATTGCTCTCTTTAAGCTAAATAAATCTTATAGCTTTCCTGTGTGTAGTTTTTGATTTATGAGTGCATGAAAATGCATATTTGCACTTTGCGAGCACAACAATGAGACTTGCTACTGCATCTTTTGTCAATTTTGATGGACCATAATTCATTTAATTGATTTGTTGTACTTCCCATGTTTCTTTTCTGCAATAAGGACTTGTATGACTTTGTACAAAAAGCATTATTGACTTGGTAAGTGTTTGTTGACTGTAGTTATGATTGTGCAAAGTCAGGCAATTTGTTCGGTGCGAAGATGTTTAAAAATTTTTGTAATTCCCCACAATTTTGAAATGATGTAACTCGGTTGTTTGATGTCCGATTTTTAAAATTTAAAAAGGAAATTTCATGGCTTAAAGAGATCCATTAAGATCTATAAACAAAGACACTGTAAAAACAAAATGAAAAATCAGTTTGTGGTACCTAATTTATTCGTGTAAGAACACACCCCCTACTTTACTTTTGTTCATGTGAAAACACACCTCTTACTTTACATTTATTGCTGTGAGAACACACCCCGTACATTACATTTACTCCTGTGAGAACACACTCCCTACATTTATTCCTGTGAGAACACACCCCCTACATTATATTTATTCCTGTGAAAACATACCCTGTACTTTACATTTATTCCTGTGAGAACACAGCCCCTACATTACATTTATTCCTGTGAGAACACACCCCCTACATTACATTTATTCCTGTGAGAACACACCCCCTACTTTACTTTTGTTCATGTGAGAACACACCACCTACATTACATTTATTCCTGTGAGAACACACCACCTACATTACATTTATTCCTGTGAGAACACACTCCCTACATTTATTCCTGTGAGAACACACCCCCTACATTATATTTATTCCTGTGAAAACGTACCCTGTACTTTACATTTATTCCTGTGAGAACACAGCCCCTACATTACATTTATTCCTGTGAGAACACACCCCCTACATTACATTTATTCCTGTGAGAACACACCCCTACTTTACATTTATTCCTGTGAGAACACCACACCCCCCCCCCCACTTTACATTTATTCCTGTGAGAACACTAGTTTTCAATTATGTGAAGTCCTCATTAGTGCTTCTCTAACATAAAATGTGACTACACTGTACCTCACAAGGAGTTAAAAAGGTAAGGAACAGAAGAGATCTATTGTTGACACAATAAAATAAAGTGGCTAAATGGGAAAATTTGTATCAAATTACCTTCATTTATTTCATTATTCTGTGATAGAATTTAATAAAATGTAGAAATTTCTTGCAAAATGTGTAACATCTGTATATCTGATGTCAAGAATAGTGCCAAAAAAAAAAAAAAAAATTACTTTTGTAAAAATTCCCAGATGTTTATATTAACTGAAACTTATATTCTAGCTATAAAATGGCAAAAGTGGGACCCAAAGATGCAACAATAGAGAATGCAGTCAGTGACCCATAGCTTGACTGCTTGCGTCAGGGTCAGCAAACCAGAGCTGACCAAGACCCTACTCCACCTCCAAGTGGTGGCCCTGGAAACAGGCTGCATCACTGCAGTCTAGCTGAGAGAGTAGGGATCAATCAGGGAAGGCTAACCTGGTCCCAAAAATGCTGTGTGGAAGTCGGCTGAAAGGCGCAAATATCGCAGCTTTGCTTTAAACGGGCACAATGCAACCAACGTCCTTTTTAGGACGAACGAGGAAGAAGAAGAAGAAGAAATGGCAAAAGTTACATTTTTCAAACATGATCTTACTCACATTTAGTATCTCACATTTGAAAATCTCTGGTCCTTATCATCAATGTTGATGCTTTCTAACATTTTAAAATGTTTTCATGTTTTACTGTCTCAAATGCCTTAGTGTAGTATATAAAGCTCAGGTGTCAGAAAAACTATTTACACTGTGGATTTAATACATGATAAATCTATACTCTTTGGCTCAATATCTAAGGATACGACCACAGCATACAATAGCTGACATAAGTAAACATAACACCTGAAACAGGTAAGTTCCCTTTAATAATCAATGCACACACAGAAGCCACACACGGCTAGCAATACGTATGAAATACAGTTCAACAGAAATGCCAATATAACTTGCAATAACCAACAACTCATTCTATCAGAATCAAAGTCGCTGGTATACCAACCGAGTAACCACCATACTGTCTTTCGCTCACCGGCTAAATCCTGTACTATGGTAAAGCCATACTTAAATACAAATGACTTATCAACGATGGTCTAAGGAACACCAGTAGAAACTACACCACCATTCTAGCAGTATGCAAACTACTCCTGACCACATGAATAAAAAACAAGCACTATCAATGAACAACCATGGCATCCAAATAATCCCAGCAAACTGCTGACAAGGAACATACAACGCCCTACCCGGACGATAGCCAGAACTCCACTAACTTTTTGCGCCAAAATTTGAGTTCACTACCCTTCCAGGTCACCTGACCAAAATGGGTTTCTTATTCTATCAGTGTTGTCACTCCCAGCGTGACCAACTTAATATTTTGGCGAATATATATACTGTGACAACAAGTATAGATAGATTATAAGTAGAAGTTATAATAAAAATAAAAATTATCATATACACATTTTGCATGCACTTGACAGCTCTGAATGATTCAGAAGAAAATCAGTATGGCAAAGATTGTTGAATGTGACGTTGGACATAACTCTTCTTATATTTTCAGCTTGTTATATTTTTTTCACCATTATTAAAAAATACAAAAAAACTTTGAGTGATATTTCTTGTGATATCAATATCTCAGATAACCAGCATGTAACTAATTGTCTAAGATTTTGTTACCTATAATTCATTTTTCTTTTCAGATTGCAAAAAAAATATGGAACAGAAGATCCCATTCTTGGATCAAAAAATAAAACAGGATATCAGTACAGATTTTAAAGTGAGTATTCTGTTTAATTCTTGATAACAAATTTGTATAGAGCCATAGCCGAAGTGAGTTAAACTGAGAAATCTGTTAAAATAATGACAATTTAAACATTTTATTACTTATTGCTGGGTTCTTTGTACTTTATTGTCAATAACAGTGTAGTATATGTAGTTGTAATATAAGGTCCTCATCAGGGACAGAGGCATAAAACAGTTGAGAAAAGACAATAATTTAAATACATTTAAAGTGCAATGTTTAAGACTGAAGTGGTTTGTTTCAAACTTGAATATGTTCAATGTTTTGTTTTCAGGGACACACAGTGAAGATAGTTGTCAAACTGGGGCAATGTTTAATACTGAAGTGGTTTGTTTCAAACTTGAATATGTTCAATGTTTTGTTTTCAGGGACACACTGTAAAGATAGTTGTCAAACGAGGGCATTGTTTAAGACTGAAGTGGTTTGTTTCAAACTTGAATATGTTCAATATTTTGTTTTCAGGGACACACAGTGAAGATAGAAATTGAAGGTGAGGAAGATGGTCATGTTCCTGCAGGGAGAGAGAGTATTAGGACCAGTTCCACATCTGTATATCCTGCTGGGGACATTTTACTCAGTAAATGCTTTACAACTTTTTAACATAAATGTAGCCTGTGCTCAATATGTTACCACTATCAACAAATACGTAACATAATAAGTTATTTATACATATCCACCACAAGCAAACATGTATTAGACATCACAGTAACATCAAAGAAAAGTCAATAACACTAATCTTGATTTCAGAAAAAAATTACAATGAACCTTTACTGATGAAAACAAAATGTCATTTGTATACAGTTCAATCTTGTCTACACAGTTACTGAAAGTTCATCGTAAGTAATTGATTTAAGTTCAGAGGTTCTACAAAGTTATTGACTTTTTTATCATTAGGACTTTTATGAAGTTGTTAGTTCATGGTGGTTTTACCTACAGTAGCTAGATTCCTGACTGCAATCACAGTCACTCCTGATTTATCCAGATGCGGGAAAAGGTTGTGTGGTGTGAATAGAGCTATCTCAGGGTTCCAAAGCTTTCTGTCCCTGATTTAAGTTTCTTGTCATCGATGAAAATGGAAGCTTTTCATGTAGACTACCCTAAAGAACCACTTGGTTGTACTTTGTTGCTAACAAAACAAGATTTTGGCAAAGGTAAGCCTATGCAACTACCGCTGCTAGGTCTATGAAATGAGTTCTCTCATGACCAAAGTTTTTGATTGCAGTGTCTGGGCCTAGTGAGCTCTAGGGTTAAATACAAAAAATCTCATTTTCAGCTGACAGATGTATGGGACCACAAACCATCTTTCCTAAACAATTTCTCATCTGAAATTAATGAAATCCTGAACACTCTTCCCTTGAAAGAGTGTCAGGGAAATACATTCTTTTACCATGGTTTAAGAGCATGAAGAGAGCCACGCTAGCGTAGTGGTTACCACATCGCTCTGGCGACCGGGTGATCCAGGATCAAACCCGGGTGACGGCATTTGAGGATTTTTCGTCGACCGGGATTTGGACTGGATTAACTCGAGACCTGGCGAGAACATTTGAAGGAGTGTCGTTGACCAGGGACTGGCGGCTCCTGAGCCGACCCAGCTGTAATGGATACCTCCGAAATCGGCGAGTATCTGCCTGAATGGCGAGGGACACCTGTCTCTGTACAAGAAAAAAGGGATACTCACATAAAATCAATGTCAGGTTAGACATTAATAATAACCTGATATTTCGCCTCGAGTATTAGCGGGCGTACGAAAAAAAAAAAGAGCATGAAAACTAATTATAACTCTTTCACTCCCAGGCAGTTTTTACGTTTTACCCTATCACTAAAATGGATGCCGCTTTCTGCACAGATTTTTAATCAAGCAGTATAAATATATATTTATGATATAATATAAAATATCAATATAATGTTGCATATTGAAGAATTGTTATAAGTTGTTTAAAGTCTGTATGCAACAAATAAAGTTCTTTTATACTGTATATTCACGAGAAGATCTGACCATAACCAAACGGGCGTAGAAGACAGCCCTTGGGAGAATAAAGTACTGTACCATATCTTGACGTGCTATACGGCTCGTGGGAAAGAATGAGTTAATCACTACTACTGCGAAGTAGCTACCATATCAATTACATCCCATTTATGTTAGCTGCCCAGCAACTATCTGTTCTATTCAAGCCAGGTCAACTACTTTTGCTGTGGCGGAAATATCCAATGATTTTGTAATAGAAAAGAGGAAAGTTTAAACTCTGTATGCGCATTAATCTTTATTCATTGGGCTAAAAGAATTTTACAGATTTCATGCAAAGTACCATCCATGTGTAGATTTTCATTGTTTTATAATAGTTAAACAGCGTCAAATTATCCTTTAATTTGTGATAGAGGTGATTTATTTATTTATTTTCTGAAAACTTGTTAAGGAGTAACTAAACATTATCTCCCCTTAATTTGATAGGATAGTCTGGCGCTCTCTTTTCCAAACTTCTACACCTCACAGTAGAAGGGGAATGACTAAGTAAGTAAGTAAGCAATTTGATCTGTGCAGCATGCCTCGTTAAATTATTGAAGTCAATTTTATGAGCTTGGCATAACAAGAACAGAAAGGCTTTGTCATACTTGATGAGAGAAAACATTGTTTAGTCACCAGATGTTTGTATTTATAAAGTGGCTTTTATTTTTTTATGTGACAGTCGATCGTGACTGAGATTGTCATACTTGAATAGGTAGATAGAATATTGTTTAGTCATCAGATATGAGTATTTTTAGTCTCTCCTGATTACTCTACTTTACTCTTATACATCTTTGATCCATATCCGCCGACCGTCAAAGCAGTCAGTGGCCATCATGCCTGGTGGCGTCTTGTACAGCAGCAACAAATTGATTCCACATTGTTTGGTTGGTGGCCATTCTTCGTACAGTGCCCCATTTCTGGATCATTCTTTGCATCTCAGCTTCCACAGTTCTCCAAGTTGTTTTTGGTTGGCCTCTCTTTTGCTTTCCCTCGGTGATCCATAGCATAGCTGTTCTTGTAATGGTATCAGGGTCCCTTCTGAGGACGTGGCCAACCCAACTCCAGCATCTGCTAGCTATGATGGTGTGCATGTCCTCCTGACTACTCCGAATAAGTAGTTCTTGGTTGCTGATGAGATTCGACTAAAAGATCTTTGTACTCTGTCTGTTGTTTATTGCATGTAGGTCATGCACGTGTTTGAAAAAAAAATGACACTGAATACCAATATTAAACTCTTGTGTATTGCAAGCAGTAAGTCACAATCAATTTCATAATGATTATAAGCAACATGGTTTAATCAGGTTAAAAAATTATTAATTTCAGCGCTTGAATAAAAAAATAATGCTATCACTGTTGAGCGAAGAAGAAAACAAAAGTAGGTACAGAATACAGAATCTGTGTATATTTTCCAAACAGGATGTATTAAATAACTCTGAACAAATTAGGTCAGAACTCAGGATGGCATTGACATAATCATGCCCAGGTAGCATTTACACATTCAACAATTTCCATGATTTAAAGATGGGCAGGTGGTATTTGAAACATAATTGTGCATCTGAAATTGTAAATAGAAACTTGTTTGTTCTGAATTTCCCCATCTTTAATGTGCATATCCCATTTAGAAAACAACAGTGCATAAATGGTAGAGTATGTGAACGAAATGTTAGATCTGGGGGTGATAATGACATTACATGTAGTGTGTTCATGTATATACCATTGTATAAATTAGAATTATCATTATTTTGTAAGTTATATGATCACCAAAAATATATGTCATTATCATGTTTTAACAAATTATATTACCAAATCTGCTTTACCAAACAACGGTTTTAACATTACTACTAGCTAAATTTCTCAATTGTAATTCATGCTCATGTATAACTATTAGTATAAGTAGTAGAAAGTAGCCATAAGTAATTATTTCTCGACTCATTTTTCAATAATTCATATTTGAAGAATGCTGCACATAAAATTCAGTTATGTCCATGTTCTATGACATGTCTACTTTAGATATATCTACAATGTGAATACAGTGTTACTGTGTAGTAGTAATATTTACTCATGCTCATTGTACACAAAAAATTGTAGAAATATAAGCATAATGGCTTGCCAGTTTATCTTTCTATAATTCATACCTTAGATACATGTACATTTGAACACAATCTTCCTTGATAATGTCTCAGTAGTAATTTATGCCCTTGCATACAAAAAAGATACAGAAAATCAGGAGTTGTACAAGGAATACACAAAGCAGATTAAAAAACGAGTCAGACAAGACAAACAACAATACATAAACGACACCTGCAGGAAAATAGAGGAAATGTCCGAACAGGGATTGAGTAAGAATATGTTTTCTGAAGTAAGAACATTGAAGAACAGCAACTTTAAACCATCACCTCGAGCAATAAACGACAAGAAAGGCGACACTCTAACAGAACGTAAAGATATTCTGAACAAATGGAAGGAGTACTGTCAAGAAATGTATACGGAAATAAAGAAAGCGGCAGATAACAACAACATTATGAATGAAGCGGAACGTGAACCAGAACCTACCATAGAGGAAGTCCGGAACACAATCAAACACTTGAAAAGTGGAAAATCTCCTGGTTGTGATGAAAAAACAGCTGAAATGATACAGGCAGGAGGAGAAGGCAGCGCTCATATATACCATGCATTATGCAGTAAGATCTGGCAAAGCGGAATTTGGCCCAAGGAATGGAAAAGATCAATTTACATACCCTTGCCAAAAAAGTGCAACCTGAAACTGTGCACAAACTTCAGAACTATAGCTCTTATAAGCCATGCCAGCAAAATACTATTACAAATCATAATGAAAAGGATGCAACAAAAGCTAGAAACAAAAATAAACAAAGTACAGGCGGGTTTTCGACCAGGTAGAGGCACTAGAGATCATATATTCAATATGAGGATCATCATAGAAAAGTGTAGAGAATTCAACGCTGACCTACATACATGATTCATTGATTACACCAAAGCTTTTGACTATGTACAACATCAGCAGTTATGGACTATTATGGAAAATATGGGATTTCCAAACCACCTTATACAACTCATCGCACTGCTGTACCAAGAACAACAGGCAGCTGTAAGAATAGAGGGGAAAACATAAGAATGGTTTGAAGTACAGAAAGGAGTAAGACAAGGCTGTACCCTGTCCCCTTACCTGTTTAACATTTATGCCGAGAATATCATGAGAAACGTAAGAGATGACCAAGAACACACAGAGTTTGACTCATTTAACATCGGCGGGTACCAGATCCCGGAAATCAGATATGCTGATGCCTATTGCCCAACCCAGAAGGACTTGAACAATTAATTCTGTCCACCAAAAAACACAGCGAGGCCCAGAATCTGTACCTAAACACCAAGAAGACCAAAGTATTGACAACAGACAAAGTAAAGACCAAACCAGAAATTGAAATTGATAACGAAGAACTGGAAAGTGTTAATGAATTCGAATACTTAGGATCAATCATCAATAGCTCTGGCGACTGTGCAGTAGAAATTAAAAGAAGACTTGCAATCACTTCACATAAACTAATACAGATGAAAAACCTATGGCAAGGCACAAGCAAAGAAACAAAGTTACAACTGATCAGAGCATGTATATTCCCAGTAGCAACATATGACTGCGAGACATGGACACTCAATAAAACAGTTGCAAAACAGATTACATCATTCAAAATGAAATGCTACAAAAGGATGTTGAGAATACCCTGGACAGATAAAAAGAGCAACAGAGAAGTACTGCACTCACTAAACGTACAGAAACATTGGCTCCTAAATACCATCGAATAAGGAAGCTGAAATTTCTCGGTCATATAAAAAGACAATAGTCTGGGAAAAATAGTGATGGAAGGGGAAAAGGATGGAAAAAGGGGAAGGGGTCGACCTAGACGATGGTGGACCCAGGACATCACAGAGAGTCTGAACTTGTTTTTGGCTGATGCAGGTCGACTTGCCCAGAATCGAGATGCATTCAGAGCAGCTGTAATGGAGACAGCGTTCTGGAAATAATACGTCACATGATGATGACGCTTTATAGTGAAATTACAGGTTCATGCCCTTTTATCTGAACACCCACCTGCATGGAGGCACCTGTTGTCATTCTTATATGACCACCAGTTATGCACAATGCTATAATATATGTACAAATATGGAAGTGAACCTCTGTCTGTGAGGCAAATTACATCCTCATTGACTCCTTAAATCATCCACACACTTTCAGGTATTCCCCCTGTGGTGAAACTTGTTGAGGACCCAGCATTACATATGATTAACACTTTGCTGACCAAATTCGACGATAGTCAAATTTCCGGTTGAAACCCTTGTTGACCAGATTCGACGAAAGTCGATTTAGTAACTCTACCAACGCAACAGACAGCCGTATCGATAGTTTTACGAAACAAGCCTCATCCGGGTATTTTTAACATTCCAAAATGGCTGCGCCCATGAATGATATCGTGAAGCGCTGTTTCTAGCGCAGTTTTGATTAAAATTTTATTATTTTTAGTACAAGAGCCCGTTCTTTGTTTTCATCATGTGTGATGATGGACACCAGACTTATAACAGAGATGATTCTGACTCTGGCAGCGAATCTGGGGCCGAAAGTGATATCTCATGGCTAAGTAGAGATGTATCACTCAAACGTAACGCAACTGATAGCAGCGACAACGAATTTGGATTAGGCCTAGATGAAGATGATGTAGTTACATCTAAAGCAGGAGATGGGCGTGGCACAAGAGACCACAGCAAGACTGCACATCAAAATAATCTGTGGAGATGGAGAAAGCTTGCTCAAAACGAACTTGTTGAGCTTGACATGCTTCCTCCATATGAAGAACAACAAGGTGTCACGGCAGACACAACTGAATATATGTCCATTGATTTTTTCAAACTTTTTTTCCCCGACACTGCCATAGATCTGATCACTGACGAAGTGAATAGGTACGGAGAAAATCACCTCTCTCAGTACACAGGAAATGCTAAGTACAAGAAACGTACTTGGGATACAACTGATGCAGTTGAAATTTCTGCATTCATAGGCCTTCAGATTGGTATGGGAATGTGTTGCAAACCAGCAGTCTCAGACTACTGGTGTAAAAAACTTTTGGTTGAATGATACACCATATTCGAGGGTCATGAGTCGGAACAGGTACCAACAGCTCCACAGAAATCTCCATTTTAATAACAATGATAACAGAATTGAGAGGGGGCAGCCTGGGTATGACCCCCTCTTCAAGCTCAGACCCATACTGGATATTATTTTGCCTACATATAAGCAACACTACACACCTGGGCGGGAGTTGTCAATAGATGAATCGATGGTGAGGTTCAAGGGTAGAATATATTTCAAGCAATACCTGCCAGCAAAACCCACAAAGTGGGGATTCAAAGTATTTGTACTCACTGATGCTAAAACACAATACTGCCTGAAATTGAAAATTTATACTGGTAAGGCAAATGATGAAGGTTCTGTTGGGGCAACATCCAGGGTTGTGAAAGATCTTCTTGATGGATATGGCAACAAAGGACATATTCTCTACTGCGACAGCTTTTATTCAGCCCCAGCTTTATTTCAAGAGCTGAAAGAAATTCAGATTGGTGCATGTGGAACAGTAGCTGAGAATAGGAAGCATTTTCCTGAAGCACTGAAGAAAAAGCAACTCAAATTGAAAAAGGCAGATCATCCTGTGTTTTGTGCCACAGAGGATAAAGGCATGTTGGCAGTTACCTGGCATGACACGAAAAGAGTTAACCTTTTATCTACTGTTCACTCCAATGATGTTATGGAGAAGACAGTTAGAAAACAAGGAATACCTGAGGGCAGAACAATTCAGAAGCCAGTGCTAGCAGAAAAATACAACAAAAGTATGGGAGGTGTCGACCACTTCGGCCAATTGGGTGCAAGCTACCCCTACCCACACAGATCCTATAAATGGTACCTTCCATTATATCATTTCTTAGTTGAAACTGCCCTGGTTAATGGGCACATAACCTACAACACTGCCAACTCTACAAAAAAGATCACAGCAAAGAAGTTCAGGCAGGATGTCAGTCTCGCAATGTGACACCTTCAAAACCACAAGTCACAACAACACGACTTACTGAGCGCCACTTCATTGATAAATATGAAAGGGCAAGGTACAAACCAGACTGTAAAGTGTGTAAGGCTGCAGGGAAAAGAAGCCAGACTGTCATGTACTGCCCAGATTGCAATGTACCTCTATGCATGATACCTTGTTTCAAATTGTACCACACAGTCGAGGATTATCAACGATCCAGACAAAGACTCTTGCAGAGACCTACAGCTACAACTTCAACCCCAGTTAATGAAGGAAGCAGCTCAGACTCCAACTAGAGGTAAGTAACCACTCAAAACATTCACAAACACTCATTGTCAGATGCCACAGACACAGAATCCACTCAAAAAAGAGAAATACAAAAATTAAATTTTCTTTGCGATTTATTCACAATTTTTGTTAGCCTTTTATGTTGAAATACATGGTTATTGTTAAATCAGTACATCAATCAAGATTATTTTCTTCATTGCCATCAATGTCCCTAACATTTTATTGCACTGACATTGAACAAATTCACTCAACACTGGAAAAATATCATGGTTTTAAAACATCTTCTGAAATTTCTATAAATAACCACACAAATTCAAGATGGCCGCCATGATCATGTGACCAATTTGCATAAAATATATTTATTCAGATGTAGCAACCATTCATAACGGCGCTCTGAAAATTTCAAAACCCTATGTTTTTTTTTTAAATTTTTTATGAATTTAAAACAAAACCAGTTATTTTTAAAGAAATCGGCAAACACACTTGGTAATGGGAGACATTAATGCACTGGATTGCTAGTTAATCGTTAAATCAGTATGTCAATCAGGCTTATTTTGTTCATTGCCATCAACGTCCCTAACATTTTATTGCACTGACATCGAACAAATTCACTAAACACTGGAAAAATATCATGGTTTTAAAACATCTCCTGAAATTTCTATAAATAGCCACACAAATTCAAGATGGCCACCATGATCATGTGACCAATTTGCATAAAATATATTTTTTCAAATGTAGCAACCATTCATAGTTACGCTCTGAAAATTTCAAAACCCTATGTCTGTTTTTCAATTTTTTATGAATTTTAAAAACAAAACAGTTATTTTTAAAGAAATCTGCAAACACCCTTGGTAATTGTGGCATGAGGTTTTATTTGGCTGTAGGATCAGTATAGTACTGAAAATTACAGAAATAGAATTTCTGCAGTGAATGATCTGATCTCGAAACAATAGTAGAGAGGAGACAGACATAAAGTGCCACCTCCGCTGTGTAACTAACTGTGATATTAAACAAAACAAGGAAACAGATTTTTACTTAACAATGATAAAATTGACAAGTCGTTCAAAATACAATTTCCTTATATTTTATTTAGTATATACACTATCTACTCTTGTGCTGAAGGGTGAATGTTGAAAAAAAAAGGAACGTAATGAATTTGTAAGTTTACATATATTTTACAAATATTTATATTTATATAGACAACAAGTTTTCCAATTATAGGAACAAAAATTATATCAGCTGTGCTGTTAATTAAGGATATAACATTTATCAGCTATGCTGTTATTTTTGTCTCTTGCTGTGCTAAGTCACTTTCTCATCACTGACAGTTTCTATGCTCACAATGCCGACAGAAATGGTACTACTGGGTACTCATCTCTTAAAACGTTCTGTTCTCCTTAGTTTGGGTCACACAACTCCTGCTGAGGCTCGTTACTTTAGCCCACCCAAGACTGAGGGGGACTAAAGATGTAGCTTCTGTACAATCTCTATGCTCCTGCAAAGTTCCAGGCAGCGGGATTGACTCGAACATACGACCTCAGTTTTTAGGACACGAATAAACCCTCCAAGATTTTAAAAAGGCCAGTTTGACTCGACTAGTGAAGTAGGCTGCAGGTCGATGCCCTCAGGTAAGCAATAAATCGTGACAGCTTCTCTCCTCTTCAGTCAGTCGGTATCTCTGGCTTCGTGTCTGGTTGCGTGCTTAGCATAACATTTCGCCCGATTATATAGGTAGATGAATTCTTAAGCAAGGCTTTTGGTTGGTTCCTGGCGGAGCAAGCTGATTGGTTTCCTCCGGTTTCGTCTTTTGCTCGTACAGCCTAATTTTATTCAGTTTTAATCCGCCATCTTGCGTGAACATGATGGCCGTTAATTTATTCTGTCTCAGAGACTGGTGAACGTTGCTCGTTGATTGGTTGAAGCAAATCTGCATCTCGACATAGTGATTAACAAAGTAGTGGGTTACACTCATTTCACGACAGTAATGGAAGACATTATTGCTCCGGATCGCTGGTCAGCAAAGTGTTAAGATGGACATTTTGGAACGGAAATAGCAACACAAAAATTTAAAATTTACAAAAGATATAAAGTAACAGGTAATACATCCATCTTTACAGCAGGATTAGTTGACATCTCAAAAGCTTTAGAAATAGTTGCAGTTATATAGTGTCTAGGTATGCAATTGCAGGCATCACTGAAATTGAGCAAAACTCATTTTATCAAAAACAAAGTTTGAATTTTACTGACACAGTACTGTTACTCCACAGATCTATCAGGTAATGTCATGAGGTTCTTTTCTTGCAAAAAAGTTTTAGTCATGACAGAAACAAATAATTATTAACAATATAATATTTGTAATCATTTCAGGACTGTTTAGAGGGAGGTAATTAAGAAATAAATTGTTATTACTCATTTCTTACATCCATGGGAAGTAATCAAACAATAAAAATATGTGATTAGCAACCACATTAAAAAGAAATTTTGCAACACCATTTAAAATTACTAAATGTATACTATTAGTTTCATAGTATGCAATACACCATAAACTATTAACATATCAGACAGAAACAAATACTTCTTAAATAATCTTATAGTTGCATAACTTTTAAATCATACCTAATATGATGCTACAAAACATACAGAATTAAAATTTGTTATGCATGCCATAATTATCAACTCCGCCTATGCTGGTCCCAAGCCCGAATGAAAAAGGAGGAGGGCGGCCTGCATGGAGGCCGTAAGGAGGCAGCCCCTCCACCATGCAAAGGCAAAACAGGCCAATCACCTGTTTGTCTTAAACTATGATTACAAATAATATAAGAGAGAAAACCGGACTACGACTTATGGAACTTGGAACACAAGAAGTATAAATGGGAAAGAAGAGGAGCTGGTGGAAGAGATGAGAAAAGCAAAACTAGAAATCCTGGCTATAACCGAAACAAAGTAAAAGGGACAAGGAGTCATGGATCTTGATGGCAACACGCTGCTCAACAGTGGTGTACCCACATCTGAAAGAGCTAAAGGGGGCGTGGGTTGCATTGTGGCCAAAAACCAGAAAGATAGTATCAAGGGATGGAACTTTGTCTTGGAGCGCATTATGGTTGTAAAACTAAAAGAAGGAGAAACCATAGTCAACCTGGTCATAGTGTATGGGCCAAAAGAGGATGAGAGAGCAGAGGTCAAGGAAGAATTCTTCAAGCTGCTTCAAATAACAGTGGATGACTGCCTTAATGAAATTATCATGCTCGGAGATTTCAATGCCAGAGTTGGAAATGACCATGCTAGATGGGGTGGAGTTATCGGAAGATATGGAGAAGATACTCCCAATGACAATGGAAAGCGACTCCTCAGATTCTGCAGTGAGCAGAATCTGATCATTACCAAAACAAAGTTCCCCCATAAGCGCATACATGCATACACTAGATGTGAACCAACAAAGAATGAGAAGTCAGTGATCGACTATGCCATTGTTAGGAGGAGCTCATTCACATATGTCCGGGATGCTAGAGTCTGGAGGGGGCCAGAGATTGGAAGTGATCACTACCTGCTTACAATCAAAAGAACAACAGAAAGAGTTTCTCAGCCTAGGAACTGCCCAACATCATGCAAGAAACCAAGTAAATGAACTGAAGAAATGAGCATTAAGTCCTACAAGCTGAGAGAGCTAGAAATTAAGACCAGATATCAGGGACTTATTGCTACAGCGGTGAGAAACACAGAAGAACAACCTAATGACTTGGAAACCCTTTTGGCTTAAATTCAAGGACATCATAAAGACAGCTGCTGCAGAAGCATGTGGTGAAGTCCGACTTGGGAACAAGAGAAAGAAGACACCTTGGTGGACAGAAGAAGTTAAAGAGAAAATAAGAGAGAAGAAAATGGCATGGAAACAATACTTAGGAGCTAAAAACACAGCAAGGCAAATAGAGAAATATAGAGAATATGTGATACTCGGAACAGAAGCAAAGAACAAGGTGCTAGCAGCAAAACAGAAGTCCTGGGAAGAATTTGGAGAAAAGCTAGAAAAGGATGCGCAAGAAAACCATAAATTGTTCTATAAGACCCTAAAGAACATGAGGAAGGAAAAACAATGCCCTCTTTAATTTATAAAGGACGAGCAAGGCAAATTGCTTACTGCCCCAATGGAAGTAATGGAAAGATGGAAAGAATATTTCTCAGAACTCCTTGATGGTGAGCAAGGTCAAGCATCAGAAATGATAACCACTAGCACAGAAGAGAAAACCAATGGTGTTGAAGGTGACATAAAGATGGAAGAACTGAAGGCAGCACTGGAGAAAAATCAAGATGGGCAAAGCAGCAGGGCATGATGGTATAACACCAAAAATGGTTAAGTACATGGGAGCATCAGGCAACCTATTACTCCTAAGGGTCCTACAGGCAGCGTGGTGCAACAAGGCCATACCAAAGGATTGGGAGATTGCCATCATAACACCGATTTTCAAAAAGGGTCACAATTGACAATGTGGAAACCACAGAGGCATATCCCTTCTCAGTTTCCCTGGTAAAATCTACTCTAGAATCCTAGAGCAGAGACTCTGATGCCTAGCTAAACCACAATTGGATGAAGCCCAGTGTGGATTTCGAGCAAACCGAAGTACTCAAGACCTAATCTTCACACTCAGGCAGCTGAGTGAAAAGGCCCTTGAGTACAAGAGTGAGATCTAATCTTTGTTTCATAGATCTGGAAAAGGCATTTGACAGGGTCCCCTGGAGCAAACTTTGAGATTGTTTGGCAAGGAAGAAAATTCCAGCACCTCTGATTCATGCTATACAGAGCTTCTACAAGTCTTGCAGAAATTATGTGAGGACAGCAAACCATAAGTCAGAAGAGTTCTGGACCACCACTGGTGTAATACAAGGTGATATCCTGTCTTACTTACTTACTTAGTCGTTCCTCTTCTACCGTGAGGTGTAGAGGTTTGGAAGAGAGAGCGCCAGACTATTCTATCAGCTGTCTTCTTCCTGGCCTGGTTCCATTCTAGTCCTCGGTCCTTCAAAGATTGTCTAATGTTGTCCTCCCAGCGGACTCTGGGTCATCCTGGGGGTCTGGATCCCTGGCTCTTTGTTTCCCATGCTTGTCATGGTAGCCGATCTTCTCCCATTCTGCAGACATGGCCAAACCATCTTAGTTGGGACTGTTCTACTTGGGTCTGCAGCGGGTGGCATTTTAGGCCTTGACGTATTGTCTGGTTGCGGACCATGTCTCTTCTTGTTACTTCAACCACCTTCCTCAGATACCTCATTTCTGAGGTTTGGATCTGGCTTTTGTGGGTTGTAGTCATTGCCCATGACTCGCATCCATATGTCAAGACTGGGACATAAGTGGAGCGGTATACAGCCATCTTCGTTTTCTTACCAACCTCTTTCTTGCTGAGGAATCCTCGATTTATGGCCTGAAAAAGTCTCCCAGCCGCTGCTTTTCGAGTGGCAAACTCTTCTTTGATGCCTCCCTTTCGGTCTATAATAGCTCCAAGATATTTAAAGTGGTCGACCTGCTTCAGGACCTGTTCTCCCAACTTAATCTGATGTCTTCTTTCTTCTCGTGATATCACCATGGATTTTGTTTTAGAGCTGCTTATGACCATCCCTCTCTTCTCCAGCTCTTCCTTCCAGACTTGCAGATTGGATTGGAGATGTGTCTCTGATTTAGCAATCAGGACAACATCATCAGCAAATGCTAGCTCTAAATACTGACCTGTCTCATCTTCCAGTACCCCACTGAATACTTTCTTGTTCTCTCCTTACATGCCTTGATGACATCGTCCATGAGGAGTATGAAAAGATAAGGTGACAGGATATCGCTTTGTCTTACACCAGTGGTGGTCCTGAACTCTTCTGACTTATAGTTTGCTGTCCTCACATAATTTCTGCAAGACTTGTAGAAGCTCTGTATAGCATGAATCAGAGGTGCTGGAATGTACTTCCTTGCCAAACAGTCCCAAAGTTTGCTCCAGGGGACCCTGTCAAATGCCTTTTCCAGATCTATGAAACAAAGATTAGATCTCACTCTTGTACTCAAGGGCCTTTTCACTCAGCTGCCTGAGTGTGAAGATTAGGCCGAAGTACTTCGGTTTGCTCGGAATCCGCACTGGACTTCATCCAATTGTGGCTCAGCTAGGTATCAGAGTCTCTGCTCTAGGATTCTAGAGTAGATTTTACCAGGGACACTGAGAAAGGATATGCCTCTGTGGTTTCCACATTGTCGATTGTCACCCTTTTTGAAAATCGGTGTTATGATGGCTCCTAACCCTAACCCAATCCTTTGGTATGGCCTTGTTGCACCACGCTGCCTGTAGGACCCTTAGGAGTAATAGGTTGCCTGATGCTCCCATGTACTTAACCATTTCTGGTGTTATACCATCATGCCCTGCTGCTTTGCCCATCTTGATTTTCTCCAGTGCTGCCTTCAGTTCTTCCATCTTCATGTCATCTTCATCACCAATGGTTTCCTCTTCTGTGCTAGTGGTTATCATTTCTGATGCTTGACATTGCTCACCATCAAGGAGTTCTGAGAAATATTCTTTCCATCTTTCCATTACTTCCTTTGGGGCAGTAAGCAATTTGCCTTGCTTGTCCTTTATAAATTTGAGAGGGCATTATTTTTCCTTCCTCATGTTCTTTTAGGGTCTTTTAGAACAATTTTTGGTTTTCTTGCACATCTTTTTCTAGCTTTTCTCCAAATTCTTCCTAGGACTTCTGTTTTGCTGCCAGAACCTTGTTCTTTGCTTCTGTTAGTATCACATGTTCTCTATATTTCTCTTATGTCCTGCTGTGTTTTTAGCTCCAAAGTATTGCTTCCATGCCTTTTTCTTCTCTCTTTTTTTCTCTTTGACTTCCTATGTTCACCAAGGTGTCCTCTTTCTCTTGTTTTCAAGTCGGACCACCACATGCTTCTGCAGCAGCTGTCTTTATGATGTCCTTGAATTTAAGCCACAGGGTTTCCAAGTCATCAGGTTGTTCTTCTGTGTTTCTCACCGCTGTTGCTATAAGCCCCTGATATCTGGTCTTAATTTCTGGCTCTCTCAGCTTGTAGGTCGTAATGCTCATTTCTCCCTTTTGTTTACTTTGTTTCTTGCATGATGTTGGGCAGTTCCTAGGCTGTGCAACTCTTTCAGTTGTTCTTTTGATTGTAAGCAGGTAGTGATCACTTCCAATCTCTGGCCCCCTCCAGACTCTAGCATCCTGGACATATTTGAATGAGCTCCTCCTAACTATGGCATAGTCGATCACTGACTTCTCATTCTTTGTTGGTTCACATCTAGTGTATGCATGTATGCACTTGTGGGGGAACTTTGTGTTGGTAATGATCAGATTCTGCTCACTGAAGAATCTAAGGAGTTGCATTCCATTGTCATTGAGAGTATCTTCTCCATATCTTCCGATTACTCCACCCCATCTAGCATGGTCATTTCCAACTCTGGCATTGAAATCTCCGAGCATGATAATTTCATCTAGGCAGTCATTCACTGTCTTTGATATCCTGTCACCTTATCTTTTCATACTCCTCATGGACGATGTCATCAAGGCATGTAAGGAGAGAACAAGAAAGTATTCAGTGGGGTATTGGAAGATGAGACAGGTCTGCATTTCAGAGCTGGCATTTGCTGATGATGTTGTCCTGATTGCTAAATCAGAGACACATCTCCAATCCAACCTGCAAGTCTGGAAGGAAGAGCTGGAGAAGAGAGGGATGGTCATAAGCAGCTCTAAAACAAAATCCATGGTGGTATCACGAGAAGAAAGAAAACATCAGATTAAGCTGGGAGAACAGGTCCTGGAGCAGGTCGATCACTTTAAATATCTTGGAGCTATTATAGACCGAAAGGGAGGCATCAAAGAAGAGTTGGCCACTCGAAAAGCAGCGGCTGGGAGACTTTTTCAGGCATAAATCGAGGATTCCTCAGCAAGAAAGAGGTTTGTAAGAAAATGAAGATGGCTGTATACCGCTCCACCTATGTCCCAGTCTTGACATATGGATGCGAGTCATGGGCAATGACTACAACCTACAAAAGCCAGATCCAAACCTCAGAAATGAGGTATCTGAGGAAAGTGGTTGAAGTAACAAGAAGAGACATGGTCCGCAACCAGACGATCCGTCAAGGCCTAAAATCCCATCCGCTGCAGACCCAAATAGAACAGTCCCAACTAAGATGGTTTGGCCATGTCTGCAGAATGGGAGAAGATCGGCTACCACGACAAGCATGGGAAACAAAGAGCCAGGGATCCAGACCTCCAGGATGACCCAGAGTCCGCTGGGAGGACAACATTAGACAATCTTTGAAGGACCGAGGACTAGAATGGAACCAGGCCAGGAAGGAGACAGCTGATAGAATAGTCTGGCGCTCTCTCTTCCAAACCTCTACACCTCTCGGTAGAAGGGGAACGACTAAGTAAGTAAGCCATAATTATCTGAAGTTTTTACTATTATTTTTTATTGAATGAATTTCAGGTGACCATTCCTGTAGCCAGCGATCCCGCCTATACTCTAGTGTTGACATTCCAGATTTGAAAATTATGAACAGTTTCATAAAGAGTGAACCAGTGCAAAATGCCGCATTCAATCAAGTGTTGCCAGAAATCATAGAACAAATTGCGAGTGAAATGAAAGCTGATGTAAGTACAGCAGCTGCAACACTTATTACAGTCAATAACATTGAATCAAGATTAAAAGAAGGTACAATCACCGAATGTCACAGACTCTGAGATAATGACTGTAGACATGAATCTGACTCCTGAGATTTATACTGCAGTCTTACAAAATGAAAACTGCAGCAGGAAATCAACAATAGTCTATGATGATTGTACTCTCAACAGTGGAAGTAGAGAAAGTTTTAAATTGTGTGGCAGTGTACAATCAGATGAAATAATAATAGGTACAAAAGAGAAACTTTTCAGCTGTCGTGTTTGTGAAGTACAGGTTAGCAAGAAAGGTGACTATAATGAACATTAATTTTCACATACGAGAGAAAAGTGTTATATAAGTAATGTTGGTAATGTAGAATTAGCTACAAAATCCAGTCTATGTCAACAAGAAAGAATAAAAATAGCACAGAAGCATTCTAAATATGATCTTATTGGTATGGGGGCTGCTCATTTTGGTTATCTAAAGGCACACGTAATGCAGCATAAAGAAGAACTGCCTAACAAGTGTGATGGTCTTAGTAGGTTTTCTAGGACTGATTATTCAAAAAAAAAACCCATAATTCAGCATAATAGTGAGACACATTACAAATATGATGTCAGTGGAGCAGAATTTAATCAAAGTGATACAAGGTGACAAATACAGAAGGAGAATCTTACATGTGTGATGAACTTACAGGACAAAAACTTTATTCAAAATGGCACAAAAGTCAACAAACAGAAGAAAAACCTTATAAATGTGATACTTGTGAAGCAGAATTTTCTCATGGTGCTATAAAAAACACAAAATGACACACACAGGAGAGCAACCTTACAAGTCTGATGTTTGTGGAGCAGATTTTTTTCAGAATGGTTCTTTATAGAATCACAAAAGGACACACACAGGAGAGAAACCTTGTAAGTGTGATGTTTGTGGGGCATAATTTTCTCAAAGTGGTGCTTTAAAGAGTCACAAAAGGACTCAAACAGGAGAGAAATGTTTTAAGTGTGATGTTTGTGGAGCAGAATTTTCTCAGTGGTACTTTAAAGAGTCACATAATGACACACACAGGAGAGAAACCTTATAAGTGTGATGTTTGTGGGGCAAAAGTTTCTCACAAATTCCATGTGTCCGGCTTTTAAACAAAATTAGAAAGAAAAAAAAGAAGAAATCAATTTTGTTTTGGGTCTTTTATGCGATAATCTTTAGAGGAGTTTAATTGTTTTGGCTGGATGACATTTTTACAAGTTCCAACATGTTAAAGCCTACATCAAATATTAAATGAGTAAGGACATGAAAATTGATGACAAAAATGCTTTGATCAATTGACAGTCTGATCAGTTAAGTCAAATCAAACCTAAATGATAATACTTTTTTTCAACTACTAGGCTCATGAAAAGTTGATCAAACACTTTGAACAATTAAGAAATGTAGAGTTATATTTGGAACTACTACAAATTGCTCTTTTTTTAAAATTTTTTGCTGTTCCAAAAAGTAATGCTAATACTGAGAGGCTTTTATTTTTTCTTTCATGGAAAGTCAGTGGACAAAGGATAGAAACAAATTCACTGTTGAATGTATAAAAGGAATATTACAAGTTCAATACAATTATAAGAATGTTACATGTACAGACTTCCATGAGCATTTAGTTGGAGTGAAAAGTACAATGCTAAAAGACTGAATATTTAGTGATGATGAAACAATAATGCTTGATGGAAAAATTATTAAAACATGCATTTTATGAAGACTTAACATTTTTTTTTTAAATGTTGTTGAAGTATTTCTATATATTTTATCATGATTATGTACATCCATGTATTAAATTAGTGAAATTAACGTGTCCTCTTTTGTATACTCGTGTTTTCAGTAAAAGTGTCCTCCTTTGTCTTTTTTAAGTCAAAAATCAGAAAATGTCCTCTTTAAAAAAAAAATAATATGGTCACCCTAACTGAGATCAATTTACGGTTTTCACCCACAGTAGCCCAAAAATAGCCCAAAGTAGCCTAAAATGCCTAAGGCACCCAAACGTAGCCCAAAATTAAAAATCTAGGTCTATGTAGTTGTTTTGTAAGGTACAATCTAGATTTTTACTTTTTAATTTAAGATCGCAACACTGCTGACGATACATATTTAAAAGAATTAAATGACCATTGTGTATTTCTATAAATGAAGAGTATTCCAATTCTGTGTTACAACCGACTGTTGTGTATTTCACCAACTTGCATTAGCCTCAGAGGTAATTGGCAATCATGTTTTATAAATCGTTCATTCGAGGCAAAAGAGATTATGGAAGCATAATCTGACTCTGCAGCACATAGTCACAAGATTAAATTCGGGTAAATTGGAAGAATAATTTCCCACTGTCTGCCATTTTTCCCTATGGTTATTCACTCAGAAAATAAATATTAGACAAACTTAAAGGTATGTTTTTAGGCACTTGTAAGAAATAAAGAAAAATTATGGGTCATTAGTGCGAACTGCAACACATAACACTGGAAATTTACATAGGGCAGTCCAGTCTATTAATGATGCAATCACTTCTGTTGTTCCCCTATTATACAGTAAATGTCAGGCTACACAAGACAAAGACCTTAATACTGTGTCTAGTAAATGTTAGAAGACTAAGAACAGTAAGTACAGGACAGAGGGTAGGTTTTTGGTATTGTAAAAACATTTTAAACACATAAGGAAGTGAAACCTGAGGCCTGTAAACAGTAAATAAATATTAGACAAACATAAAGGTATGTTCCCTCTGCTCTAAAGTTACTTGAGTATTGCCCTGTTGCCATTGACAGCTTATTCTGTGCACCAGTGCTTAAGGTCAGAAAGACACCTCCACCTCCATTTTCTGTTGCATTTGTTGCTGATCCATCTATGTATGTATGAATCTAGGTATTATGTGGGAAATGTTTCTCTGTGTATTTTGTGGTATCTTTGATTTGCCACATTTACAATGATTTGATAGATGTGATGCCACTTTCCTGTATCAGCAGTTATTCATCTTATTTGGAATTGAAAACACTATATATCCTAATTATAACCCATCAGAGGTTGAAGGGGTATTTCTCATCACTAGAATAAAAAAAATAAATAAAATAGGGAACTTAAAAATTCCCAGCAAAAAAGTAATTAGGCTGCCTACTCAGACTATAATTAAGAATTGTTTAATTTTAGTATAGAAGAATTTTAATGTGCAGAATGTCTACAATAAAATAATATGAAAAACATAGAATAACAATATTATATTATTTACAGGATTGCAATTCACCCATATCAGTAGAAGAGGTGTTGAGAATAGACAGACTTAGAGAACTGCACGATATAGTAAAGCAGTATGCAACCAGAACCAAAAATTAATATGTAAGGATAACTGAGCGTGTAGTGGGAAATTGAATGTGTAATAAGGTTCTCATAATACATATTGATAATAATAATAATAATAATAATAGCCCCTTCAGTCATAACTGACTATGGGAATGTGCCCCTGACTGAGGTGACAGCCCTCAGCTGCTTATTTTCCTGTTGCTCCTTTCGACGTTTTCTCCCCTCCTCTGCTTGTTTTGTGAGCCTCTCTTCGCCCAATCTGAGTTGGCGCCGTAAATAGTGCGATCGGCAGCTTCATCCTCCCATGTTGCTGGATCCATGTCCAGTGCCCTCATATCTCTCTTGCACACATCTTTGAACCTCAGCTGCGGTCGCCCAACTGTTCTCCTGCCATCTGCTAATTGTCCGTAGAAGATATCTTTTGGGATGCGACCATCTTCCATGCGACGAACATGGCCAAGCCAGCGAAGTCTGCGCTGTTTTAAGCAGTGTATACATATTGATAACAACAAAAAAACAGTGAACCAGGTTTCATCCAAAACACTCCAGACTTCACCCCCTCCTATTTTCTTTACATGTACAACAAATGTAGCCTACATTAACTCTTTGCTTCCAAAATTATTATTTACAGTGCCTCAATTGTGTGTGTGTGTTTTTTTCCCCCCAAAGAATTCTAAACAGCAGAATATACCATGTTTTTGTGTAAATTGTTTATGTGAACATACACTTATTATATATTAAACTGATGGGAAATTGATAGGGAGTCAAGATGTGCAGTGTTTCTCCATTAGTATTAATACAGGCATAATTGGAATTTATAAAAACACAATGCATATAGTAAAAAACACACCAACAACGTTAACAGTGAATATGAACTAAATAAAGACAGTTTATTGTTGCAGTCAATGAAACTTGCTTTCCTAGTCTTGGAACATCAAGGTAATTCATATATGGCCATACCTACAGCACAGTCTAGATAAGTAGAAATTACTGTGACCACCTAAAAAAATTCTGCTTATCAGGAGTTTGCTCAGATCTGGACATTTTGCAGTCAGAATAAAAGAGAAAGTAAAAAGTAATTATTTTTACCCTTTTATAACTGTTTCATCATTTGAGTTGCATTTTTCCACTTTTTCCACATTTCAAAAGCAAATTAAAAGCATAAAGTATAGCATCATGTCCTTTGTTTGTACCTTAGATGCAAATACCAGAACATTTAAAACTACATATTTCATAATGAAACATGATGACAAATGAAAATCACAAAATATTGCTATTGGAAGCCGTGCTGGTGTAACGGTTACCTCATTGCACTTGTGATCAGGTGTTCAAGGTTCAATCCTATTTGAAGAAGTATCACAGACTGGGATTTTGACTGAATAACATGAACGGCTCCTGAGATAAACCCTCTGTGGATGGGAAGGAGTGAAGCTCTTTATCTGGTTTTGAGGAAAGTCCACAGGTTCCCCAGCCTTGCAATGACATGTCATTGGGCCGAAGGGCTGATAGCCCAAGTGCTGCTGGTTATAAAAAAAAAATAATAATAATAATTTTAAAACAAGTCAAGTATAATTAGCCTATATCACATAAATATTTTGACAATTGTTTGTGGTTTTAAAAGTTTATCTTTAGCTTTGTCTTTCACCTGTGACTAGTCATTAACTGTAGCTTTAGATCAAGTTCTGTTGGTTTTTCAATGGCCAGGCAGTACCCACTCATCAGCTAAATGTAACATTCCTCATCTCTTCCATCATTTGATAATGAATTTTGACTATCAACTCAATTCTCTTAATTGTCAATTATGTTTTTAAGTAAATGTGACACATTCATTTTCTCAGGAGACTTAGAATTTGTAGATACTTGGCTTGTCACATTTCTGTGGTAATTTAAAGAAAACCATAATCATGTGATTCATCACAAAACTATAATAAAAATGCCAAAGCATGTAGACATGCTGTTTAACTTGACTCTGCATTAATAAAGTGAATTTTAATAAGGCTTCTCATAGGATATCAATGGAACCACAGAATAAGTACCTTTAATCCTGGGGATATCACACTTTTAAATACCTTTGAGAAAGAGTAAGTCCTTAGTTTGCTATCATTTTTTTTTTTTAAATTGCTATCATTTAAAGATCTACCAAATCATCCTCTGTGATCTCCTATATTTTTAAGTTTGGAGATAACATTGAGGATTAGGGTATGTTCACTGCTGGTGTGAAATGCATTAAACAGATGTGGGGATAGGGGAAGATAGTAACTGTGGGTCACAGAAATATTGAAAGTGAAAAAGGAAAGGAGAGAATGAAGTAATGGAAAATGATAAAGTATTTATTTTAAAAAAGCATATTTGTTTATGGCTAATGCAGTTGCATTAGGCCCCACCATTTGACAGTGATTATTGCTGTGAGGTAATGCTGCTTAGATATTGGTGTAAATATATGTAGTATGTCTTCATAGTCTTAAAATGATACCCATCATCTGCTATATTTTATTGCCTTCAGGTTGAAAGAAATATAGAATCTAATGTCACACGTCTAATTACAAAAATGAAGCAGGAAACAGACTATGAGGTATGTCAAATATTTATGTCCCATGTAATTCCCCTGGGTCTCTGAAGAGACAAAGAAAGAATATGCCTACTGCACTCTTGAGCGTGTCATACAAAGTGACTTGTGGGGTTGTGGGTGGGACTGGCTACCTCATTATGTTAAACAAATTGTCACAGACTCCACTGCTGCAAGTGTATGTGAATGCTTGGTGCAGGCTTCTAACAAGTGGTCCAGCTGTAATGGTGGCTGTATGCTCTGTTAGGAGCACAAAAAGAAGATGAATGTAAATATTGACATTTGGAAGCTTTCAAGGGTGCATTCTTCTTCTTTGATCCTTAGCCGCGACTGTCAAAGCAGTCAGTGGCCATCATGCCTGGTGGCGTCTTGTAGGGCAACAACATATTGATTCCACTTTGCTCGGTCGGTGGCCATCATGCCTGGTGGCGTCTTGTAGGGCAACAACAAATTGATTCCACTTTTCTTGGTCGGTGGCCATCCTTTGTACAGTGTCCCAACTCTAGTTCATTCTTTGCATCTCAGCTTCACAGTACTCCGCAGGTTGTTTTTGGTCGGCCTCTCTTTCATTTTCCCTCGGAGGTCATAGCATAGCTATTCATGAGATGGCATTGGGGTCTCTTCTGAGGACATGGCCAACCAAACTCCAGCGTCTGCCAGCTATGATGGTATGCATAACCACTTGCTTGCTCTGAGTAAGCAGATCTTGGTTGGTGAGGGTATTCAGCCAAAAGATTCAGAGAATTTTTCTTAGGCAGGTTGTTTGAAAAGAGGAAATTTTTGAGATTTCCTTCTCTGTAACTCTCCAGCATTCCACACCATAGAGAAGAACGGAAAGCACACAGCTCTGATATAATCTTAATTTTGTGCTTGTGCTGTACTGAGAGGACTTCCAAATGTTGTTTAGACTATAAAGGTGTCCATGGTATAGTGTTAAATTTGTGAGAAAAAAAAAAGAATGTTTTTGCAATTTGCTGGACATGTAAAGAAATGATTTTGAACAATTTTACATGATCATTTTCATAATTTATCTTGATCTATACTGGGAATTTGTTCACTGAAGTCTTAGTTAAGCCTAATTATATGTATTTACTTAACAACTAAAGTTTGTGACTTGTAGGAAACTAAGTTTTTTTTAATCAGGCACCAAAGAATATTAAAACAAATGTCCCAATTGTAATTGTAGGAGAAAAGCAGGATTTAAGTTACTGGTTTTTTAATTTTACTGGTAGAGTACCCGGTGATACAGGAGGAATCACATTTAGATGTGAAAATAAGCTCCACCTTAACGGAAGCCCAGCAAGAAAAAGTAAGGAGATTGATGGAAAACCACGCCGACTCTCTGACAGACAAACCGGGCCGGACAAACCTGATGGAGTTTGACATGGAAGTCACGGATCCTACGCCCGTCCGAATGAGAACCTATCCGATTCCGTATGCCAAGGCGACGGCATTAAAGCAAGAAATTGATTACTTACTTAAGGAAGGCATAATTTCGAAGTCGGAGTCCCCTTACAGTGCGGGAGTGGTGCTGTTACGCAAACCCAGTGGAGAACACCGCCTGTGCATCGACTACCGACAGCTGAATGCGTTAACACAGTTCCAACCAGAACCGTTACCGGACCAGAACCAGCTATTTACTAAGCTGAGCAGGGCTCGCTATTTTTCAAAGATCGACCTCAGTAAAGGGTACTATCAAATACCGGTAAAAGCTGAGGTGAGGAACCTGTTAGCCTTCAGTACTCCAGATGGACACTTCGAGTTTAATGTGATGCCATTTGGACTGAACAACGCTCCTAGTGTCTTCACAAGGATGATGCGAAAGTTATTGGATCCTTTGAATCATCCCGCCATCAGCAATTTTATGGATGATATCCTAGTAGCTACTGAATCGTTTGAAGAACATATATCAGCGCTATCCTTGCTGTTTAACAGACTCAGAGAAGCGGGACTAACCGCCCGCCCAACCAAATGTCAAATTGGGTGTGAACAGCTAGAGTTCCTAGGACATACTGTATCCCATGGGACCATGTTCCCCGAGACTCAAAACGTTGAGAAGCTGAGAAATGCACCGAGACCGTCCACAAAAAGGGATGTCCAGTCATTTGTATCCCTCTGTGGATTCTACCAGAGGTATATAAAGGATTTTAATAGCCTCTGTGCGCCGCTTACATCGCTAACCAAGAAAGGAAACCCAGATAAAGTGACATGGTCAGCAGAATGTGAACATGCATATGCACTCTTAAAAGAGAAACTCACCACAAAACCTATTTTACGGCTTCCGGATTTAACTAGAAAATTCATCTTGCGCACAGATGCCAGTAACATTGGAATTGGGGCTACATTACTACAGCCAGATGACAGGAGCCCACCAAATCTATTTCCGGTCGCGTATGCGAGTCGGAAGTTAAACCGAGCAGAACAAAACTATTCCACAATCGAAAAGGAATGTTTGTCCCTCGTCTGGGGAATACAAAAATTTCAAGCATACCTGTACGGAAGGAAATTTACAATCCAGAGTGATCATCAACCTCTGACCTTCCTCGCCAATTCAAAGAATTTGAATGCTAGACTGATGAGGTGGTCGCTTGTTCTACAACCTTACATGTTCCAAGTGGACTATATCCAAGGAAAACATAACGTAGGAGCGGATTTTTTAAGCCGTCATCCTATGAGGCAGGCCGGAGAGCACAAACAAGTAGAGGAAAGGGTGGAAACCGAAGAGAAAAACGAAGATGAGGAAAATGATTAAGGAATCCCGAGCAAGAAGGCTTAGCTCTCCTGAGTACGATTGACATCACACTTGAGGAGGGGCTATTGTGATAAACGAGCGCAAAGGCCTTATTGCTCTATCTTTTCCTACATCTTTCGTATTGTATTTTCTCCGACATTTGCTCTTTCATGCAACATTTGCGATCCATATTTGTTATTTCATTGTTGTGATTACTCGCGACCGGTATCTAGAGAACCACATTTGTTCTTTCATCGGGGGAAATAAAGTCCTTTGATTGAGTCCACATGCCTGACATTATCGTTTGAAGCCCACATTGCATCGTGATAAATCCGAATCAAACATCTGGGCATGCGGTAATTTCTGTGACACCACATTGGACGCCCAGATTGGCCAGGGGAAAACGTCTCACCGCGGTTCAGACCAGCGTTGGTTTACCACATTGGACGCCCAGCTTGGCGAGGTGACTTCCAGAAATATATAATACCGCATAATCTACTAGAGTGAAGCAGTCCAGTTTTTTTACCTTGTGAGGAAGAGATTAAACCCAAAAACGCATAGCCTAGTACACGTGTTTATTCAGAGTGGATGATAATTCAGTTCTGTGATTAATTGTGTTCTTAAAGGATTTTGCGAAGGGAAAAGAAGGTTAGTAGATCTTATACTTATTAATACACTTTCTTAATTTTGTTTATTTTAACCTCACAGCTAAAATGTGCGAAAGATAAAGTTTCAAATAATTCTTGGCATAACTGATTAATAAAATCAGAAGATTTTCCTAGGAGATGATAGTATGATAGGAGGTAATTAATAGTTCATATTTCACCTTTATTATCATCACAGTCTCCCATGCACACACACTCTCATGCACACACACTCTCATGCACAAGATATTTAACATCATTAGAATTGAACTCAGAGAGAGAGAGAGATGAATAATGAGCAGTAGTTTAAATGAAAGTCAACCAGTGATGTTAAATGTGAAAACTTACGAAGACTTTTGTGTGTCTTCAGTTCATCAGAAGTCTGAGTCTACACGCAACGTGTCTGACGTCTAACCAGAAATAAGTTATCAAAACGGACATTTGGCTAGCAGAATTCACCATAGGACATCTTTCATTCCTCAATTAAAAAGGAATATTGTCTCACCCACAAGTCAGAAGGTGGACGCAGCATTTTTCGTCACCATATACTGCTTGCTCACAAGTTCAATACATCGTTATCACAAGTTCAATACAGAGTTATCACAAGTTCAATACCTCGTTATCACAAGTTCAATACAGAGTCATCATAAATTCAAATCACTCGAAAGATCATTATTATCTGAAGTCAAGCAAAAGAGCTCAAAGGAGGAATCGCATATTTATACCACGTGCAACACACTCTTAAGCGCATTTTATGAAGCAGACTCGAAAGTATATGAATCACGACTACATACGCAAGATTATGAGTCTACATATCACTAACATTTCGTGAAGATATCCAGTCTGACCAGTACCGTCGGGAGATTAGACAACAGACCTTTTGTTCATATGACAGCTATTAACTGGTGATCAACACTACAGAGATATACTCAAACCGTGAAGGAATATACATAGATATCTCGTCAGCGTTCTCCGTACGACAACAGTATTCATCAGAACGTCCTCAGCTTAGAGATACCCCATTCGACATAACGTATAACAACTTGGGACATTTTATGCATACATGTGAATCCTCATATCTAGGAGAAGCATTTAGAGACACATGGACTGTGTAGAGTACTCACCATTTTAGTAACACGTATCATATCACATCATCATTTCACTTTACACCAGTTCATTCTTAATTAACTATTACTTAATTAACTGTAATTTTATTATCTCATCTGTGTGTTTTGTGTGAATCGTCTTTCACCATCATCACGTTCTAACCATTACTAACCCTATATGTGTGGATATTTCATTAATAAACCCAACGATCGGTTGATCATTATCAAGAGTTTGTTAATGTATCACTCGTGCTGTCGGTGTTACATATTCACCTATAGGACCTTTCTCTACTCAGATGAGGTTGGGGGCTTTTTCTTTACGGGATCTAAGGGCAGAAGCTAAGGTCGTGGGGAAACAGAACTCTTTCCATAATTAATTAGAAAACACTGTCTAGTGGAAAGCATTCGCATTCCTGTCTTCTTGTCCCTATCTCGAATAGGTCTTTATTCTTTCTTAACGAGCCAATTTCTAGAGACCTTATATCTAATATCTCATAGACTATTCTTGGCAAAAACTACTGTTGTAGTTGCCCCAGTACTCACCACACGACAATGAGACATTATAGAGTCTCCCTGAAGATCATTAACTTAATAAAGAAAACATGAAGACATAATGTGCAGAGCTCTTCATGGAGAAAGTTTTACAAAACTATTTGGGATAAGAGATGTAGTGTGACAGGGATGCTTCCTGTCACCATTTCTCTTCCTATTGGCTATAGATTGAATTATGAAAACATTGACCTCAACCAACAACTTTAGTCAATAGAAATGGTATCCAGTGACTAAACAACTTGATAATGTAGATTTATCAGATGGCCTGGCTCTCCAGTCTCATAGCCATAATCAGATGCAAGACAATGAAAGTGCTTGGTGTGAGTTTACAGCAAGTAGGTTTGAATATACACAGGGAGAAAAGAAAGATAATGATAATAAATGCAGCAAATGATAACAGTGTTGCACTTGAAGAAATGCCCCTTCAAGATCATACATAAACCTTGGCAGCAATATAGACTAAGTGGGATGGACTGACAGTGATATCAAAATAAGAGTACAAAAAGCTAGAGGATCTTTCATTGCATTGGGAAATATGTGGAGAGCAAAAATATCTTCAATTCAATGTCAAGTCCGTATGGCATGACTCTGAAACCTGGAGAAAACAAAGACAACAACCAAAAAAGCTAGACTTTCATAAATGGGTGCTTGCATAGAATAGAATGATTGAAGTGGTATGACCAGATCACCTTGCAGAACGGATGACAAGAACCAAACTTCCAGTGGTACAAGAGATGAGAAGAAGACACAGGAGATGGACACAGCACACATTGAGAAAACCTGTTGATAGCAATACCAGGCAGTCCTTGTTCCATAGTCCCCAGGGAGAGAGAGGTAGAGGGACACCAATGAGCAGATGGAGAAGAGAACTGGAGACAGACATGAGGAAGACATAGGATGTGAGCTGAAGGCACAAGACAGGAAGACTTAGCATAAGTTTGTTGAAGGTCTATGCTTCTTGGACAGCTGAAGTATGATGATGATGAATGTTACTATCAGTGTCAGGGAAAATCTTTAACTGGATCATGATGAATGTTACTGTCAGTGTCGTGAAACATTCTAAATCCACATATATAAATTAAAAAGTAAATGTAAAGCCTAACAAATAAATTCAATAAAAGGAAAGAAGAATGGTAAAGAACAGTGCTGTCACAATGACTGTACTCGAAATCCCCCTTGTTTTCTACTTCGTCTGCAAATTGTAACGTTTCACGTTGATAGTAAAAGCCTACTGCATCAATACACGCTTTCTACAATAACACTGTACTGCATTTCTAAGAAAACCTTGAGCTAGGCACCCTGCGTAATGACCTAAATTAATACTTCCATTAATTTCATTTTATACACGGCATGATGAAAAGACAGATGAACTTAGGATAGAGAGAAGGGAGGGCTGAAAGCAGGAACGCATGCAACACTAAACACGCGTCTCGCGATATACAATTAATGCCACCCTCCCCAAGCGAAAGGCCAGAAGCAATACTTTTTTTTCAGATAGACAGTGATAAAAAACACTACCCATACGAGAGTTAGGTTTTAAAAACCTGAAAAACGCTTATTAGGAAACATGACATTATACTGGTTTACATTTGAAAGCATGACAGTACCCAGACACCACATCGATCGAAGTGAACGGGAGGTAGAAGAAAATGCATATTTTAAACGCAGCCCCTTAGCTCCCTTAAATTTATATAATTGGGTTCCTTAGGACTTGCTGACAAAGAATATGTTAAACGTTACGCAAATAGTCTAGGAATTAACAAATTATAGCCAAAAGAAAATAGTGAGGGTGTCAGACAACACCAAATAATAATTGCACAGTGGCATGTTTTGGAACCACTATTTTACGGGAAATGGGCCACCATGTAAAATCCTATTTGATTGGATAGAAGTAAATGTAAGGCTAAACACGATTAGTCGGGCTACAAATACTATTTTTTGTTGTTAGGGGAGACGGAAGGAAGGGTACTTTTTTTCAAACGCTTGTGTAAACATGGCTCGATTGGTTAGACCCGCCAATATAGGCAATAAGAAGCGTCAGTTCAGTACACATTTTTCAAATAAACTTACTAAAGAACCAGTGCGTTGAGCGCCAGTGCATATTTTTCTAAATAAAAGCCTGGGACATCGGCAGATCAAAATTGTGCTATATTCATTGCCAGTCAACGCAACTGTGTATTATTTCCATGAATTGTGGTAAGCTTGATATATTCAATATCTTTTTAATGAAAATTGAATGTAAATTGATAAATTATGTCTATATATGTGTGTGGTTCAGTAGTGAACATGAGGCAAGGCCTATATAGTGCTCCAACCTGAACAGAAGGTGTCGGAGAAAAGTAAAACTGCATGGAATTGCCAAACAGTACACTGACACCTATCTTATTGACTAGAAAGAACTAATGCTGGAATTGCAGAGGTGTGGTAACCATTAGGGAGGAGTATACTGGTGTAAATTGTTTCAGATGAAAATAGCAGTTGGCCTACCGCTCTGAACTCAGTGTTTGTTATGTATTGTGTTCAGTCTGGAAATAGATTATAAATTAGTTCTGAAATAGGAGGTACAACCTTCTTGTTTCAGGGACTGTGGTCCTATGTTATTGAAGCAGCACCTGGTCTGAGCTTTGCTGAATCTAGAGGCTGACAGCATACTCCTGGGTCCAGATAGTGACCAGTGAGGTGTCTCCAGAACACAGGGAAGCTATCGAGCAGAGGAGTCTTTTCCTGCCGCCATCACGAAAGATAAGCTTCTGTGGTCAGAGGAGCTCAACATTATGTGTCCCCCTCTAAAATTGACATTATAATAAAACAGAGGGACAATACATTGTTTAAATTGATAGGAACTGTGAATGTTTCCCCATACTAGTTCCAAGATAAACAAAAACTTTAAGTCATGATGACAAATAACAACATAGCTTGAAAAACAAAACCAGTATTACCTCATAGTACTACTACACAACTGACACACATAGGATAATACTAATACAATATGTCACTACAAGGTTCATATTTATAAATTATGTACATATAAATTGTGATTACATTTGATTGTGATTCCTGGTTCACTGTGTAGTTGAATCAGGATATATATTAGTGAAAGTAATTAATACATATATATTTGAACTTTTACCATTGACTCAATTAAGATAGTCTTATAGAGTGTTTAATGTGTGTGAGTGTCACAGTGTTGTCAAGTGTTGTGGAATAAAATAAATGGTTTATCTGTCTGTTGTTGTTGTGACTTACACTTCATCATTTACATAACCCTAGACATTTAACGTAGTCATCACAATATTCCAGAATAATTCTGACTGAGGTATAAATGTGGTAGCAAGTAAGGTTATCTGTAAAACACTACACCTATTAGATACAGATACCTTCACAGCTGATCTCAGTCAGTACACTAAGTCCCTTATAAATATTTATAACATCCCACTTTACCACAGTCAGGGAAAATCTTTAAGTTGAGAAGGTGTTTTGAGGTGCAAAAACTTTGGTTACAAAATAGACAAAATATCCAAGCTACTTCACACCCCGAAACAGTTCTCAACACCCAGAATCCGAAATGCTTGGGGAGGGTCATGTTTCAGTTTTCTGAATATGCCCAAATTATCACCAGAAGTAGCCCAAAGTTGCCCAAAATATCACTCGAAGTAGCCCAAAAATTGCCCCACTTAAATTATGTAGTACAATTTATTTTTCAGAAAAAATTTTTTTTTAAACTTCAAACATAAACTTTGTTAAATACCTGCACATGTACATTCAATGTTCTAATCACCATCATCAGCTTGGCGTCAGACATCTGTTGATGGACCAGAACAGGATTTTCAGCTCATGAATAAGCAGTAAGGCAGATGGCCTTACTGTAGATTTTACCCAGTGTCACCTGTCTTATAAACTATGGTTTTTATCTAAGCAGTCTTTCTTAAATTCCATAAACTGCCAAATCTTCTTCCTATTTTCCTCTCTGCAAAGTTTTCTGATCTGACATTAGTATTTGGTCATCACTGTCCATGTAAAACGTCAGCAACTTGTCTGCGTTTCCTTATGTCATATGCTGTGGTAGTTCCTACTCCACATTCTTCAGTAAGATGATGTTCAGAGACACCACGATCAAGCTTTGGCAATAACTCTACCTTCTGCGCTATCAATAATGACTAATGCTTCCTTTTCTTATTCCCACTGCTACCCACAGGAGTATCTGCAGCTCTTTTCAACATTTTCACAATGAAATTAAACTCACAAAGTTTAAGTCATGAAAGCTCACAAATATCCTCTCAATATGACAAAATGAGCTCAGAAATATTCATATATGGCTGAAAGTGGTTCTTAGACACAACTAAATAGTTGTGTTTGAAAATTTATATCACATTATAGCACATATGCCAGCTTATACTGCGCTTGCACTTCATGAAGATGAAATGTAATAAACCGAACATTGTGTGTGTTCAGTACCCTGCATACCAGTTAAAAATAATAAAAATTATTTTTTTATTTGTTTTGGAAACTTAAAAAAGGCCCAAAAGTCAGCCAAAACACTCATCAGTTTTTGGTATATCTTTGTTTTTTGGATGTTTGGATTATGGGTTACACACTGTATAAGAAATAATCAGGGTTAAAAAAACTAAATTGATCTTCAAATTATTTGAGTCAAAACAAAAGTGTATTTAGTATGATCTTTGGCACAGTATGTCACTGACCAACTATTTATAGTTATGCAATCATCCATATCAGCATCAGTGATCCACTGTAATCTTTTTTAAAAATTGACTTTTTTGGTTGAAATTATTCCAGAAATTCATTATCATATAAATGAGATTTTAAAACACCATTCTGAAGGTCCAAAATCTTTAACTCAAGTTCTTCTGTCATAGCTTCCATGAGCAGACATATTTGTATATGGGGAAATAACAGAAAAATTACAGTGATGATCTTGATTAAGATACAACAAGCAAGTTTATGGCTATTGCAGCTGCATTAAGCCTTACTATTTAACAATAATTATTGCTTGGTGTTGATGGTATTCAAGTGTTAGTGTAATATATTTTTATTATAACTTTATTTTCTTAATGTGATACCTACAGTAGTACATCTAATACAGTTCATTGCTTTCAGGCTGGAAGAAATGTGGCAGCTAATGACACAAGTTTGTTTGCAGAAATAAAGCAGGAAACAGATGTTAAGGTATGTACACTATTTATAACATTGTTTAGAAGCTTTAATAATATTGTGGCTTGGATGTATGGTATACTGTTAATGCTGAAAGAAGAAAAATTTATATTGCAATATGCTGCACCCATAAAGAATTTATTTTGGACAGTTTTAAGTGATCTTTTTTCAGAAATTATGGTGGTCTATACTAGGTATTTGTTTTTCTAAAATTCTATCTTAATTGTATATAATTAACTAAAGTTCATGACTTGTAAGAAACTCAGTGTTTACAAGGCACCAAAGAATATTAAAACAATTGACTCAAATGTAAATGTAGGTTAAAAGCAGGAATTGAGTTGTAGGTGGTTTATTTTTTTATTTTACTGATCACATATTGAAGTTCAGGAGGTTTCACCAAATCTTAGAATGGTAGGGGGGATTGGGGCAACTGCCTATATAAAACATCTTTAAAACATTGTGACTTGACAGGAGACAAGATTGAGGTGCTTCACCCTCTCCCCTCTCCACTGCTGTTCAGGTTAGGCCCTGGCAAAGACATTTGAAGAAGCATCGTCGACCAGGGACTGGAATAACCTGAACGGCTCCTGAGCCGACCCAGCTCTAATAAGGTAAAGGAAGGAACCTGTTACATGCCTATTGAGGCATATTGGGAATATGGTGTTAGGCCCATATTATCTTGACCATCGGCACACGAGGGGTGATGTGGTCGGCATCATGCCGGCCACCTTAACCTTCCCAGAGTTGCTCTGGTACCAATTTGGGGCTGGGTCAACCCAGGAGCCATTTGTGGCCTAAAAAATTCCCCTCATCTGGGAATCGAACCATAGACCAATGCACTAGGAAGCCAGTGCACTAATCACTATGCTACCGTGGCTTCCCCAGCTCTAATGGTACCTCCGAAATCGTAGAGTATCTGCCTGAATGGTAAGAGGACACCTGTCATTGTACAGGGAAAATAGGGATGCGCAAGTAAAATCAGTTTAAGGTTAGACATATTAACTGGATATTTTGTCTTGAGTAATAGCAGGCTTACGATTTAAAAAAAAAAAAATGAAATGCGATATACTAGAGCAGGTTAATTTTATTCTGACTGCCACATAATAATTTATTCTGAATGAAATAAACAAGAAAGAAGGATCAGTCCAATTTTATAATGAATGTGGTGTGGCTATGCCCAGTGCAAATCTCATGAGACAGCTTTGTGTTTGAAGCCTGTGGGAAAGTTAGTAATGAAAATAGTGGAAGTAGTGGCAAGGAAAAGAAAAAACTTAAAGAGGTGGCAAACATGTAGTATGCAAGAACACACCATATGATAACAGGAAACTCAAGGTTTCTAACAGTATGCAAGGTGTTGTGTTACCGTGACAGCTTATATTTTATGATTCTTTTAAGATGGGCTGATATACAGATTCACACAACATAGATTGAGAGAATAAATCAAGCCAGGACAATCCAAGGTTTAATTTGACTGAATAAATCCAACAGAAAATATTTTCAGAGCATTTCAGGTATTACTTCTGACATCACATATCCAGTACCTTCTTTCATGACCCTAGTTACTTGTACTGCACATATTTCCATTATTGTGGTTGGTTTCATAAACATCAGTTACATTGTTACAGCCTGAAATTTGACTAAATGAGAGGCCCAGCCTGCTTTGGGATTTCACAGTCTTGAACTTTATTAATAAAGTACGCATAAAATAGACATCTAGTCCTTCTATCGACTTGGCCAACTTTGAGTCTCCCTGCGTGTCATGTGGAGTGTATTGAGGCAACTGCGACAGTAGTTTTAGCCAGGAATAGCCTATGAGATATTAGGTAGAAAGTCTCTAAAAATTGGCTTGTTAAGAATGAATAAAGACCTATTTGAAATAGGGACAAGAAGATGGGAATGCGAATGCTTTCCACTGGACAGTATTTTCTAATTAATTATGAGTTCTGTTTCCCCATGACCTTAGCTTCTGCCCTTAGATTCCATAACAGTAAAATCCCCCAACCTCATCTGAGTAGAGAAATGTTCCTATTTGTGAATATGTAACACCAACAGCACGAGTGATACATTAACAAACTAGATAATGATCAAACAATTTTTGGGTTTATTAATTAAATATCCACACATATAGGGTTAGTAGTGGTTAAAACATGATGGTGGTACAAGACGATTCACACAAAACACACAGTTGAGATATTAAAATTGCAGTTAATTAAGTAGTAGTTAATTAAGAATGAACTGGTGTAAAGCGAAATGATGATGAAGTGATATTCTTCTTCTTCTTCTTCGTTCGTCCTGAAAAGGACGTTGGTTGCGTTGTGTCCATTTACAGCGAAGCTGCAATATTTGCGCCTTTCGGCCGACACATCCGACTTCAGCACGGCATTTTTGGGACCGGGTTAGCCTTCCCTCTTTGATCCCTACTCACTCAGCCAGACTGCAGTGATGCAGCCTGTTTCCAGGACCACCACTTGGAGGTGGAGTAGGGTCTTGGTCAGCTCTGGTTCGCTGACCCTGACGCAAGCAGTCTAGCAGTCAAAGACACTGTAAAAACAAAATGAAAAATCACTTTGTGGTACCTACGATTACCAACTGCCATCCTCATCCGTTCTTCCCTCAAAGTCAGTATCTTCAACAAAAAAAGTCAAAACATATGGGGAACCCCCCTTAAGTTTTCAGCTCTATAGCTGTAATATTCATGCTTTTATGACACCATTAGGTATTCCAGCTCTTGGGGATGGCCTCTTGTTCCCAGATTTTCATTAAAGAATAGTGTTGCTTCTAGGGGGATCAATCTGGCCTTGTAATCTTTCTATTTTTAGCAATCTTAATGCAAGTGGGATATGTTGCCTGGCAGGCAGATTTGTGTTTACATTTAGAAATGCCGATTACCAGGTACCACAAACCACCGCTTCGCCACGGTCGAAAAATTATGTGACGGGCAAGCGAGGCCCAGTTTGGACCCTTTTCAACCTCGCTCTGACTAGTAACTAATTTGCCTTTTCTAAATAAAAATTATATCTTCTTGTTCCTTGATCTTTCTTCCTTCATAATATGTCAGTTGTAACTTTCTGCGTGTCATTGAAATTGAGTGAGAATAAAACACCATTAAAACCGTTCTTGTGGTGCACTGGCTGACCGGCGCTCAAGAGAGCGAAATTCCCTAAAAGGACCCCACCTCATTCAAAGCGGTATGTGATATGATACGTGATATGATGAAGTGATATGATACGTGTTACCAAAATGGTGAGTAATATACACAGCCCATGTGTCTTTAAATGCTTCTCATGGATATGATGATTCCCATGTATGCATAAAATGTCTCAAGTTGTCATACATTATGTCGAGTGGGGTATCTCTAAGTTGAGGACGTTCTGATGAAAACTGTTGTCGTACTGAGAACGTTGACGAGATATATATATATATATTCCTTCACTGTTTGAGTATATCTCTGTAGTGTTGGTCAACAGTTAATAGCTGTCATATGAAAAAAAAAGTATGTTGTCTAATCTCTCGAGGGTACTGGCCAGACTGGATATCTTCACGAAATGTTAGTGATATGTAGACTGATTATCTTGCGTATGTAGTCATGATTTATAAAATACACTTTAGAGTCTGCTTCATAGAATGCACTTAAGAGTGTGTTGCACTTTGTATAAATATGAGATTCCACTTTTGAGCTCTTTTGCTTGACTTCAGATAATAAGCTTTCGAGTGATTTGAACTTGTGATAACTATGTATTGAACTTGTGAGCCAGCAGTATATGGTGACAAAAAATGCTGCGTCCACCTTCTGAATTGTGGGTGAGAAAATATTCCTTTTTAATTGAGGAATGAAAGATGTCCTATGGCAAATTCTGCTAGCCAAATGTCCGTTTTTTGATAACTTATTTCTGGTTAGACGCCAGACACGTTGCGTGTAGACTCAGACTTCTGATGAACTGAAGACACACAAAAGTCTTCGTAAGTTTTCACACTTAACATCACTGGTTGACTTTCATTTATACTACTGCTCATTATTGATCTCTCTCTGAGTTTGATTCTAATGATGTTAAATATCTTGTGCATAAGAGTGTGTGTGCATCGGAGACTGTGATGATGATGAAGGTGAAGTATGAACTATTAATTACCTCCTATCATCTTCTAGGAAAATCGTCTGATTTTATTAATCAGTTATGAAAAGAATTAATTGAAACCCAGCTTTCCCACATTTAGCTGTGAGGTTGAGCTAAACAAAGAATAAGAAAATGTATTAATAATCTGTATAAGATCTACTAACCTTCTTTTCCCTTCACAAAATCCTTTAAGAACACAATTCACCACATAAATGAATTATTATCCACTCTGAATAAACACATGTATTTAGGCTAGGCATTTTAGGGATTTAATCTCTACTTCACAATGTAACAACTGGACTCCTGTCTCTAGTGAGCTATGCAGTATATTATATATCTAAAAGTCCAATGTCACCCGTGTGTTACCGGGGCCCGAAAGGGGAGCAAAGAATAGTAACACTGTCCCCTGCCAAGCATGTCGTAGAAAGCGACTAAGGAGGGTTGGGCATGGGGCCGGTTACCCCATCCTGTAAAAAAAAATTTAAACCACAAAAAAACTTCAACAAATATGGACAAGTCAAATAAAGAAAATAAAACACAGCCATCCAAGACAGGGGAAGGTCCTCTCGCTGGGAGGCGTATGATGCAACACAGAGAAAGCCGAAAGGAGTCTGTGTTGCTGACTAACCTTCTTTCTTCTAGGAGAACTTCCAGATTTGGCACCTGGAATGTTCGGACATTAAACGAACAAGGGAAAGTGGCGCAAGTAGCAGCAGAAATGAGGGAATACAAAATCGAGGTTCTGGGAATGTGTGAAACAAAGTGGAAGGGGGTAGACAGGAAGAAACTCATCACAGGTGAATTGGTGCTGTCCTCAGGACATGAAGACGAAAGTTCACACCACAGTGAAGGCGTAGCTCTTATGTTATCTAAAGAAGCACAGAAAGCACTCATTGAATGGGAAGCTGTTGGACCCAGAATAATAACAGCTACTTTCAAAACAGCTAAAAAGAAAATTCATGTAAATGTCATCCAATGTTATGCACCAACTAATGACAAAGAAGAGTCTGTGAAAGAAACATTTTATACTAGACTACAGGAAATTATGGATAAAGTAAAAAGAAAAGACATCACAATTTTGATGGGTGACATGAATGCAAAGATAGGTACAGTCAACACCGGATTTGAAGAAGTCATGGGAAAACATGGGCTAGGAGTAATGAATGAAAATGGAGAACTATTCGCAAACTTCTGTGCTTCAAATCAACTGGCTATAGGAGGAAGCATGTTTCCACATAAGAGAATACACAAGGCAACATGGATATCACCAGACCATAGAACAGAAAATCAGATCGATCATATATGCATAAACAAGAAGTTTAGATCATCATTGCAGGATGTAAAGGTATATAGAGGAGCAGATGTGGCATCAGATCACCATCTTCTGATAGCCAAAGTAAAAATGAAACTCAAGAGATATGCAACAATGCAAAATTATAGACAACAGTTTAATGTAGGACAGCTAAGAAATCAAGAAACAAGAGACACATTTGCGGTCACAGTATCTAACAAATTCCAAGTGCTCCAACAGCTGGAAGATGTAGAGAATACAGAAGACTATTGGCAGCAGGTCAAAACTGTATGGAAGGAGACGTGTGAAGAAATACTGGGGAAAAGGGAAAGACAACAAAAAGCATGGATAACAACAGAAACCATCAATAAGATAAAAGACAGAAAAAAGAAGAAAGCAGAGTTAAACACAAGCCAAACCAGAAGTTCCAAAGCCAAGGCTCAAGAAGTGTACACAGAAGCAAACAAAGAAGTAAAAAGAAGTATCAAAAGAGACAAGAGGAAGTATATTGAGGAGTTGGCAAGAGAGGCAGAAGATGCTGCAGCCAAAGGAAATATGAGAGAACTGTATAGCAGCACAAAGAAGTTAACAGGGAAATACAAGCAAACAAGTTGCCTCATAAAAGACAAGAATGGGAAACTGCTCAGCAATATACAAGAGCAAATGAAGAGGTGGACAGAATATTTTGGGGACCTTCTCAATAGACCAGCCCCACAAAACCCACCGGACATCCAGCCAGCAGAAGAAGAGCTACAAATTAACGGGGAAAGACCAACGAAGGAAGAAATAAAGAAAGCCATAAAGCTTCTAAGAGATGGAAAAGCATCTGGACCTGATGGCATTCCAGCAGAGGCCATCAAAGCAGATATCGACACGGCTACAGAGATGTTATATAAATTACTTGGTAAAGTCTGGGAAAAGGAAGAAATACCAGCAGAATGGAAGGAAGGATATCTGGTTAAGTTGCCTAAGAAGGGAAATTTACAAGAGTGCACAAATTATAGAGGAATAATGTTACTATCAGTGCCAGGAAAAGTATTAAACAGGATTATCCTTGAGAGATTAAAAGAGTCCATAGACAAGAAACTGAGAGATGAACAAGCAGGTTTTCGACAAAACAGATCATGTACAGACCAGATAGCCACTTTGAGAATAATAGTTGAACAAAGTCTGGAATGGAATTCACCACTATACATCGGATTTGTGGACTACGAAAAGGCATTTGACAGTGTAGACAGAGAATCACTTTGGAAATTGATGAGGCAATATGGAGTTCCCCTGAAGATCATTAATTTAATAAAGAAAACATATGAAGACATGACATGCAGAGTTCTTCATGAAGGACAGCTTACAGAACCGTTTGGGATAAGAACAGGAGTGCGACAGGGATGCCTCTTGTCTCCATTTCTTTTCTTGCTGGCAATAGATTGGGTTATGAGATCATCGACGACACACAACAGAAATGGAATCCAGTGGACTCTGACTAAGCAGTTGGATGATCTGGATTTTGCTGATGACTTGGCTCTTCTGTCCCATAACCGTAATCAGATGCAGGACAAATTGAAAACACTCGATGAGAGGTCACAGCAATTGGGTCTGAAAATACACAGGGAAAAGACAAAAATAATGAGAATAAATGCAGGTAATGATAACAGGGTTGAACTTGAAGAAACACCAATACAAGATGTAGAATCGTACACATATCTTGGCAGTAATATAGACAAAGTTGGAGGGACAGACAGCGATATCAAAATAAGAATACAAAAGGCACGAGGAGCTTTCATTGCATTGGGAAATATATGGAGATCAAGAGAAATAGGATCCAACACGAAAATAAGAATATTCAACTCAAATGTGAAGTCAGTCCTATTGTATGGCTCGGAGACATGGAGAACAACAAAGACAACAACCAAAAAGCTACAGACTTTCATAAATGGGTGCTTGCGTAGAATAGAGGGATTAAAATGGTATGACAAGGTTACCAACGTGGAACTGATGACAAGAACTGGACAAGTGCCAGTGGAACAAGAGATGAGAAGAAGACGATGGCGATGGATAGGACACACACTGAGGAAACCTGTTGATAGCATTACAAGGCAGTCCTTGTTCTGGAACCCCCAGGGCAAGAGAGGCAGAGGTAGACCAAGAAGCACATGGAGAAGAGAGTTGGAAACAGAGGTGAAAATGCTGAGGAGAACATGGAAAGAACTTGAGATGATGGCACGTGACAGGAGGACTTGGCATGTGTTTGTTGAAGGCCTATGCTCCTTTGGGAGTGGAGGGTTATGAATGAATGAAAAGTCCAATGTGGGTTCCTTGGACCGGTGATGTAGAACTCCACCCATACAACCAATACCGAAGAGACCCTCTGGTCACTCATTCCCAGGATCGCTCTTGTCCCCTGTCAGTCCAAAAGTGGGTGGGGTAATTCGTGACCAACTTTCGTTGCCTGGCCTGCCTTACAAACAGGCATTGAGATAATTGGCTGGCCAATGCAAAAGTGCTGTCACATTACTCTCTGATTGTCTATCGCTCCATGTGTTGGCGGCACTCTTTGTTACCTCTGTCCATTGTCGCCAGCATGCTAACATGTCCCCTCTGTGACGCCGCCTATTGATTTAACATGCCAGTTGGTTTAAACAGCATGAGACGTTTTCACCTGGCCAAGCTGGGCGTCCCATATGGACGTTTTCACCTGGCCAAGCTGGGCATCCCATGTGGTGACCTGTCACTTGTATGGACAGCGGCCGAGCAACAAAGATAACAACTGTTCACAGAAATTGTATAATGCCCAGATGTCTGATTTGGATGACCAGATGTGTTTTCACCAGATTTATTACGATGCAATGTGGACTTCAAATGATGATGTCAGGTATGGGGACTCAATCAAAAGACTTTATTTTACCACCGATGAAAGAAAAAATACGGTTCTCTAGATACCGATCGTGAGTAATCAAAACAATGAAATAGCAAATGTGGGATGAAAGAGCACAAATGTGGGAGAAAATAAAATACAAGAGATGTAGGAAAAGATACAAATAAGGCCTTGGCGCTCATTTATCACACTCCGAAATCGCACTTTTTGCTCTGATATCCTTCACAATGTTTTTTACTTCTTTTATAAAGCCTGCACAAGAATAATTTGAAAGAAACCTCTGTCAGAGAAACCCGATTTCTTCAATGATCATGCACTGCTTACAACACAAGGCACCTTTTGATAAGTGAAAACCCATTAAAAGACAATGCTTATAATCAAATCAGCTAACGAGCCTTGAAAACTATGCCGATATCAGAGATGCAGAAAGCTGCTAGATTACAGACATTGTCCTATAGAAGAGATACAAAAAGCATGATCCAGATGGAAAAGTACAACAGTATGCCAACGCACCCAATGAAGGCAAGATTAGATGATCTGGCATTGGGATGTCTAAAATTTAGCAGCTTTGTCCATCAGGGAAAAAGACTTAAAAGACAGAATCAAGAAGACCTATCCATTAAGACAACACCACTGAAGCCCACCATATACCCTGTACCATGGAAACAGGCCAGCAGTACCCTTCAAATTGATACATCAATCAGTGGTCTCAGAATTGGATATCTTCTTCGTTGGTCCTGAAAAGGACCTTGGTTGCATTGTGTCCATTTACAGTGAAGCTGCGGTATTTGTGCCTTTCAGCCGACTTCAGCACAGCATTTTTTTTTTAATGAGTATAATTATCTGCAAAAACAAACTGCTACATTGAGTATGATCCAAGAAAGCGATTCTGAACAATCATGGATACTTGCCTACATGGATGGATAAGCAACAAATGCCATTAAGAATGGGGGTGCCAGTATCTTTATCTCATGTCTTGACAACTACTATGAGACTAGGTATATTCCCACTGGTAAATTCTGTTCCAACTATATAGCTCTAGAGTTCAAGCTCTAGAGCAAGCTGCAAAAATGATTTATAACACCAACTTTGCCACCAGGTAGTCATCCTCACAGTTGCACTGTCTGTACTGCAAGTTCTCAAGGGTGGTAAAATCCTGCATCTGAGAAATGAACTAAGCAAGGTAGCTGCCAAAAAGTGAACCATACTTCAGTGGGTACCATCCCATTGTGGTGTACATGGAAATGAAAAGGCAGATAAACTTGCCAAAAATGGAGGAGAATGTGAACAAGAAGATAACGAAATCACATACTTTGAGAAAAAGAGAGATATCCAGGCTATCAGAAGAGAACAGAATCAACCCAACAACGACTACCACACACTTGACTGGCAGGGACAGATCACCCTTTTTTGCCTCAGGACAGGGCATAACAAACTGAATAAACACATGTACAAGCTACGATTGTCTGCTTCACCACTGTGCACATGTGGATTAAATGAACAAACTGCTGAGCATGTTCTACAGGATTGTCCTATGTATGACCAGTTAAGAAACATATACTGGCCCAATGACTCAACATTAAACTCAAAGCTGTATGGAGCTAAAGAGGAACTCCAGACAATGGTCAAATTCATCATGAGAACTCGTCTGATGGTGCAAACATCAAAGATGTGATCGCAAGAAGAAGACGAAGAAATCAGCTGCATACTGGTATACAGGAAATTTAAAAAATGGTTGTTATCTGTGGAAACTGGGCCAGGAGCAGACTGTAGTAGTGGCCATGTGCTAGTACTAGAAAAAAAAATAGTTTCATTTTTACTGAAGAAATTAAACGGCATAAAAAATGCCAAGCTATATTTAGCTATAATTGAATTAGAAAAGGAAATGAGTGAGAGGCTTTCAACAAATTCAGATCAAGCATTCCTGTTCTATGTCATCTGTTCAGTTATTTTTCCATGTCTTTGCATACATTTCATGTCTGTCCATTTCCCTTCTCCATTTTTTTCCTCTACCTCTCTTATGTCCTAAACATAGCACCATTTTTGCAGTGTTGTTTTTCTTTGTTTCTCTTCCTTGCCAGCTTGTTACATTTCAATTTGATTATTTACATCAACTGTGAAGACAAACCTTGGCAATGGCTAAACAAAATTCTGACCTCAGTGATGCTAGACCATGTAAAAGAAGCTTTAAATAAACAAACTCATGGAAGAACAACACATTTTGAACAGCAAAATCGTATGCAGATCAGGTAGCACGACTCAGAATCATCAATGTCAGGCACATTTATACATCAACTTTGTGGACACTGATAATTTATTTCCAGGTTTTTACTGAAGTATTTGTTGTGTATACAATCATACTTCAAACACTTCAGTTTGTTGTTAGTCTCAAAATTGAACCTTGTGATAACAGTATTGATTGGTAGTGATTGTAGAAAACCCTTTACATAACCTATGATTTTGTATTGCATGTCATCCAGGAGTGTTATTGGAATGGCTTCTCTAAAGATTCAGACATTAATTCCCAGACAGTTGCAGGCAATACCAGAAAGAGATTAGGAGAGCATAAAGTAAAACAGTCAGATATATGGAGAAATGAAGGTACACATGTAAATAAGCTTCTTTTTTAAGCAATCTCAGTTGAAGCTGAATGCTGGTGCAAATAATGTAAGCTCATGTGCTGTTTTTATTGTGTTACTTCAAGATGTTTGCCACCCCATGGATCTTCTGGATCATTCTGTAACACTGTTTTCTTCTATAGCTAATTTATTGGGGGAGGGTTTATAAAGTAGTCATGGTGAAATCAAGCATTAAGAGATCTTATAGCTTAAACTACCACATACAATATATTGATACTGACATCTTTGATACACTTGTCTGTAATCTAGCATGACCTGTAGTTAAAGTGGAAATAGTAGCACATTCAACAAGACACATGCTACCAGTCTGGCTGTTGTCTGGAGACATGGTCTGTGGAAAGGGGTAGCTAAGTGCAGAACCTGTTTTACAACTATCAGTAAAAGAGTGTTTCATACATTTATTTCCTCATGAATGAAGGATTGTACCTTCTATGCTTCTTAAGAAGCATGGGACAATCACAGCATTTGTGGTGATGAATTCTCAAGTGGGCTGTTTTACATGATGAGATTGCAAGCCCTTAGTCACGTCTGAAGCTGTGCCATTTTTGAAGCAGTTGTGCTCATTTTTTGCCTTCTTATAGAACCCCTGAAACTGCATAGATTTTTACCCATAGTGGCTGGTTAAAATGGAAGATGGACTGATAGAATAAGTAAACATAGGAATAAGTACCAAAACTGCACAAGATGATCTCACTGAAGGCTGGCTCAAGTAAAAACTGCAGAAAATGTTAAATATAAGTTTTACAGGAAGAAAAGAACAGAGTGAGAATCACTGGCATATTTATAGGGATACTGGAAATTAACTGTCTCTTATGCCCATGCATACTAGATAGTGAAATTACAGGTTCATGCCCTTTTATCTAAACACCCACCTGCATGGAGGCATACCTGGTGTCATTCTTATATGACCACCAGTTATGCACATTGCTATAATATATGTACAAATGTGGAAGTGAACCTCTGTCTGTGAGGCAAATTACATCCTCATTGACTCCTTAAATCATCCACACACTTTCTGGTATTCCCCCTGTGGTGAAACTTGTTGAGGACCCAGCACTGCATATGATTAAGATGGACATTTTGGAACAGAAATAACAATACAAAAATTTAAAATTTACAAAAGATATAAAGTAATAGGTAATACATCCATCTTTACAGCAGAATTAGTGGAAATCTTAAAAGCTTTAGAAATAGTTGCAGTTATATAGTGTCTAGGTATACAATTGCAGGCATCACTGAAATTGAGCAAAACTCATTTTATCAAAAACAAAGTTTGAATTTTACTGACACAGTACTGTTACTCCACAGATCTATCAGGTAATGACATGAGGTTCTTGCTTGCAAAAAAGTTTTAGTCAGGACAGAAAAAATTATTATTAACAATATAATATTTGTAATAATTTCAGGACTGTTTAGAGGGAAGTAATTCAGAAATAAATTGTTATTACTCATTTCTTACATCCATGGGAAGTAATCAAACAATAAAAATATTAATGAAAATATGCGATTAGCGACCACATAAAAAAAACAACATTTTGCAACACCATTTAAAATTATTAATTGTATACTATTAGTTTCATAGTATGCAATACACCATGAACTATTAACATATCAGACAGAAACAAATACTTCTTAAATAATCTTATAGTTGCATAACTTTTAAATCATACTTAATATGATGCTACAAAACATACAGAATTACAATTTGTTATACATGCCATAATTATCTGAAAGTTTTACCATTATGTTTTATTCAATGAATTTCAGGTGACCATTCCTGTAGCCAGCGATCCCGCCTATACTCTTGTGTTGACATTCCAGATTTGAAAATTATGAACAGTTTCATAAAGAGTGAACCAGTGCAAAATGCCGCTTTCAATCAAGTGTTGCCAGAATTCACAGAAAAAATTGTGAGTGAAATGAAAGCTGATATAATTACGGCAGCTGCAACACTAAATACAGACAATAACATTGAATCAAGATTAAAAGAAGTACAATCACTGAGTGTCACAGACTCTGAAATAATGACTGTAGACATGAATCTGACTCCTGAGATTTATACTGCAGTCTTACAAAATGAAAACTGCAGTAGGAAATCAACAATAGTCTATGATGATTGTACTATCAACATTGAAAGTAGAGAAGGTTTTAAATTGTGTGACAGTGTACAATCAGATGAAATAGTAATAGGTACAAAAGAGCAACTTTGCAGCTGTCATCTTTGTGGAGTACAGGTTAGCAAGAAAGGTGACCATAATGAACATGAACTTTCACATATGAGAGAAAAGTGTTATATAAGTAATGTTGGTAATGTAGAATTAGCTATAGAATCCAGTCTAGGTCAACAAGAAAGAATACAAAAAGCACAGAAGCATTCTAAATATGATCTTATTGGTATGGGGGCTGCTCATTTTGGTTATCTAAAGGCACATGTAATGCAGCATAAAGAAGAACTACCTTACAAGTGTGGCGGTCTTAGTAGGTTTTCTAGGACTGATTATCCAAAGAAACTCATAATGCAGCATAATAGTGAGACACATTACAAATATGATGTCAGTGGAGCAGAATTTTGTCAAAGTGATCTCAAGGGGACAAATACAGAGGGAGAATCTTACAAGTGTGATGAACTTACAGGACAAAAACTTTATTCAAAATGGCACACAAGTCAACATACAGAAGAAAAACCTTGTAAATGTGATGTTTGTGGAGCAGGATTTTTTCAGAATGCGGCATTAAAGAGTCACAAAATGACACACACAGGAGAGAAACCTTATAAGTGTGATGTTTGTGGAGCCAAATTTTCTGATAGTGGTGCTTTAGAGAGTCACAAAAGGGCACACACAGGAGAGAAACCTTATAAGTGTGATGTTTCTGGAGCAAAATTTTCTCTAAATAATCATTTGAAGAGACATAAAAGGACACACACAGGAGACAAACCTTATAAGTGTGATGTTTGTGGAGCAGAACTTTCTCATAGTAGTGCTTTAAAGAGTCACAAAAGGACACACACAGGAGAGAAACCTTATAAGTGTGGTGTTAGTGGAGCAGAATTTTCTCAGAATGGTGCTTTAAAGATTCACAAAAGGACACACACAGGAGAGAAACCTTATAAGTGTGATGTTTGTGGAGCAGAATTTTCTCAGGATGGTGCTTTAAAGTGTCACAAAAGGACACACACTAGAGAGAAACCTTATAAGTGTGATGTTTGTGGAGCAGCATTTTCTCATACTGGGGATATAAAGAGACACAAAAGGACACACACAGGAGAGAAACCTTATAAGTGTGATGTTTGTGGAGCAGAATTTTCTGAGTATGGTACTTTAAAGATTCACAAAAGGACACACACAGGAGAGAAACCTTATAAGTGTGATGTTTGTGGAGCAGATTTTTCTCTGAATAGTAATTTAAAGAGACACAAAAGGGCACACACTGGAGAGAACCCTTATAAATGTGATGTTTGTGGAGCATCATTTTCTCATACTGGGGCTTTCAAGAGACACAAAAGGACACACACAGGAGAGACACCTTATAAGTGTGATGTTTGTGGAGCAACATTTTCTGAGAATGGTACTTTAAAGAGTCACAAAAGGACACACACAGGAGAGAAACCTTATAAGTGTGATGTTTGTGGAGCAGATTTTTCTCTGAATAGTAATTTAAAGAGACACAAAAGGGCACACACTGGAGAGAACCCTTATAAATGTGATGTTTGTGGAGCATCATTTTCTCATACTGGGGCTTTCAAGAGACACAAAAGGACACACACAGGAGAGACACCTTATAAGTGTGATGTTTGTGGAGCAACATTTTCTGAGAATGGTACTTTAAAGAGTCACAAAAGGACACACACAGGAGAGAAACCTTATAAGTGTGATGTTTGTGGAGCAGAATTTTCTCAGAATGGTACTTTAAAGAGTCACAAAAGGACACACACAGGAGAGAAACCTTATAAATGTGATGTTTGTGAAGCAGAATTTTCTCAAAGTGGTGCTTTAAAGAGTCACAAAAGGACACACACAGGAGAGAAACCTTATAAGTGTGATGTTTGTGGAGCAGAATTTTCTCAGGATGGTGCTTTAAAGTGTCACAAAAGGACACACACTAGAGAGAAACCTTATAAGTGTGATGTTTGTGGAGCAGCATTTTCTCATACTGGGGATTTAAAGAGACACAAAAGGACACACACAGGAGAGACACCTTATAAGTGTGATGTTTGTGGAGCAACATTTTCTGAGAATGGTACTTTAAAGAGACACAAAAGGACACACACAGGAGAGAAACCTTATAAGTGTGATGTTTGTGGAGCAGAATTTTCTCAGAATGGTACTTTAAAGAGTCACAAAAGGACACACACAGGAGAGAAACCTTATAAATGTGATGTTTGTGAAGCAGAATTTTCTCAAAGTGGTGCTTTAAAGAGTCACAAAAGGACACATACTGGAGAGAAACCTTATAAGTGTGATGTTTGTGGAGCAGCATTTTCTCGTACTGGGGCTTTAAAGTGTCACAAAAGGACACACACAGGAGAGACACCTTATAAGTGTGATGTTTGTGGAGCAGAATTTTCTGAGAATGGTACTTTAAAGAGTCACAAAAGGACACACACTGGAGAGAAACCTTATAAGTGTGATGTTTGTGGAGCAGATTTTTCTCACAGTGGTGATTTAAAGAGACACAAAAGGGCACACACAGGAGAGAAACCTTATAAGTGTGATGTTTGTGGAGCAGAATTTTTTCGAAATTGTCATTTAATGATACACAAAAGGACACACACAGGAGAGAAACCTTATACGTGTTATGTTTGTGGAGCAGAATTTTCTGAGAATGGTACTTTAAAGAGTCACAAAAGGACACACACAGGAGAGAAACCTTATAAGTGTGATGTTTGTGGAGCAGAATTTTCTTATACTGGGGCTTTAAAGAGACACAAAAGGGCACACACAGGAGAGAAACCTTATAAGTGTGATGTTTGTGGAGCAGAATTTTCTGAGATTGGTAATTTAAAGAGACACAAAAAGGCACACAGAGTAGAGAAACCTAATAAGTGTGATGTTTGTGGAGCAGAATTTTCTGAGATTGGTAATTTAAAGAGACACAAAAAGGCACACAGAGTAGAGAAACCTTATAAGTGTGATGTTTGTGGAGCAGAATTTTCTGAGATTTGTAATTTAAAGAGACACAAAAAGGCACACAGAGTAGAGAAACCTAATAAGTGTGATGTTTGTGGAGCAGAATTTTCTGAGATTTGTAATTTAAAGAGACACAAAAGGGCACACACAGGAGAGAGAAGACTTAAAGAGACACAGAAGGACACACACAGGAGAGAGAAGACTTAAAGAGACACAAAAGGGCACACACAGGAGAGAGAATACTTAAAGAGACACAAAAAGGCACACAGGAGAGAGAAGACTTAAAGAGACAAAAGGACACACACAGGAGAGAGAAGACTTAAAGAGACACAAAATGGCACACAGAGGAGAGAGAAGACTTAAAGAGACACAAAACGGCACACACAGGAGAGAGAAGACTTAAAGAGACACAAAAGGACACACACAGGAGAGAGAAGACAAAGAGAACGAACGAACGAACGAACGAACGAACTTTATTTTCAAAGGGTTGAGAATTGGGCACGCAGGCCCGTCTGACATTCTGCCCTTCCTTTCTCCCGTCTTTTATACTGATTTCATTTATTCTCACATACAATTTACCCATCAATTCAAGGAATTCAACGTTGTACAGGTAAAATAATAGCATACTCACATTCACAGTATCTAATTATAAACATGAAATAAAATATGTTGAAAAGTACAAACTAAGTATTACCATGAAACAAAATATGTTGAAAAGCACTAACATCATCATTAAACCTACACTCGATATTATACCATTTGTTCGGAAAAAATAATCATATTAGGGGGGCAGATAATCAGAACTCATAAAGTATTCGAAAAGTTTACGATTGTATGAATAGGGACTGAGGTTGTTATGTTTTAGATAATGTGGAAGATAGTTCCAAAGATGAGCAGCAGAGTAAGCTAAGCTTTTCTTGAATAAGTCAAGCCTAGGCTTGGGCACTTGTATTTTGTTAAGGCGTTGACTGCGTCTTTCACTGTATTTGAACATTGGCCACAGATATGTTGGAGCATTCTGTGACAGGATTTTGTGAACAAATTTAGCTTTGTTGAACAGAAAGCGCTTTCTTAGAGGCAGTATTTTGAGATATTTATATAGATCTACACACTGTGTTTGGCAGTTGTCAGAAACTAGACGCACTGCACGCTTTTGTAGTGAATGGAGTCTTTTTGTGTTGGACATAGAACAACCATCCCAGATTGTGGAGCAATAGTCAAGGTTTGTTTGTATGTGAGATACATAGAACAATTTTCGTGCATCTTCATCTAGGAAATGTTTGATTTTAGCTAACTGGTAAACTTTCTGTGCCGTTTGCTTAGTCAGTGCATGAACATGTGAGTTCCAATTAAGATTCTGGTCAACGACTATTCCTAGAGTTTTATGTTCATTAACGTTTTCAATTGGTGAGGTACCAATATAGATCTGAAGTGTTGTTTTCTCAGAATTTTGTAATTTTTTGTCTAGTTGATATTAACATGCACTTTGTTTTAATTATATTAATTAGCATGCGATTTCCGATGCTCCACTTAATCAGATTGTCTGTATCTTTTTGTAACGATAGTTCGAGTGTGTTGCAACTTGTATCACTCGTGTAGATAGTACAGTCATCAGCAAATAGGTCACAGGATGCGTGCTCGACGTGTAATGGAAGGTCATTAATGTATATGGCAAAAAGTAGAGGCCCAGGAATAGAGCCCTGAGGAACGCCGGTATTTATTATGGTTGGGTATGAGCAAGAGTTATTGTAAGAAACTACATGTTTTCTGTCTGACAGGAATGATTTAATTATCGTCACTAGTTGAAGGTTTACTTTTGATGTTTCTAGTTTTCTAATTAAAATAGCGTGATCTATCATATCAAATGCTTTTTTAAAGTCTAGATCGTGATTGAGATTGTCATACTTGAATAGGTAGATAGAATATTGTTTAGTCATGTGACAGTAGATCATGATTGAGATTGTCATACTTGAATAGGTAGATAGAATATTGTTTATTCATCAGTTATAGAGAAACTATAGGTTACACATTCTAGGGATAAGCAAGAGCAAATGGACAGGGGCAGGAAAAGTTAAAACAGCAACAGGAGAAACAGTACTTTACTCTGGAAGAGAGGATGGACAGCACAATGATGGTGTAGCCATTATTCTATAGAAAGGAATAGAAAGGACATTATTGTCAATCATAAAAAAGCCTCTCTGCCAACTTTACATGTAGTGTTGGGTAGAGCAACCTAACCTTTGAGGTGAAGACAGGAGTATGACAGGGATGCCCCTGATCAACCACTCTATTTTTAACAATCATAGACTGGGTGATGCACCAGACAACAGAGGGCAGTCTAAGAGGAATAAGATGGACTACATTTTCTACATTGGAAGATCTGGAATATGCAGATAACATTGCACTGCTAACACATTCACATCAACAAAGCCAGGAAAAAACTGTTAGACTTAATAAGTATAGCCAGCAGGTGGGCTTGAACATCAATTTAAAGAAGTCAGAGGTCATGACGCTCAATGTGATCAACCCTGAGCCCATATCAGTAAAGAATCAGCAACTGGTACAGACAGACGCCTTCACATACCTAGGATGCATAGTAACACCAGACAGCGGGACAAGCAAAGACATCAAAAACAGAATGAACAAAGCAAGAACAGCCTTTTTTAGCCTTAACTTACTTACTTAGTCGTTCCCCTTCTATCGTGAGGTGTAGAGGTTTGGAAGAGAGAGCGCCAGACTATCCTATTGGCTGTCTTCCTCCTGGCCTGGTTCCATTCTAGTCCTCAGTCCTTCAAAGATTGTCTAATGTTGTCCTCTCAGCAGACTCTGTGTCATCTTGGGGGTCTGGATCCCTGGCTCTTTGTTTCCCATGCTTGTCGTGGTAGCCGATCTTCTCCCATTCTACAGACATGACCAAACCATCTTAGTTGGGACTGTTCTACTTGAGTCTGCAGGGGATGGCATTTTAGGCCTTGATGTATCGTCTGGTTGCGGACCATGTCTCTTGTTACTTCAACCACCTTCCTCAGATACCTCATTTCTGAGGTTTGGATGTGACTTTTATGGGTTGTAGTCATTGCCCATGACTCGCATCCATATGTCAAGACTATGACATAGGTGGAGCAGTACACAGTGTCACAGTGTACCCCGTTGATTTACAAACTTGCTTTACTTCTTAGCTAGGTGAATGAAGCAGGCCTAGCTATTTACTACTTTTCTATCAGCCTATGTATACACTGCTTAGACAGCGCAGACTTCGCTGGCTTGGCCATGTTCGTCGCATGGAAGATGGTCGCATCCCAAAAGATATCTTCTACGGACAATTAGCAGATGGCAGGAGAACAGTTGGGCGACCACAGCTGAGGTTCAAAGATGTGTGCAAGAGAGATATGAGGGCACTGGACATGGATCCAGCAACATGGGAAGATGAAGCTGCCAATCGCACTAAGTGGTGATGCTATTTACGGCGCCACTCAGAATGGGCGAAGAGAGGCTCACGCAACAAGCAGAGGAGGGGAGAAAACGTCGAAAGGAGCACCAGGAAAATAAGCAGCTGAGGGCTGTCACCTCAGGGGCGCATTCCCATAGTCAGTTATGACTGAAGGGGCTATTATTATTATCAGCCTAGTTCTTTGGCTTATCTTCCAGGTGAGTCTATCTCTCTCTTACTGGCCCTTTTTCTGCCAGAGATGTCATTTCCTGGATGAGATATGGTTCTTAGCTTACTTGACCAGGTCTCGTTCGTCTCTCCTAGATGTTGATTAGCAACAGCTTCGTGTTAGTGGCCTTCCCTTATAGTTATATATTTACGTGTAATTATCTCTGTTCTTCCACACCTTCTTTTTCCCTCCAATAATCCAACTCAACTTGTATAGGAAAGTTTCAACCAATAATATTCTCTTTATTTACAAAGTCGATGAAGCAACATTTGACCAAACAGGATTTTCATCATCTCTTTTCTCCACAGACTCTTATATATATATATATATATATATATATATATATATATATAGATATATATATATATATATATATATATATATATATATATATATATATATATATATATATATATATCTTCTTCCCACTGTTTATACAGTCTCTTCTATACTCTGTCGACTTATTTAGCCCACAGACCTGTCAGACCTAACCCTGCAATGGCATCTATTTCTAAGCACAAGTCATAAATATATACATATAATTCATCAAATTCTGACAGAATATCGCTTCTGAGGTTTCCTCTTACTTAGTCATGCCAGTGATGATCTCTCATTTTATTTACACAATTGTTTGTCTGGCATCTGCAAGTTGAGAGAGAGCGAATAGCTTCGTCTAAATACCACTGCTTCAATTACCAATGCTCACTAAATCATGCCCTCGACGATACCTTGTCTTGGTTATTCAACCGTTTATTTGGCATCTTGTAAAAATCAGTAATATCTTCTGTATTTCTTCAACAGTAGCGCTTGCTTCAGGTTCTCTTCATGGTGGACGCCCCTTTTAAGTGTGGGAGTCTTCAACCCCTGTAAATGGTTACCTGAAACTCTATAATAATGTTCAAAGGGAAAAATGTCATCTTACCGTTTAAACAGAAGTCCAGCACCTATCACAATCCTTACTATGCACCCCTATGCTATTCCTATCAGTTGAGCACATATCATTAATCACATTTTAAACTATTCTCCAGAATTCTTAACGCTAGCAATTCTAAGTCTAGCTACATCTGTAGAGCCTCCTGTCAACCGCAGGTTTCACTTCTTGAGAGCCCAACAAAGCGTCGCCTCTTCAACCGTTCTGGTGGGACTGAATTCTTTTGTCCTTCAATTTATTCCCATTATACATGATTTGCTTTCCAAACAATTTGATTGGTCCATTGTTCAGTTCACTCACCGATCATGGTCAATTCCATTCATAAACAACTCAGTGTTTCCCGTCCTGTAATTGTTTACACTTCGCTCACATTTCTCGTGTGTTTCCCTCGTACTCTGTTCACTTAACACTAATGGGCGCTAATATTATTGGTTATCCCCCTTTGTGGTTTTTGCTCAAATACTATATTCCCTTACTTCAAGCTTATCAAAAATGATCGTTATGCAAATCTTATATCCCTAAATTATACACTCACAAAAACCATTGACACCCAGAAAAAGTTCTCTCCCTTACCAACCATACCCAATTTCAGAACACCTTATCTCCCATCTTATGGATAAAGAGCCAACAATTCAAAAATATTCACATTCCCAAAACCATTTTCTGATGCACCCCTGTTTCAACAAAACCAAATTACTATCTCATCGAACCTCATGGTGACAACAGCCATCTTCATTTTCTTACCAACCTCTCTCTTGCTGGGGAATCCTCGATTTATGGCCTGAAAAAGTCTCCCAGCTGCTGCTTTTTGAGTGGCCAACTCTTCTTTGATGCCTTTCTTTTGGTCTATAATAGCTCCGAGATATTTAAAGTGGTCGACCTGCTCCAGGACCTGTTCTCCCAGGTTAATCTGATGTCTTCTTTCTTCTCATGATATCACCATGGATTTTGTTTAGAGCTACTTATGACTATCCCTTTCTTTTCCAGCTCTTCCTTCCAGACTTGCAGGTTTGATTGGAGATGTGCCTCTGATTTAGCAATCAGGGCAACATCATCAACAAATGCCAGCTCTGAAATACATACCTGTCTCATCTTCCAGTTCCCCACTGAATACTTTCTTGTTCTCTCCTTACATGACTTGATAACATCGTCCATGAGGAGTATGAAAAGATAAGGTGATAGGATATCACCTTGTCTTACACCAGTGGTGGTCCTGAACTCTTCCGACTTATGGTTTGCTGTCCTCACATAATTCCTGCAAGACTTGTAGAAACTCTGTATAGCATGAATCAGAGGTGCTGGAATGTTCTTCCTTGCCAAACAGTCCCAAAGTTTACTCCAAGGGACCCTGTCAAACGCCTTTTCCAGATCTATGAAACAAAGATGGATCTCACTCTTATACTCAAGGGCCTTTTCACTCAGCTATCTGAGTGTGAAGATTAGGTCTTGAGTATTTCAGTTTGCTTGGAATCCTCCAGACTCTAGCATCATATTTGAATGAGCTCCTCCTAACAATGGCATAGTCGATCACTGACTTCTCATTCTTTGTTTGTTCACACCTAGTGTATGCATGTATGCACTTATGGGGGAACTTTGTGTTGGTAATGATCAGATTCTGCTCACTGCAGAATCTAAGGAGTCACTTTCCATTGTCATTGAGAGTATCTTCTCCATATCTTCCGATAACTCCACCCCATCTAGCATGGTCATTTCCAACTCTGGCATTGAAATCTCCGAGCATGATAATTTCATTTAGGCAGTCATCCACTGTCCTTTGAAGCAGCTTGAAGAATTCCTCCTTGATCTCTGCTCTTTCATCCTCATTTGACCCATACACTATGACCAGGTTGACTATGGTTTCTCATTCTTTTAGTTTTACAACCATAATGCGCTCTGAGACAAAGTTCCATCCCTTGATACTATCTTTTTGGTTTTTGGCCACAATGCAACCCACACCCCCTTTAGCTCTTTCAGATGTGGGTACACCACTGTATAGCAGCATGTTGCCATCGAGATCCATGACTCCTTATCCCTTTTTTTTTTGTTTCGGTAATAGCCAGGATTTCTAATTTTGCTTTCCTCATCTCTTCCACCAGCTCCTCTTTTTTCCCATTTATACTTCCCTGTGTTCCAAGTTCCATAAGTCGTAGTCCGTAGTCCGTTCCAGTTCATCGCCTTTAGAATCAGTCTGGTTTTCTCTCTTATATTACTCATAATCATAGTTTAAAGCAAACAGGTGATTGGCCTGTTGTGCCTTTGCATGGTGGAGGGGCTGCCTCCTTACTGCCTCCATGCAGGCCACCCTCCTTTTTCAGCCGGCTTGGGACCGGCCTAGCCGGAGTATTTAGCCTAAACAACATCTGGAAGTCCTCTCAATACAGCACAAGCACAAAATTAAGATTATATCAGAGCTGTGTGCTTTCTGTGCTTCTCTATGGTGCGGAAAGCTGGAGAGTTACAGAGAAGGAAATGAAGAAATTGTCCTCTTTTCACATAACATGCCTAAGAAAAATTCACCAAATATTTTGGCCGAATACCATCACCAACCAAGATCTGCTTACTCAGAGCAAGCAAGAGGACATGCACACCATCATAGCTGGCAGACGCTGGAGCTGGGTTGGCCACTTCCTCAGAAGAGACCCCGATGCCATCACAAGAACAGCTATGCTATGGACCCCTGAAGGAAAACGAAAGAGAGGCTGACCAAAAACAACTTGGTGGAGGACTGTGGAGGCTGAGATGCAAAGAATGAACCAGAGTTGGGGCACTGTATGAGGGATGGCCACCGACCGAGCAAAGTGGAATCAATTTGTTGTTACCCTACAAGACGCCACTAGGCGTGATGGCCACTGACTGTTTTGACGGTCGACGGCTAAGGATCAAATAAAAAAATGAGTATATTTAGTCTCTCCTGCTTGCTTTCCTTTACTCTTCTTTTTCTTCTTTAATCAATATCCACCGACGGTCAAAACAGTCAGTGGCCATCACGCATGGTGGCGTCTTGTAGGTCAGCAACAAATTGATTCCACTTTATTTGGTTGGCAGCCATCCTTCGTACATTGCTTAACTCTGGTTCATTCTTTGCATCTCAGGTTCCACAGTTCTCCGAGTTGTTTTTGGTTGGCCTCTCTTTTGCTTTCCTTCGGTGATCCATAGCATAGCTGTTCTTGTAATGGTATCAGGGTCCCTTCTGAGGACGTAGCTAACCTAACTCCAGTGTCTGCCAGCTATGATGGTGTGCATGTCCTCCTGGCTACTCCGAATAAGTAGTTCGTGGTTGCTGATGAGATTCAACTAAAAGATCCTGTACTCTATCTGTTGTTTATTGCATGTAGGTCGCGCACGTGTTTGCAGAAAAATGACACTGAATACCAGTATTAAACTCTTGTGTAATGCAAGCAGTAAGTCACAATCAATTTCATAATGATTATAAGCAACATGGTTTAATCAATTAAAAAAATTATTCATTTCAACACTTGAATACAAAAATAATGGTATCATTGTTGCATACATGCCACACCTCAGAGATGAAAAACCTGTACAAAAAATAAAAAAAGCCTGTATAAAGACCCGCAAAACCTGTACAAAGACTGGAAAATGTAACAAAAGAGTTAATTCGTGTAAAAGTTTATTCAATTAGATGGTTCTGCACCATCATAGTGACATGCGCCCTTTGCCTTTTTAAGCATGTCTTCACTTGCTTTAAAACCTAAACAACAAGAGTTAGAATTTATTTTGCATTGTAGAAATGCTGTGACTGTATCATCATTTAGTCTATTTCTGCAGTCTGTGTGTATCTTTTTCACCATAGAGAAAGACCTCTCACAGTCAGCATTGCTGTGAGGCAATGTCAATAAGCGTTTCACTATGACTGCCAGACTGGGAAATTTTGTACGGCCAGTGCTAGTTTTCAGGTTGATTATGTCAAGCCAGTACCTAGAAAAGCTTCTTTTTTGTCCAGCGTCCAATCTTGAAATACATTCATCAGGCAGCAAACAGTAATCTTCAAATTCATCCTTTAACACCTCTTGGTCTATATGTGGTGCAAAAGTGTTGGCCAGCTTACAGATTGCTGTATATTGAACTGTGTCTCTAAAGGCTGGATCAAGAATTTTGATATCCTTAAGGACTTCATTCTCAAATGGAAATTTATCCAACATCTTTTTTACAACAGCAACATAAAAGTTCCTCATATCTCTGAAAAATGAATTTCTCACTTGAAAACTTATATCTAACTCTTCCAGTAATGTCCTGTTGAACAGACCAACAGCAAGTGTATGGTCATCATGTTGTAGATCACGTTCAGCATACTTTAACAATCTTATATCTTTCACCTTTTTTACATATTTCATCTCTACAAATTTGACAATAAATTTGTGTAGCAGATGGTCCATTTCATCCAATTACCACCTATTTGTGACTCATCTGTCTGAAACAATTTGTTAAATTCAGTCAACAGAGGTAGCACAAATTGGAGAAAATGTAGAGTTATCTGGGTCAGTGGTGATTTTAGTAACTGATGAATGTTTTCGACACGGCATGGTTTTTCCATATCGTCGTGGCTCTTGAAGTATGAAGATAGAGCAGAATATTGATTTAAAATTCTGTCCACTACTTTCTGCAAAGAAAGCCAGCGAGTCTGGCAGTGCTTTAGTATGTCTAGTGCATCCACTCCTGTAAAGAGTTGAAACTCTCTGTATGATTTTTTCCGTTTTGAGCTATGCTCAAAATGATAGAAGATATCTATCAAAAGGTCATCAACAGGAATAGTCAGCTGCTTTATACCCTCCTTGGCACAAAGATTTGCAAGGTGGCAAATACACCCTATACTAAACACATCAGGGTTCTTGCTCTTGATTCGTGTTAATACAGAGTTTGATTTGCCATTGCAGTTGTCACTTGGAAAACCTATACAGTTAATCCATGGGATTTGTAAGTCGCTGAACACAGCATCAATATCACTGAAAATAGCTTGACTGGTTCCACCAATACCAACCGGCATGCCCCAGCAACCTGGTTCTAGGTCCTATGCCATCTTCAAATACCCTCACCATTATAGCTAAACGCTTGTCAGTTTTTCTATCATTTGACTCATCTATCATCAAGGAGAATGGTGTCTCCCTGCATAATTTGATGACTGGCTCTGTTGATGACTGGAGCCAAGCAGTTTTTCTATCATTTGACTCATCGATCATCAAGGAGAAAGATGTCTCCCTGCATAATTTGATGACTGGCTCCATTGCAGATGGAGCCAAGCAGTTTTTAATAATGGCTGTTGTTTTGGTTCGCTTGCATCTGAAACGTTTGGCAATAGCACTGTCCGGAAACATCTCAGCTAATAAGTCTGAAAATTGGTCAGCTATAGAAGCAGCTATGTTGTGTTGAGCAATAAAATTTGCAAATAAAACTTCGGCCCTCGTTATTTTATCATCTTGTTGAGGCTGAGTAACGAAGGCCTTGATAGAACTTCCTTTCTTCAGCTGATAGGTCTTTTCATGCAGTTTTGTTTTGAAATGCTCCTTCACATCGTGTAAGCCAGATGCCAACACTTTAATATCTCTATTGCATATTCTACAGTATGCATGTGAAGAGCCTAATTTGGATGTCTCAATAATCCCAGGGAATGTACTTATCCAGTCAGATTGAAACTTCCCATGACGTTGATCTTGTGGCAGCGCTAGTGCGAACTGGTTACAACGTCAATGAATGAATGTGTGTGTGTGTGTCCACTGACCGGGTCAGTTCCAGTTAATAGTTGACCGCAGGTAAATAGTTTGAAGAGCGCTAACTCGTGTACGTTTTTCTTCCTTCAAGTCTTTACAGGTCTGTCCGCCTGAGGTGTTTATTCTTGACTGTATTTTATTCTTCCTCAACCCAGGGTTCTTTCGTACCTTTTTTATGGTTAGTGAAAAGCAACGTTTCTTTATAGTGGTATAGTCCAATAATCCAACTGTAATGCTTCAAGGAAAAACGCAGCAGTGTAGAAAAATAGAATATTTTATTTACGTAATTTGGAACAGCAAAAATGTCATTGGCACAATAATGAAGCACTTATTCCTTTCTTACCCAAAGTAGTGAATATCCAAAACAAATGAAAATTTATATCCACAGGAATAATATATCTGACAGGGTAAAATACAAACTGTCTACTTTAACATACTAGGCTCACTTGAACAAAACTGGTCAAGTTAAAAACAACTTGTCTTGATAATCTCAAAGACGAAGTTCTGTAAAAAATCCTTTCGCCTAACGACTCCTAAAATCTGTACAAATCCTGGATCCTGTCAATCGCCCAAGTCTCTTCTTTATATACAGCCCACTCTTTTTTTCCCGCCAATTTTCACACGGAACTTTATTTTTCACTCGGCACCAAACATCAACATTTGCACACGCTCCTCTCAGCTTTTCGACTTTTATGCACACGACTCTCTGTTATTTCGACTTTAGCAATGGAAAAACTCATGACTTGCAACTTCTCTCAAATTTTTCTATTCAATAAACAGGCACTTATTACTTTGTTGTTCTGGGACAACTTTTCCCGAAGCCGTGAACTTGTCATGACACTGTATTTTGTGCACAAATGTCTTAACTGCTTTTAACGTTGTTATTCTCATTATATGTAGTTTTTAACGCGTATTAATTGTAGTGTATGCCAAGCGGTCACACAAGTCCCGGGGCCACAAAAATGTATCCCATGTGGAGACATTTTCGTCCTATCAATGAAAAAATATCAAGTATCTACACAATCTTCTTCTAACCTCCTTTTTTTAAAGTTAGGCTCAGCCATGCTGTTAGATGGATGCAATAGTTCCTGCTAGACAGAAAAAAAATATTAATGTGAAAAAGTAAATACAAATATTAGTAATCAATTTGAAAATTATAATTTGTAATTTTAATATTATATAATGAAATAGAATCTTGGAAAAAAATTAATACAATTTATGGTTGAAATATAGAACAGTTGTTGTGTTTTCTATAGTGCCTTATAAAAGTACACCAATACCTCGACTTTCGTCGTTTCGACTTTCGTCGCTTCACTCTTTTGTCGGTTTTCAATTCTAACCACGTTTCCAAATTTCATCGCTTGCTTCGCTCTTTCGTTGCATTTGGTCACAACTGCGCGTCATCTTGATTCTTTCGTCGTTCAGTCTTTGAATAGAAATCGTTCAGTGTGCACTGTTTTTTTAAGTTGTCCGCATTGAATCTCAAATTTGTAATTAAACATATTAATACTACTTATTTTTGTAATTAAAATAACAAAACTATTCATACTATATTATTTTTGTGATTATATTGTAAACAGTTCATAGTTATTTTAGTGATAACAGTCTAATGTAAGTGTTCATATCGTGATTATAAGACACGTGTACAGTTTTCATACTGTACTTTTTTGTGTGATTAGGCCTTATACAGTACTACTTATTTTTGTGCTTTAATATATTCATAATGGGTCCTAAGTGTAGAGACAAAGTTAAAAGAACCCATAAGGTTCTCATTTTGAAAGAAAAGCTTAAGCTAATAAAGCTTAATGAACAAGGCATCTTAAATGCTGAAATAGGCCGCAGGCTAGGTGTACAAAGCACTACAGTTAGCACAATTGTAAAGAACAGAGCTAAAGTGTTAGAGGAAATTAAAAATGCTACGCCAGTGCATACCAAACTTATTAGAATGAGGCACAATTTAATTGGTGAGATGGAGAAGGTGTTAAATGTGTGGATTGAAGACCAAGTCAGCCACAACATTCCTCTAAGCCAAGATCTTATCCAGACTAAAGCACAAACTTTATTTAATGCAATGAAGGCTGAACAAGGAGAGACATCAGCTGAAGAGACATTTGGAGCTAGCAGGGGCTGGTTTGAGAAATTTAAGAAAAAGTCAAATTTGCATAATATAGCAGTGAAGGGAGAATCAGCTAGCGCAGATACCGCAGCTGCAGGAGCTTTTCAAGTGAAGCTTGAAAAAATTATAGAAGTTGGCTACACAAAGCAGCAGATCTTCAACGTAGAATAAATTTCGACAGAAGTTCAAAAGTAAATAGTGGGCTAGAACACCAAATAGCCTGTTAAGAGAACTTCTTAGGGAAAGGAAGAAGACATCAAAGAGGTAAACGTCTTTGCTCTCCTTTTTCAAGACCCAACCACCACATCCAACTTCAGTCACCCCTCCCTCTAACCCTTCAGATTCCGAGCCATCAACATCAGCCCCAGTTAGATCTCCTTCAAAGTGCCCTTCTCCTAAAAGAATTAGATTGAAATCCTCCAGTTCTGAAGATGAGCCACCTCAATTTTCTCTATCTGGTTTTCTAAGTCTAGAATCCCCCTAAATTACCAACATTCAAAACCGTACATACTGTATATATTCATCGTCTACATGCTCAAGAATGAGTTTAAGGTAAGATGCTCTTTACGTATTTTTTATTTTTTACTGTATTTTCTTTACTCTTATGTTTTTTTCTGTTTATCTACGTGTTGCACGCATTCGCAAGTGTTATATAGTTAGTTATTTACGTTTTTTGGCGGCCCTAATTCATTTGTAAGCTAAATAAAGGCTATGCTTTGACTTTCGTCGATTTTTGACTTTCGTCATAGCTCTGGTCCCTAACCTGTCGAAAGAGTGAGGTATTGGTGTATAGGCCTAAAGAGACCAGTAATAAGCGTTATGGGTTAGGTTTAGGAATCTTAAATCTAATAATTTTTTTTGCTAAAGCTATAGCAATGAAAATATAAACTAGCGCTGACGTAATAATTGTAATGTTATGATGTATGTATATAAGCATTACCTCGTCATCTACACAAGCACACACATGTTTCAGAAAGCACTCAGTAAAAGCATGTTCAGTTCGTAGCCATGTTTATTTACAGAATCTCGTACATGTCAAGATTCGCATTATATTACAATGTGTGGTTCGTACTTTAATGTATTCATATTACATCCCCCCTTTTTTGAAAAAAAAATGTGTGCAAACATTTCCAACGAAATGTTTCATGTGAGAAAGGATAAGTATGTGTAATGCTCAGTGTGAGTATATATGTCACTGTCTGTATCGGCTGGGAGGTGTCACTGTACGGCCAGAACGAGTGGTGTAAAGTGCTGGTGGTTCTGCGGAAGTCCCTGGTTTAGCTTGAGTTGGTTGTGATTTCGGCCTTGGCGCTTGTTGGTTTTGTGGGGCACCAAAGTCTGGAGTTACTGCATTGTCTGTTGAAAGCATGGGAATTCTCTGTTCTGTTGTATTCTGTGGGATTTCTCTTATGTCCACTCTGTTTCGCCTCAGGAGGTTGCTGCTGCTGTCTGGTCTTAAAGTATAGCTCCTGGGTTCAGGGTTTCTGGAAATGATTGTTGCTTTTGACCATGTGTCATTGTTGTGGTTGTAGGTAGTCACATGCTGACCAGGATATAATGGTGGTAAGTCTTTAGCACATTTGTCATAGTTGGATTTCTGAACTTGCTGACGATGCTGAAATTGATCATATGTGCTGTCTCTATGTTGTGGACGGAAGTGGACCTTAGATGGTAGGAGGTCTTTAATTCTTCTATCAAACATAAGTTCTGCTGGACTGTCGATCTTACTGTCTACCGGTGTTGTTCTCCATCTCAAGAGTGCTAGGTGTACATCCTCTGTTCTTGTTTTCTTCATGATTGACTTGATAGTTTGTATCTGTCTCTCAATGAAACCATTAGATTTAGGGTATCTAGGTGATGATGTTGTGTGTTTGATCTTCCAGTCCTTAGTGAAGTTTCTGTATGCTTGACCTGAGAAATGTGGACCGTTGTCTGATCTAATTTCATCTGGGATGCCAAACATGCTGCAATACTTCTTTGTAATGTCTGCAATAACAGCTGATGGTGAGGGTTGTGGAAGTTTCTCAATGATGGGAAATTTGCTGTAGTAATCAGCAATAATAAGATAGTCATTATTGTCGATTGAGAAAATATCAGTTCCTATAATGCTCCAAGGGCTCAATGGTATGTCTGATGGTATGAGAGGTTCTCTGCACTGCCTATTTGCATGTTCTTGGCAAATTGAACAGTTTTTACATAGTGTTTCTATGTCCTTGTTTATCTGTGGCCAGTAAACATCTTTCTTTGCTCTCAGTTGTGTCTTCACAATACCAAGGTGACTATTATGGAGCTGTTTAAGGATGATATCGCGTTGTGTTTCTGGTACAACAATGCGATCTCCTTTAAGGATCAGACCATCTTCGATGCTTAACTCGTCCCTCATCGAGTAGTATGGACGGATGTGTGTTGGAACTTCCCTGATAGAGCTTGGCCATCCATGGTATATCAGTTCTTTGAGAGAGTTAAGGATAGGATCTCTCATTGTGTCTTCTCTGATGTGTTCAAGCCGATTATCGCTAAACTTGACAAAATCAACTTTGATGTTTGGGGTAAGATCTGCTGTCTTGTTGGGGTTTGGTAATCTGCTGAGAGCATCTGCAAGACCTATATCCTCTCCTGGGATATACTGAATATTAAAATCATAACCTTGTGTTTCCAATAACAGAGCTTGTAGTCGTGGTGGTGCTGAAGCTATTGGTTTTTTATGAATCATCTCAAGTGGCTTGTGATCTGAGAGAATTGTAAATGGGCGGTTGAAAAGAAATGTGTGGAAGCGTTTGATTCCAAAACGTACAGCTAGCATTTCTCTTTCAATGTTTGCAAGTTTCTTTTCGCCAGAACTTAATGATTTGCTTGCGTAAGCTACAGGACGAAGTTCTTTGGCATAGTGTCCTTCAGGATTTTTGTCTGGTTGCAAAAGTGCTGCTCCTAGGCCTTTCAGACTGGAATCAACCATGAGAAAAGTGGGTGCTTGCATGTCATAGTATTTCAAGCATGCATCAGATGATATGAGGGTCTTCAAGTGGTTGAATATGTGTTGGTAGTCTTCTGACCATTCATACGGAGTTTCATTCTGTAGTAGAGATCGCAAAGGTTCTGCAGCAGCTGACAAATTTGGTATGAGCTGACAAATTTGGTATGAATTGTGCTAGGAAATTGACAGCACCTAAGAATTGTTGCAGTTCCTTCTTTGTAGCTGGTGTTGGCATGTCATGAATATCTTCAACCTTTTTAGGGTCTGGTTTTACACCATTCTGGGTGTACAGCAATCCAAAAAATTGTATCTCCGTTGCCTTAATTGTACACTTTTTGCTGTTGAATGTTAGCCCATTGGCCTGTGCTACATGCATCAAGTTAATCAAGTTACGGTCGTGTTCTTGTTCTGACCTGCCGCAGACTACAATGTCATCCGCAATAGCCACTGTACCAGAACATTGCTCAACAATGTTGTCAATCTTCTGTTGGAAGATGTCTTGTGATACATTCAAACCAAATGGGAGTCTCTTGAAACAATATCTGCCGAATGGTGTTCGAAAAGTTGTAAGGAGTTGACTTTCCTCTGCTATCTCAACACTCCAGTATCCGTGTACAGCATCTAGTTTAGAAAAATATTTGGCATTGTGGAATCTGTGAGTTATCTCTTCCACTGTATGCATTTTGTGTGGACAGCGCTTTAGACTGTTGTTTAAGTGTTTTGGGTCAAGGCAAACCCGAAGAGAACCATCCTGCTTCAGAACGGTTGTGATACTACTACACCAATCAGAATGCTCTTCAACCTTTCTAATAACATCATTCTGCACCATCTTTTCTAGTTCTGTGGCAAGTTTCTGTTTAACATGTATAGGATACTTTCTAGGTGGGTCTATCTTTGGCTCAGCGTTGTCTTTTAAAAAGAATCTTGCCTTTCCTGGAAGTTTGCCTATTCTGTCGAACTGTTCTGGGAATCGCTGTTTAAGGTCATCTACTCCAGTGACGTGTAGAGTAAGATGTTCTTTTTTGTCAGCTTTAATGTTGTTAATAGTTACCACACTCAGCTTTTCGCACATTGGTAAACCCAAAATTGCAGGTCCTTCAACATCTACCAAGTAAAATGTTGACGATGTCCATTCAGAGTCTCTGTATAAACATTCAAGTGTTACTGCTCCGAAACAGTCTATACTTGTTCCATTGTAAGCTCTTAGCTTTGTCCTGCCACTCCTACTTTTTACATCCCTTGTGGGAAATCCTTGCTCATCCACCTTGTCAGGCATGATCTGTCTGAATATTCTTAAGGGTAGAGTGTTACCTTGGGCACCTGTGTCTATCTTGAACCGAATATATCTTTCTTTGTGCCTTTTAATTCCTGGTATTCGGAATTGTACCTTGCAGAAAGCCTGCGTTCTCTTTGGTTCATTACTGAAAGTTAGTATCTTCACAGTATCAAATGTGGAAGGATCACTTTCTTCACTGGAGTCAAGGTCCTCAGTCATCATAAAGTGTGTTTGTTTTGATGACTCTCTGCTGTGAAAGTTGTGTTGAGCACTGTCTTGTTTCCTCTTGAAACATAATTTTATCCAGTGGCCCCTCTTTCTGCAGTAATGACATGTAGAGTCTTTAGCTGGACAGTGGTTTTGTATGTGGTTTAGGCCACAACATTTACACATAGCACCTCTGCTTGTGTTGTGTTTTTCATGTTGCTTCGAACCGGTTGCTTTGTTTTGTTTGGGTTTATAGCTTTTTACTGCATCCACCTGGGCTGTTACTGTACCTTGCTGAATTTGTTTAATGTTTAGTGCTTGTGCCTCGTGTTTCCTGCATTCATCCAGAAGTTGTTGTAAAGTTAGTGTATCACTCTGGCTCAGTATCCATTTCTGTAACTCTGGCATTGGTGTGCTGAGAAGGATCTGTTCGATAATTCGCTCTTTTTCTTCTTCTTTGTTAAATTTGCATACACTTGTTTTCTCCTTGATGCGAGTGAAAAAATCATCTAGACTTTCACCAGGTTTCTGTCGCAGGTGGTGAAGTTCTAATCTTGCCGCTCTAAAGTTCGTGTGCTTTACTATCAGACGTTTTTCAAATTCGTCCAATATGGCTGCGGGGTCTGTCGCCGACTCCACAGGCATGGCGGTAGCAAAACTGTTGTAAATTTTCAAACCTTCATCGTCCAATGCTTCTAGGATATATGGAGTTAGGGTTTGTCCTTCCAGACCAGTGGTCTTGGAATATAGATCTATGCGTTGGCGCCATAACAAGAAAGCTTCACTCTTATCATTTCGACCGGCAAATCGCATTTGCGGTGCGCTGCGGTAGTGTTTAGACTCCATGGCTGACCACGATGACGAAAATTAGTCGAATAAACTGTACTCACGTGTTATCGTGTAGCTGTTTTGCATCAGTCCGGTATCGACCGCTGCCACCATGTAATGTTATGATGTATGTATATAAGCATTACCTCGTCATCTACACAAGCACACACATGTTTCAGAAAGCACTCAGTAAAAGCATGTTCAGTTCGTAGCCATGTTTATTTACAGAATCTCGTACATGTCAAGATTCGCATTATATTACAATGTGTGGTTCGTACTTTAATGTATTCATATTACAATAATAGCCTATATATTTTCTACCGAACTTCAAAAATTGTAATAGCCGTTATAGTCCAACTGGTAGTTTTAAATAGACCTTCCCATACAAATTTTAGTGTCAATCAAACACTGATAGTAGGCTAATTAATTATTTAATAATTACAAATCATTGGATGACCGTAATGATGACCACCCAAGGAAAAATCACATTGTTTTTTAAAGAAACGAATATAAAACTAAGAAGAGAAGTAGGCTAACTCCAAATACATTTTTTTTCTGATCGAGGTAAGATGTAAATTTGCCTTGCTTCTGTGGGTTTTTTTTTTTCAGTTTCATAATTTGGTAATATCGGAATGACGGTTGCTGAATGCTCCACATGTATTTTTGTACCATTTAGATTTAGGGTTAACCTCAACTGTAACCCTAATCCTAACTCTAAATGGTACAAAAATACACGTGGAGCATTCGGCGACCGTCATTCCGATATTAGGCTACCCATAATTTGTATGGGCTAGTATTAGGGTTAACACTAACCCAAACCCTAATCCTAACCCTAAACCTAACTGCTACGAAAGAACAACATAAGTACACATATTCACTGCAGAGCAAAAACCCATGAGTAATAGGAAATTACCTTGTATTGTATTATTTTTCAAATTTACATTTCTTAGCAACTTTCTACAAGTTTTAGTGAAATCAAATAATATGTAGTGGTATCAGCCTTTTTTTTTTTAAGCAGCTGTGGCAGTGTAGATCGTGATCGTATAGTGGAAGGTGATTAGCCGTTAGTTAAATCTTAACTTTTACAAACCAGCAACAGGTTCTCACATCACAGGATGGACTTAATCAGTAACGATTATACGTTTCAAGATGTTTATTTCAGTATGGGATATCTTGTGAAGTAATATGTCTGTGAACATTAAATTGTACTCAAAATACATTCAGTCAGACTCAAAAGATATCACTGTCCTTCTTGAACCTTTGGGCGGATGTTAATCTCTCTAAGTGGCGTCTCTTATTTTTGCATATAAATCCACACACGATTTAATGACATCATGGACTCATGAGTACCATGACAAATGATGTCATCGGTTTATGACGTGTCTGTGTACTAACTAGTCTATACAAGTACTTATTGTATCTGACTTGCTAAAGTACTTTCTATCCTAAGGGTGGCGTAGTAGGCCACACGGCCACACAGCCGTAAATAATAAATTATGCTAAACCTTAGGGGAAAAGAAAGCATAGGCCTAAGTTATCTGACAGTTAAATCTAACTTCATCTAAACAATGTTATTGTAATATTTTTTTTTTTTTAATGAATTACTTACCAATACTAAACTTGAAAATTAATCCTAAACGAAATGCTCGACCCAAAAAAGAACTCAGTGCTGCGTAATCGTTCAAATAATCAGTAACCTCGCGCTAACTTTAGCAAAAAATTGTGAATGAACACGGCACGCAAACTACTGCACATCCCGCGGCAATTGAAAAATAGGCAGCTTGATTTTCATTGGTAATTTTTTTTTTATCCACTTGCCTTAAACTCTCGCCGAATCTCATGACGCAAATTACGGCTACGGTAGTGGCACAAGACGGTTGATTTATATGTATATTTACTAATTAGGCAAAAAAACCCATACAGACAGTATGTACAGGCCGTACACATCTGAAAATGCAAACACCCCGTACAGATTATGGGTAAACCATAGCGTGTGGCATGTAGTATTGTTGAGCTAAGAAGAAAACAAAAGTAGGAACAGAATACAGAATTTGTTTATATTTCCCAAACAGGATGTATTAAAAAACACTGAACAAATTAGGTCAGAACTCAGGATGGCATTGAAATAATCAATGTCCAGGTAGCATTTACACATTCAACAATTTCCATGATTGAAAGATGGGCAGGTGGTATTTGAAACATAATTGTGCATCTGAAATTGTAAATAGAAACTTGTTTGTTGTGAATTTCCCCATCTTTAATGTGCATATCCCTTTTAGAAAACAACAGTGCATAAATAGTAGAGTATGTGACCGAAATGTTAGGACTAGGTCTGATAATGACATTACATGTAGTGTGTTCATGTATATGCCATTGTATAGATTAGAATTGTCATTATTGTGTACGTTATATGATCACCACAAATATATGTCATTATCATGTTTTAACAAATTATGTTGCCACATCTGCTTTACCAAACAACAGTTTTAACATTACTACTAGCTATATTTCTCAATTGTAATTCATGCTCATGTATAACAATTAATGAAGTTGAGGGGAACTGCAGTAAGATGTGGAGTACAATGGATGGGTTTTAAAAAAAATCGAAAAAAGGTGATTCGTCTTACGAGGACAAAAGACAAAGAAAATAGTCTACGTTACGGCCACAAGGCCTTCGTCAGGAAAAGAAAGAAAGTGAAGGCTAGATAGGAGACATAAAACTTAAATGAATATAAAAATAAATATAAAAAATAATAAATAAATAAAACCTAGGTACTTCCCTGAAGGCGAAGCATCAAAATTTTATCACGCTGTATTGAAAAGGAAGTGACTGTTGACCCCGGATGTACACAATACATACTAAGAAACTAAAAAACGAAAAAATACCCAAATGTAATATAAGTGGGGACTGGAAATAGAAGAGGAAAAATGGCATAAAGATAGAAAAATAGGATAAGAGTGGAAAGAGTCAAAATAGAGCAAGAGAGGAAAGGGTGACCTCAGACAAGGGTGTGGAAAGTGTTGAGACCAGCTGGTTTTAGAAACCCCATGCGGTGGATAAGACGGTTCTCAAGCTGTTCTTGGCTGGCAGTGTCAGAGGAGCAGGATCGGATCACAGTGACCTGGATGTCGATGGGACCATGGTGTAAAACCCGTGGAATTCCTTTGAATTCAATGGTCAGTTTTTTGACCAAATTAGTGGTGTTGCCATGGGAACGAAGATGGGTCCTAGCTATGCCTGCCTGTTCATGGGCCACTTGGGGCATCAGATATGGCAACAATACTCCGGTCCTTTCCCCGGGTTTTACCGCAGATATATCGATGATGGCATAGGTCTCACAGATATGTCTGAGACTGATTTATATCGCTTCATCAACTTTGTCAACCACTTTCACCCCACCATCAAGTTCAGTTCCCTCGTTTCCACAGTATCTGTCAACTTCCTTGACATTACTATTTCTATCATGCCCTCTGGCCTTAATACCTCAGTATACTACAAGCCGACAGATGCCCACAGCTATCTCCTGTATACCTCTTCTCATCCTCGGGCCTGTCGTGACTCCCTTCCTTTTTCACAACTTCTCCGCCGTTTGTGCCAAGACGATGATAACATCCACTTCCGAGCAAATGAGATGTTGGATTTCTTCCGTAGCAGACTTTATCCGGAACATGTTCTTACCTCTGCTCTCCAACATGTGCTCCCCATCTCTCGTCAGGAGGCCCTCATACCTCACTATAAATCCACTTCAGATAGAGTCAAATTAATCTTGACCCATCACCCTCACAGTACTGCTGTCAAACAGATCCTTTTCCGCCACTTCCCTATCCTCCAAGCAGAGCCTTCGACCCAAGAAGTATTCGGTGAAGCACCTTTGGTGGCATATAGACGCGACAAGAACTTGAAGGATCTTCTTGTTCACAGCCGTCTCCCAAAGGAGAATGCCACTCACTTTGGCACACTACCCTGTGGTCGGACACGATGCAACATGTGCAAGTATGTCATCTCAACCCAGAAGGTGTCCTTTCCTAAGGCTATGTACACCATCACTAGTAGCTTCACGTGTGAATCGCATAATGTCATTTATAATAATAATAATAATAGTTGCCCATCCCAAGCGAAGATGGCGACAGCTACAGACTTGAATTGTGAGATATCAGTGCTGTGATCTCATGTGGCTAATTAGTCCTATTTTGGCCCTACAGGCCATGCCACATACGGGGCACACATGGTTAGAGTCGATAGTAGTGTTGCTGCGCATTCTGACTTTTCTTGCAGCACGCTTGCCTTCTGCCTTATCAGCTAAATTCTGTTCTGCGATGCGAGCGCCTTGAGTAATGTTTGTCCGCCAGGCAGAGCGATCTTGTGCGATAGTCTCCCAGGAGGAGACATCAATTTTGAAGCTGTTCAACGATGCTTTCAGTGTGTCTTTGAAGCGTTTCTTTTGTCCCCCTACTGTTCGCTTACCCATAGAGAGTTCGCTGTACATCAACTGCTTTGGGAGGCGTTTTTCGGGCATGCGAACAACATGTCCGGCCCATCTAGTTTGGGCCCTCTGCAGCAATGTGTAGATGCTTGAGATATGTGCTCTGTTGAGGACCTCAGAATTAGATACTCTATCATGCCACTTGATCCTGAGTATCCTGCGAAGACAGCTCATGTGGAAATGATTAAGCTTCTTGGCATGTCTGCTATACACTGTCCATGTTTCACAGGCATACAGGAGGGTAGTGAGGACTATTGCATGATATACTTTTATCTTGGTGGCGGCACTAATTCTTTGTCGATCCCAGACATTTACTCTTAGTCTTCCAAAAGCTGCACTTGCCTTTGCAATTCTGTTGTTGACCTCGGTGTCAATATTCGCATCTTTGGTAAGGGTACTGCCTAGATAAGTGAAGCTGTCCACCACTTGGAGACGTTGGTTCTTTACTGTGATATTTGGTTCACAGTAAGGTTTCCCAGGAGCAGGTTGCAACATTACTTCAGATTTCTTCATATTGATAGTAAGACCAAAGTCATCACACGCTACAGAAAGCCTCCTCATATTGTTCTGCATATCTAGTTCTGTGCAGGTGTTGAGGGCACAGTCGTCCGCAAAGACAAAGTCAGAGATCATTGCACGCTTCGCCAAATGTTTTTTCATAGCACTCGTTCAGGTCACTGTGTACGCTCGGTATCAACCACAGCTGTCTCCCGAGACATAAAAAAAACTAATACCAAACCTCATGACTGTGTACTCTGGAAGTAAGTTCTGCGTGATTCTAGCAGGATGAACGATGTCAAAGCCGCCACCCTCTACTACTTGAGAAGGCACTACGATGACTGAGTTTTTGCCCTTGGATTACGTTTGTATATCTTAGGGAAGGTATTCCCATTAAATGGCGTTAAATCACAATTTTGATTGATGATTTCCACCATTCTCGGACTTTATTATTTTTTGAGGTTGAATACACTTCGGGTGTGCATTAATTGTTCAAATTCATGTGGTATTGCCGCAGTTTCGAACGTCTTACTGTGTACTAGAGAGTTGGCCATGAGGGATTGGTATTCTGTCTAATATGACTTGCCAAGCAAGCATGCAGTGCATTCCCTGCTCTTTATTAATCTCGGCCGACCTCAGGTTGGAGTTATAAATCTGCATCTGACTCCAGAGAGGGCTTTGACAGTCTGCGTTTACACATGGACACCGAAGCTCAGATGAGAATCTGCCGTTCTTTACATTGTTTACACATGCTTTGGGACTGCCTACATACCCACCACATCGAAGGTCATCAAGTACTGACACTTGTCAACTGTATACCTTGCGGGTTCCCGAGTGTAACTCGGCTTGCAATGTGCATCTGGTCGTTTCAACGGTTGATGTGATACAGTAATATTATAGTACGCACCGAGGGGAATTGATTGTGTTGTGCCACTTCGTTCACATAATCTGCATTTTTTAATCTCAATAAGACGCTAGTTTATAGTTGAAACGCAAATTGCCATGCCACCCCACCTACATACACTTCATGAATTCTCTTGTAGAAATTAACCCGACGTAGGTTGGATTGTTTCGAGTCAACAATATGGAGGACAGATAAATTTTGAATGGATCTGGAAGAATACTAATATGATAGTCGCTGCTCTTAGAGATCCTTATTGTCAGACTCCAGTGATGTAACTGATTAACGTCTCCTGCTTTTCTGTCCACCTGCTGTATTTGCTGATCCTTATCTGATCAATTGCATCTATCCTGAGCTATATTCGTGGAAATTAATTTCTGAATACGTTAGGTTAATGGCTCATTGCACCATTTATCCTTGAGGTATGTTGAGTGGTTAGGACTGTTCTTTGCGTTTTGTAGTTTTGTATCTTTTTTATACGTGCATCGACTGTAGATTATTTTCAGCCTTAGCATGAGCTGTTTTTTACATTTTCATCACATTGGTTATGTGAAATGGCTCGTTCATACTTTTCGCAAATCGATCATATCAGACACTGGCGCCCATCAGCTAAAGAGTTATTCTAAATCTCACTAAGTTTGAGTTTCCCCTTTCCCTAAACACATGTTATGTGGGGGCCCATTTTTCCATATAATATACTAGATTTCAAGCTCAATATTGTGTACACCACCGGAGGGAAGGGAAGGTCTCAAAATCCAGTCCAACCACTGACTGGGCATGTAATGCTGTCTACAGTCTACCACCACACACTTTCTATTTAAATATGTAGATGATCTGGATCGCCAGCTAGGCGGTAATTGCTCCCCATCTCACTATTTCTTAGTACGTTTTTTGTGAACAATTGAGCATCTTCATTGGCAGTTTCTCTGTCTTGTCGGCGCACTAGTGTTTCTTCGAATAATTGGGCGCTGTATGTTATGCCGTTAGATCGTTTTGATACTTGTTGCATCAGTACGGCGTCAACGTCCAGCATTTCTGGCACACCATAACACTGCGAAAAACTTGGTCTCCCGCAGATTGTAATATTTGTCCTGACTCGCTACCTTCTTACATGTCGATTGAACATTATCACATGAGTATGGCAACTGTCTTGAAGGACCATAACCCATGCCACAAGGACCCCGGGCCCTGAATACCTTAGGTTTGTTATATTTTTCGAGTTGGAGAGTAACGCGCCGTATAACCTGAGTCGATTAGTCGACCATGGTCAACATAATTCATCCGGGGCGAACTCTCAAGAGCGCCTCTGTTGGTTGTGATTGAAAGCTATAGTGTTTAGTTTTATGTGCGGGCACCAGTGCTGCGAGCAATGTACCACCGGGGGGGAAGCATCATTAGGTCGGGGAACCTGCCCGTTAAACATAGGGAGTGATGGTCGGTAAAGTGAAGTAGAGCACACCCCCGGACATTGAAGTCGACCCAGAAGCATAAGTTAGTTAGCGTCTGCACGAAGTTGTTTGGATTAAGGTAATCCGTCTACCCGCGCTTGTCTAGAGTGTGTTTGTGAGGCAATGGTTGGGTGTCTATTTGTATTAAGAGCCGCTCTATCCGGGCGGCTCTTCGGGCTTCCCGGGAATGACGGTAACAAAATACATGTTAAGTGTCGATTAACCGGTATATTCATGCTAACCATCCCTAAGGTCACCCCTGCGGTTAATTTGTGGGGATACAGATGTTAACCATGACGGGGTATTTAGAGCCACCCGGATCTTTCTAGACGAAACTTAGCGTTGTCTGTGTGATAATATATTAGTGGTGATAGGAGCAACAATACATAGTAGAGCGTTGTGGGCGAAAATTGACACGGAGATTTAATATAGCCATGGCAATGAAGCAGAGTCGGAACGTGTGGCGAAAAGGCTTCTTACAATACAAATTTGTAGGTATTAACAATACCCCGGGAACACGGTACGAATAAGATATTTGGAGATCTCATATTGGATTGCAGGTCAGTGGAGTGTAGATACTGCATACGCGTTCGGGACTGAATATTAGAGGGGTTATATTGCATGCGATCGAACATCGAACCATGGGTGGGGGCACATAATTATGGTGTAACAGGTACAGTATCATGGATGAGGTAAAGCGGGAGTCTACGGGTAGAACAATGGATGGGGGGGCAGTTATTTTATTTAGACTAGCACCCAAAACAGTCGTAGAATTTGGCGATTCCACATCTCAGCCCGCGTCAAAGTCGAGGTCCAGGGTTAGGTTGATACGAAGGGCTTTGTGCTGGGCTACACTGTACGCGCTAGCCACTTCCTACATGCCCATCGACGACGAGTGAGCACAGTCGCCCCAAAAAAAAATGTGATCCTTATACAGAGCGGGCTTGGCTACAGGTCGCTCCTAGGGGAGCCTGCCGACGTGTCTCTGCCGCCATGCTTCAAAGTCATCCACAAGCTCAGAGCAAGATATATCGACCCTTGAAAGGGCATCTTCTTGTTCACTACAGCCAGCTCTCACCCAACACCGAACGAATGCCACTCACGGTTTGGCACATCCATACACATCTGCTGGCCCCGACGACTTAGCGGACACGGATGCGCACACCCATTGCTGCATGTATGTCGTTATCAACACACAGAACGGATGCTGTCACCTTTACTTACACGGCTCACACCAACCCATTTGCATTACTCCAACACTTCACATAAGTTGATTAACCCTAACCCAGAGTCCAATCAACCGTAGATCGCCCAAACAATAGCCAAAGTATTGGTCATGCTACTAAGTGCACTACTCGTTCTAACACGTCAATTGGTATGCCAATAAGCACCATTGCGTGTATTTGGCGAAACACCACACAAACACGCGCAAAAACAATAATTACAGGGCGTCTGATGTCCTGCCCTGCTACCCCCTGTAATGTTATATCTATCTCACTGCTTTTGTGTACACAACTCCAGTCTGCATCACTATTCATTGGTCACCTGAAAACAACATCTTCCGGTCCCCCATTACGGCAACATTTACTCCGGAGGTCTCTGAGCCATCGAGATCAGATGCCTCCTCTTAGGAAACATGACTCCAGTCCCCAACCGTGTAACAGATAAATAACGTGCTCTGTTTCCAGTAACGTTATTAGCAACTAAGCACTCGGGAGCTCACCTGGAGGGAGTTTATAACACTGCCACGCCAAGACTTTCATCCCGACACCAGGGGTAACCGTGAGAAACATCGCAGGTCATTCTATAGCAACGGAAAATATACCTCATAGGCGGGGTGCCGGTAACTGAAGAGTGGTAAACCGTGAGCATTGAGAGAATCGTGGGGGTAGTAAGCGAGGAATAGAGACGTGAAGTGGTCAGGAGTGGCGGAACTAGCGGTCGGAATAGAATGGGCGGTCGGGGGCAGATAGTGACGTGGCGAAATTAACATTTCCCTGGGAAAATTAGAGTGCTGGTACGGCAGGGTGGTCGAGGGGGCGCGGGGGGCGTATAAAACGGGGGGTGGGGGGTACAACGAGTGTGATGGGGTGGGGCGCGAATGAATGGTAATGCCAACAGGGACAATACATAATGCTCGCTGGAGCTTGTCGCGATATGGATAGCGAAGGGGATTCCTCACGATGCCATTGATCGGCAGCTTCTAACTGGTTAATACCTGCTTACGACGAAAGGAGGCAGCAAAAGACAGATAAAGGGCCTCAAGAGGAACAATGGGATCCACAGACCACGTAGGCCCCGAGGAGGGGTGGAAGTGAGGAGGCTGAGGGAGGATTTGTGGTGTGGGGGGTGGGTAGTGGATAAAGGGCTCATGAGTGGGTGGTAGCAAGTGCCGTGAACAATAATAGAGAATAAGGGCAAATGGGGAGGGGATTCTCACGCCGAGCTCTATGTAGGGAGGAGGGGAACGACCGGGAAGGCATCAATGAGGTGTCGATGGTTTGCTTGAATCAAAGGGGGTTCGGTAATCATGCTGGGTGCGGGTGAGACTTTATAAACAATGCTTCAATGGTGATATAACGTTTCCTATAACCTTGGTGCCTGGAACAATGTAGGGATGGCTGAATCGTAAAGTGACCCACCGTAGATCATGAGCTATAGATGTGGGTAGGACTTCTAACTGTTGTAATAGCTCACACTCTCGTTTAATGGCATTGTACTCTTTCCTGCTATTCGAGTTCAGCGACACCCGAAGTTTTGGGATGTTAAAGGTAAGCAATGTTCATATTCATTGCAGATGATTAAGATGGACATTTTAGAACGGAAATAGCAACACAAAAATTTAAAATTTATAAAATATATAAAGTAACAGGTAATACATCCATCTTTACAGCAGAATTAGTGAAAATCTTAAAAGCTTTAGAAATAGTTGCAGTTATATAGTGTCTAGGTATACAATTGCAGGCATCACTGAAGTTGAGCAAAACTCATTTTATCAAAAACAAAGTTTGAATTTTACTGACACAGTACTGTTACTCCACAGATCTATCAGGTAATGTCATGATGTTCTTTTCTTGCAAAAAAGTTTTAGTCATGACAGAAACAAATAATTATTAACAATTTGATATTTGTAATCATTTATGGACTGTTTGGAGGGAAGTAATTCAGAAATAAATTGTTATTACTCATTTCTTACATCCGTGGGAAGTAATCAAACAATAAAAATATTAATGAATATATGCGATTAGCGACCACATTAAAAAAAAACATTTTGCAACACCATTTAAAATTATTAAATGTATGCTATTAGTTTCAAAGTATGCAATACACCATGAACTATTAACATATTAGACAAAAACAAATACTTCTTAAATAATCTTATAGTTGCTTAACTTTTAAATCATACCTAATATGACACTACAAAACATACAGAATTAAATTTGGTATGCATGCCATAATTATCTAAGTTTTTACTATTATGTTTGATTCAATGAATTTCAGGTGACCATTCCTGTAGCCAGCGATCCCGCCTATACTCTAGTGTTGACATTCTAGATTTGAAAATTATGAACAGTTTCATAAAGAGTGAACCAGTGCAAAATGCTGCATTCAATCAAGTGTTGCCAGAATTCACAGAAAAAATTGTGAGTGAAATGAAAGCTGATATAAGTTTGGCAGCTGCAACACTAAATACAAACAATAACATTGAATCAAGATTAAAAGAGGTACAATCACTGAATGTCACAGACTCTGAGATAATGACTGTAGACATGAATCCGACTCCTGAGATTTATACTGCAGTCTTACAAAATGAAAACTACTGCAGGAAATCAACAATAGTTTATGATGATTGTACTCTCAACAGTGAAAGTAGAGAAGGTTTTAAATTGTGTGGCAGTGTACAATCAGATGAAATAATAATAGGTACAAAAGAGAAACTTTTCAGCTGTCATGTTTGTGGAGTACAGGTAAGCAAGAAAGGTGACCATAATGAACATGAACTTTCACGTTTGAGAGAAAAGTGTTATATAAGTAATGTTGGTAATGTAGAATTAGCTACAAACTCCAGTCTATGTCAACAAGAAAGAATACAAACAGCACAGAAGCATTCTAAATATGATGTTATTGGTATGGGGACTGCTCATTTTGGTTATCTAAAGGCACATGTAATGCAGCATAAAGAACTGCCTAACAAGTGTGGTGGTCTTAGTAGGTTTTCTAGGACTGATTATTCAAAGAAACCCATAATGCAGCATAATAGTGAGACACGTTACAACTATGATGTCAGTGGAGCAGAATTTTGTCAAAGTGATCACAAGGTGACAAATACAGAAGTAGAATCTTACGTGTGTGATGAACTTACAGGACCAAAAAAATGGCACAAAAGTCAACAGACAGAAGAAAAACTTTATAATTGTGATGTTTTTTTTAACAGAATTTTCTCATAGTGGTGCTTTAAACAGTCACAAAAGGACACGCACAGGAGAGAAACCTTATAAGTGTGATGTTTGTGGAGCAAAATTTTCTCATAGTGGTGTTTTAAACAGACACAAAAGGACACACACAGGAGAGAAACCTTATACGTGTGATGTTTGTGGAGCAAAATTTTCTCATAGTGGTGCTTTAAGGATTCACAAAAGGACACACACAGGAGAGAAACCTTATAAGTGTGATGTTTGTGGAGCAGAATTTTCTCAGAATGGTAATTTAAAGAGTCACAAAAGGACACACACAGGAGAGAAACCCTATAAGTGTGATGTTTGTGGAGCAGAATTTTCAAAGAATGTGGCTTTAAAGAGACACAAAAGGACACACACAGGAGAGAAACCTTATAAGTGTGATGTTTGTGGAGCCGAACTTTCTCGGAATGATGATTTAAAGAGACACAAAAGGACACACACAGGAGAGAAACCTTATATGTGTGATGTTTGTGGATCAGAATTTTCTCGGAATGGTGATTTAAACAGTCACAAAAGGACACACACAGGAGAGAAACCTTATAAGTGTGATGTTTGTGGAGCAGAATTTTCTCATAGTGGTTCTTTAAACAGTCACAAAAGGACACACGTAGGAGAGAAACCTTATAAGTGTGTTTTTTGTGGAGCCGAATTTTCTCGGAATGGTGATTTAAAGAGACACAAAAGGACACACACAGGAGAGAAACCTTATAAGTGTGATGTTTGTGGAGCCGAATTTTCTCGGAATGATGATTTAATGAAACACAAAAGGACACACACAGGAGAGAAACCTTATAAGTGTGATGTTTGTGGAGCAAAATTTTCTCAAAGTGGGGTTTTAAAGAGTCACAAGAGGACACATACAGGAGAGAAACCTTATAAGTGTGATGTTTGTGGAGCAGAATTTTCTCATAGTGATGCTTTAAAGCATCACAAAAGGACACACACAGGAGAGAAACCTTATAATTTTGATGTTTGTGGAGCAGAATTTTCTCAAAATGGCCATTTAAAGAGTCACAAAATGACACACACAGGAGAGAAACCTTATAAGTGTGATGTTTGTGGAGCAGAATTTTCTCATAGTGGTGCTTTAAACAGTCACAAAAGGACACACACAGGAGAGAAACCTTATAAGTGTGATGTTTGTGGAGCAGAATTTTCTCGGAATGATCATTTAATGAGACACAAAAGGACACACACAGGAGAGAAACCTTATAAGTGTGATGTTTGTGGAGCAAAATTTTCTCAAAGTTGGGTTTTAAAGAGTCACAAGAGGACACATACAGGAGAGAAACCTTATAAGTGTGATGTTTGTGGAGCAGAATTTTCTCATAGTGATTCTTTAAAGCATCACAAAAGGACACACACTGGAGAGAAACCTTATAAGTGTGATTTTTGTGGAGCAGAATTTTCTGAGAATAGTGCTTTAAAGAGTCACAGAAGGACACACACTGGAGAGAAACCTTATAAATGTGATGTTTGTGGAGCAGAATTTTCTTATAGTTGTGCTTTAAAGAGTCACAAGAGGACACACACAGGAGAGAAACCTTATAAATGTGATGTTTGTGAAGCAAAATTTTCTTATACTGGGGCTCTAAAGAGTCACAAAAGGACACACACAGGAGAGAAACCTTATAAATGTGATTTTGTGGAGCAGAAGTTTCTTATAGTTGTGCTTTAAAGAGTCACAAAAGGACACACACAGGAGAGAAACCTTATAAATGTGATGTTTGTGGAGCAGAATTTTCTTATACTGGGGCTTTAAAGAGTCACAAAAGGACACACACATGAGAGAAACCTTATAAATGTGATTGTTAAAGTCAGTTTGGGTTTAAGCTAAAGGATGTAAACATTTATATTCTTGCATGTCAGATTTAGTTGTTTATCTTCCATGACTAGTTTAAAATTATGTGATCCAGAATTCTCTTGAACTTTCGAGAAGGAGCGAAGTTCACATTGCGCGGTTATCGGCGCATGCATGACTGGTTTTGAGCGGGACTGATATGCAATATCTCGTGACAGTTTGCTCTGTTTTTTTACCGGGCTGGTCAGCCATGTTTCGCTGATTGTGTATACGGGGAATAGTTTTTTGTTATAGAAATGTTGGAGATTTCCCCGAGATATTTCTGAAAGCCAAGGATTGATGGCTGGTATTTATGTGACTTATTTCTGATGCTGTCCTTGAAGGTAAAAGTACATTTTGTTATGATACAGAGAACATGATATATTTGAAGCCCGGCACTCATGCGGCTTATTTTGGCCAGGGTTTTACATGGCTTTTTTCGTCAGAGAAGGTAGAGAGGAATTACTGACGTACTGCTAGCACTGCAATAATAATAATAATAATAATAAATTCTTTAAGCACCAAACACGGTGCATAAGGCAGAAACCAGTGCTCTCCAGGTTGTTCGTTGTGACGCCACTCCTCTTAGCTCTTGCACATTATTTAGGCCCAACGTTCTTCCTTCTCTTATTATTGTTCTTCTGAGTGTTTCTTTTGGTCTTCCTTTTTTTCCTCTTACCCTCAGGAACCCAAGTGAGCGCCTGTAGTGGTATTCTGTTGTTTTGCATTCGTAGGACATGACCGATATATGACCATCGTCTTTTCCTTATATAGTCGGAGACATATTTCTGCTTAGAGTCTTCTCTTATTTGTCGATTAGTCTTGAATTCTTTCCAACTGATGTTCATGAGTTTTCTAAGACATTTGTTCTCGAATGTATTCAGCTTGTTCTCCAATGATTTTGTTGTTTTCCAACTTTCACAGCCGTATGTTAACACTGAGATAACATTCGAATTAAACAGACGAAGCTTGGTATGTATATTCAGTGATCGTAATTTCCAAATGTTAGATAATCTATTGAAGGCGCTAGCTGCCAAAGCAATTCTAGTATGGATTTCTCTTGTTGTGTCACCATCCTGAGTCATTTTACTGCCTAAATAATTGAAATTTTCAACTTTCTGTAGTTTTTCCCCGTTCAAGATGATATCAAAGGTCTCGTTAGAAAAGTTCATAACTTTAGTTTTGGAGGCATTTATTTGGAGACCTATTTTAACCGAGAGATGACACAAATTATTTACTGCTTCTTGGGATTGTCTTGGTGTTGAACTTAAGAATGCTAAATCATCTGCAAAATCCAGGTCCCCCAGGAATTTTCCATTTGTCCATTTTATACCTAATTGTTCATTGTGGGTATAGTTTCTCATAACCCAATCAATAGCTATTCCAAAAAGTAGTGGTGACATAATACAATGATGCAATACCTGCAGCCTATTCAGAGAAGTCATTGATATTGGATTTATGTACCATTTATTAACTATCCATGGATTTTTGATGTGTACCTGAGATGTCAAGAGTGATCGTGAGCTGTACTTATGACAGTGTACTGTACATGTGACTATGTGCTTAATGATGTCCTTGTGACTGTAGCGTATTATTAAACAGTGTAGAATGATAAGAAGTTATACCCTTTCCTGACTTCTACATGTGTGTTGGTGTGTGTGACTATTATTGACTTTTCATGTTTTGATCCTGAACCACACGCATTCGCATCCATTGACAGCGTCACATGCACCCACACCCTGTCGGCCACTTGTGTAAGCCCGACCTAGCTGAATGCCTTCATCAGCGCACCTTATTCTTGAACAAATCACAACCATTTATCAGTGATGGCCTATGCGGCTCATTGAGTTATACCTACAATCTGTCCTGCGTCTACCTTTATCAGTGGCCGTTATCAGTGGTGAAACCAGTGACATGGGGCTTTGGAATACTGATGTGCTTACTGCAAGAAGTTACAGTGCTGTGTTTCCAGTCTGTGTTTCCTGTGCTTTATATTACTCATGTACTTACTACAAGGAGTTACAGTGGCAGAGTTCCAGTATCGAGCACCAAGGGATTTCTGTGGACAGTGTTATCAGTATACATCTTCGTTGCTGTTGTGGAAGCAGGGATTTTTTCATTTTGAAAGATAAGTGGCTGTTTGTTATGGTAAATTGTGCCTCTGTGTGTTTGATTAAATCTTCCTCAGTACACTCTATTAGATCCTTATTTAATGTTACATGTTTCTGTCATTTATGTTATATTTCAGCGGGTTTGGTTGGAGGGACTTTCAGATTTGCTAATACCTCCTCAGATGGTCAGTAGATCTGGAAGCATTCTTTAGGGACTCTTTGCGAATTTCCCGCAGTGGAAATCTCAAGCAAACATTTTCGCTGCATATTATAGTCCACTGTGTTTGGTTATTTGTGATATATTTTTTAATTGTGTCGAGATGTCTCATTGTTGTTTTTGTTATATTTCTTTCTGTTCTTTAGTTCTTGTTTAATTTGTTTGTGAATGTCAGCCTCCTCTTGCTATCTTTCAGTTATATTTGTTATACACTGTTTTGTTTCTTGTATTGTAAACTTTTCGCAGTTATCATTGCAAGTTTTGCAATAGTTTTTTTGCTTTATTTTTGCTTTATTGTTTTGTTGATTCCTGCGAATGTGGTCATTTGTGCTTATATCTTGTCCTTGTTATTTTTGTTGGTATTGTATATGTTGTTATAAACTGTCAGTATTGTTATGCACAATAAGTATATAAGTGATTAATTATATTATTAATAAGTAAGGTAATTATACAAGTTCTTGGGCAAAGACTTGTCACCCACTGAGTTTGGATAAAGTGGTTTTCTCAAATAATAATTATTACACAAGGTATTTATTTCATATAATCCAACATAATGTCTACTCTGGATTATTTTATTGCACAAGGGAAAGCCCTTGGCAAGACTGAGGAAAAATTAGAAGAATTTGCACTTGCTGAATATGCCAAGGCACAGAAGGCTGAAGAAAAGAGACAGAAAATGGAAGTTGAAAAACAAAAAATGGAAGCTGAAGATAGGAGTTTGCAGATGCAAGCAGATGAGAAAATTCCAAATGGAAATGGAGAAACAAAAGTTAAAAGCAGATGAGAGAAAACTCCAAATGGAGATGGAACAAAAGAAATTAGAAGCTGAAAATAAAAAATTAGAAAGAGAAGCAGAGGAGAAAAAAATCCAAATGCAAATGGAGGCTGAAAATAAAAAAAATTAGAAGCTGAAGAGAGAAAAAAATCAACAGCAAATTGAGGCTGAAAAACAGAAAATGTTACATGATGAGAGAGTCTTAGCAAGGGAGCTGAAAAAAATAAAGGTAGTGAATATGGGTAATTCACAAAATGAGGCAAACAATCAAACTACTTCTAATAAGGCAAATGCTAAACCTTATGATATTAAGTTACCTGCTTTCAACCTTGCTAGCAACGATATCTCATTCTATTTAAATAGATTTGAACTTTCATGTGAATTTCATAAGGTAAATAAATCACAATATTGTGAACAACTTAGGAAGCTATTTAAGGGTGAAGCCTTAAATACTATAAGTATTTTAGAAGGCCCTGATGCAAATAACTATGATGTGGTCAGAGCTGCCTTGTTAAAAAAATACTAACTGGATGAAGAGAGTTATCGCCTATGCTTTAAGTCTTTATTGCCAGAGACAGATAAAGATTTTTCAGAATTTATATCAACTATCCGGCTTACTTTTTTACGTTGGGTAGAATTGTCAAAAACTGAACACACATATGAAGCCCTTATGGACTTATTGCTACTGTCACCAATATTTCACAGCACATCCAAATGTAACTGTTAGCAATTCTGAAGTCAAAGAAGGTTTACCCGTAGCTTCAGCAATGCCATATGATCCTAATTGGTGATGTAGATCTCAGAGTGTTGATCAAAATTTTGGTAGGAGAGATAATCGTAATTTTGGACAGAACCAAGGGGGCCCATCACATAGTGATTCTCCTTCTTCAAGGAATTGGAGGCAATTTAACGGTCCTCAAAATTTTGGTCCCAATAATTATGGAAATTTTGGAAGAGGTAACTACAATAGAGGTTATCAACCTTATAATAATTTTTCTTGGAGACAACAAAGCCTATTTAATAGAAATTTTGATCAAAGGGGAAATGACAGTCGCAACTATGCTAACTGGGGTTCAAATCAGAACAATAATTTCAATACAGGAAATAACAATGCTTCCAACAGAGACAATAGTCATGACAGGTCACGATATGAGGGTAGATCTCAAAATTATAGATTGCAATATGACAGGTCATCAAATAATAATAGATCCTTTTGCCAAGCTAACTCTGCTCAACAAGAAACCCAGAGTGTTAATAATCAAGGTAATAATAATAGTAGTGTCTCTAATGCAATTGGTTGCTCTGCTTTCAATTTTGAGAGAGCATCTCAGTGCCCGGAGTGCACAACTTTGTTCCAACCTACAGCTATAACTACCTTGAGTTGCGATCATCCTCTACCCGCTCTTCCTGCAACAGCTGCGCATGACAGAAGAGGGTCTCTTATTCTACACAAAGGTTTTGTGAATAAAAATCAAGTCTCGGTACTATTTGATTCTGGATGCACAACTGTGGGGGTTAGACAGTCTCTCATAGATTCTTCCTATACCACGGGAAATGTGGTGAAATGTGTGACATTTGGTGGGACACTTGAAAAGTATCTGACTGCTATCATCCACATAGCTATTCCCTATTTTACGGGAGATGTTCACGCGTGTTTGCTACCAAATCCTATTGCGGATCTTATTGTCGGACGCATACACGGAATTAAAGAGTGTACACCGCAGCAAATTGCTATCTGGGAAGAACAAAATATTCAGACTGCAAATGCAGTCACTACAAGAGCTCAAGCTCAAAATATTTCTCAAACTCCATCTACCAAAGTTAATGAAGTACATAACCAGGATGATCACTCCATGATTTCCTGAGAGTCTTTTATCACACTTCAACAAAATGATACTTCATTTTAAAAATTCTTTTTCCTAGTTAAAGATGATAATTCAAATTATAACAAATCTTAAATCTTGGTTCTCAATAAAGAATGGAGTACTAGTTCGTATGGTGCGAGATTCTGCTTTGTCTATACATTCACAAATTCTGGTACCTAAGGGTATGAGAGTTTGAATTCTACAACATGCCCACGACTCTCAGTGCACAGGACTTATGGGATTTTCCGGTACTAAATCGAGGGTTCTTGCTTCCTTCTTTTGGCCACGCGTGAGTAAAGATATACAGATTTATTGTCGCTCCTACAAGATATGCCAGGAGGTTAAGTCACGAGGTCCACGACATGTAGCACCTATCCAAGCGGTGGATATTCTGATTCACCCTTTTCAAAAGATGGCAATAGACATTATTGGTCCTTTTAAAATCAAGTCTGCCAGAGGACACCAATTTATCCTAACATGCATTGACATGTGTACCCGTTGGCCAGAGGCTGTACCTCTCAAGAGCATTTCTACTGCTGAAATTGCAGATGCTCTTTGGCTAATATTCTCAAGTTTAGGATTTCCCAAAGAAATCATCAGATCATGGCACACAATTAGTATCAGACACTATGTCTCAGGTCATGACCACACTCCGTATTGAAAGGTCTTTGAGCAGTATCTACCATCCTATGTCAAACGGGTTAGTTGAGCGTCTGAATAGAACGCTCAAGAATTTACTTGGGAAGATAACTGAGGACCATCCTCAGGATTGGGACAGGGTTTTACCTGCTGCCCCTTTTGTGTATAGAGAGGTCCCTAATGAGCACACGGGGTTTTCTCCATTTGAGCTCATCTTTGGTGCGCAACCGCGCGGTCCCATGTCGTTGCTCCATGACCTTATAACTGCCGAGAACATCAGTGATGACACACAATCTTCCTACGAATATGTCATTGTTCTTAGGCAGAAAGTTATCGAAGCATGTAGATGTTAAAGTCATATTTGGTATATTAATCTTTTATGATAAAAAAAGAAGGGAATTAATCATTAAGACTTGTTGTCAGGTCGGGTTATTGTTATCTCGCCTGAACAGCGCGGTAGTCAGCTGTTGATTTGTTTAAAAGTGCAATCTAGTATTTACTTGTATGTTCGAAGAAGAAAACGTGTAATCACTACTAACATCTCTGCGGCGAGTTACCGCGTGAGATGTATTTTGATTAGGAATGTTTTGAACTGAGCAGTTGCTCGCTAACCCGAGAGATGTGTTGTGAACTGTACTGAGCGATAGGGCTCGTAACAGTGTGTTCCTAGCGAGTGAAGGGGAAAGAGATTTTTTAGCGATGTTCTCGATGTGTACCAGAGGATATTCTTGGTACCGGCATTTTTTATGCTTATGGGATATATGTGATTATCCGGCAGATGTATGTGTTGTTTATGACTGCAGTGGACGCAGTCCCATTTGAGTATAATGGATAGTAATGGCCATATTAACAGTGTTGTTTATGACTGCAGTGGACGCAGTCCCTTTTGAGTATAATGGATAGTAATGGCCATATTAACAGTGTTGTTTATGACTGCAGTGGACGCAGTCCCTTTTGAGTATAATGGATAGTAATGGCCATATTAACAGTGTTGTTTATGACTGCAGTGGACGCAGTCCCTTTTGAGTATAATGGATAGTAATGGCCGTATTAACAGTGTTGTTTATGACTGCAGTGGACGCAGTCCCTTTTGAGTATAATGGATAGTAATGGCCATATTAACAGTGTTGTTTATGACTGCAGTGGACGCAGTCCCTTTTGAGTATAATGGATAGTAATGGCCATATTAACAGTGTTGTTTATGACTGCAGTGGACGCAGTCCCTTTTGAGTATAATGGATAGTAATGGCCGTATTAAAAGTGTTGTTTATGACTGCAGTGGACGCAGTCCCTTTTGAGTATAATGGATAGTAATGGCCGTATTAAAAGTGTTGTTTATGACTGCAGTGGACGCAGTCCCTTTTGAGTATAATGGATAGTGATGGCCGTATTAACAGTGTTGTTTATGACTGCAGTGGACGCAGTCCCTTTTGAGTATAATGGATAGTAATGGCCGTATTAACAGTGTTGTTTATGACTGCAGTGGACGCAGTCCCTTTTGAGTATAATGGATAGTGATGGTCGTATTAACAGTGATTATTATGACTGCAGTGGACGCAGTCCCTGTTGGAGTATTGATGCTATTCGATGCAATGTAAACTGTCTCTCGTCTGTGTTGTGTCGTGAATAAAGTGTTCGAAACGTCACCAGTTGTTTAACATTCGATGACTTCTACGTGTGTTACGATGTGGTGAGTAACTGTACACACATATCTGAAAAATGTCTACACAGTGACAGAACACCAACAGTACTCATTGACATAAATAATAAAACAGCATATATATCATTGATGGCCGATATAACATTGTGAATATAAAGGAACACTATATAACATTTGGTGGTTTTCAGTCTCAACGGGAATTTACACCTATGAAATTCGCGTTAATAGCCCTGTGTGGGCGTGGCCAATTAAAATTATACATTTAACATTGATTGCTGATGTTGATCGCATTTATCTACGTACTAGAACTTGGATTATTAATAACCATCTACAACTGCAGAAGGATTTCAAGTTTGCATTTACGGTTGTTCAACACGGGTGCTTCATGTACACGATTTGGCAGTTTCCAGTTCCAGTTGTCCTGTGCGGTGTACGAGCATAGACCATTCTGTATCCAGTACGTGAAGTGAGAGGGGTCAAGCTCCAGTGACTTTCTGCGGTGTATTGTTTTCATCAGCGGACTGTGTGATACCTACCGTTTTGTCGGGCAGAAAGTTCTGGATTATTTACAGTTGACAAGATAAGTGGGTTTTTGTTGTGAAAACTGTACCACTTTATGTCTGTCAAAAAGCCTTCCGAAATTGTGCATTATTGTCCTATTAAGTGTTTTATGTTGAACATTTTGTGTTTCATGTAGAATTATGAAGATAACATCCCAGTTTACCCAGGGCTTCATAAGGTTCTGTAGGAGTTAGTTTGTTTCAATTAAGCGATTATTCCGGTAAAAGGATACAAACATTGCCGTAGGTTAGGTCACTAGTTGTCTCTTGGGACAATTATTGTTTAGGTGTGACGTAACGTTTCATTGTTGTTATTGTTGTATTTTTCTTTGTTCCTTAGTTTATTGATTAATTTGTTTGTCGGTGTCTTTCTCTTTTCCCTATCTTTCATTTTTTTATACACATTTTCGTTTATACACTGTGCTGTTTCTTGTCTTGTTAATATTTGCAGTTATCATTACATGCTATGTAACATTATTTGCTTTAGTTCCGCTGTACTGTTCAGTTGATTTCTGCAAACGTTTTTTCGTTTGTTTTCTTGTATCTTGTCTTTGTAACTGTTATTCTTTTTGTTTATATCATATGTTGGTTGTTTGTGATTTATTGGAGGACTTTATGCATATGTGATTAAGGCTATGTGATAATATTGACACACTTCATAGTGATATAAATTTATCTCTCATACTGATGTAACAAAAGTTCTATACGCAAGAACTTGTGGTATTATGGTATACAGAGATGGTTAGATATTTTCAATCTTATGAAGAAATACTTAGTTCGTAAGCTGGAAAAGGAATTATCTAAACTTTAAGGGACATAAACTGATAATAATTATAAGTGGTGACTATATATAGTGGAATTGGTGATTGAACCACTATGGATTCTGAGATAGATCCTGAGGATATGGATCCTATATTGCAATATATATTTGATGGAGGTAAATATTGTGAAAGATTGCGAGGCCCACAGCTGGAAGGATTTGTGATGGACCGTTTTTTGGTTGATGTGGCATGGGCCCTAAGGTTTTTTGCTGAGGATACATTTCATTCCGTTCCTCACTTAATGATGGCTAGGCATTTGGCGGATTTGGTGCATTACCTTCGGGTATTTTTGCACAAGAATACTGAGTCTAAACACGATTTTATAACGGAGGTGATACACGATATAATTCACAACGACATTCCTAACAATCACAAACAGGAGTTACAAGATGAGGGGTTAAAAGACATAATTTATAATGATATTCTTCATGACCAGAAAAAACATTTAGAAGAGGAGGAGCGTATGAAAGTCATCAAGCGAAGTGCACTACAGGAAAGGGAAAATTTCTTAGAAAATATTGCTAAAGAGAGCGAATTACAGGAAACAGTATCGAGACTTACAGATGATTTAAAGGAATCAAACACAGAACTTACTAAAGTGAAAGCAGCGTTAGATTCTGCATTGAGCAAAATCAAAGATTTGGAAATTCAAGTGGATTATAAATATGGAGAAGTTAGTAATCTCAAGCAGCAACTTCAGGAAAAGAAAGAGAGGTGTGGAAAATTAGAAGCTGAGACAATTGACCGTGATAGGTCTTATACAGAGACGCTTCTTGATTTATTGAGTAAAGTGAATTCTTGTATGGAAGAAGAGATGTATACTGTATTTCCGAATGAAGTTGAGGAGCTAATGAATAATGAGAATAATGAAGTTGAAACACAGCAACTAAAGGTAGATAAGGGAAATGATGAAGAAGAGACATTAGAAATGTTAATGGCTGAGAAGGAGAAAATGATTAAGGTCGAGAATTTACTGGTGGAGGAAAGTGACAAAAGGTTGACACTTGAGAATTTAAACAACAAATTGGGTGAAGAGATTTCACTTCAAAAGGTGGAGATCAGTGAATTAAGAAACAGGGTGAATAGATTGGTAGATATTATTTTAGACTGCAAAGTGTTGTCTCCTTTCAATGTTGACAGTGGTAGACAGAAAGTTGATTATCAACATGTCTTAAAGGCACCGAGTCAGCAACAGACACTCGGCGCAAACACTAACAGTAAACATAGTAGTCGAAAATCCCTGCGCGGAAAATACAATTTTTCACGCACCAGTGATGCTAATATTACTGATTCTTGGCGACATGCCAACAAAAGAAATTCTACTGGTACAGTCGGTACTGTAGATAACAAGAAAAACTGTGAGAAATTTCAAGGCAAAAATTATAATACCAACCATAAATCTACTAGTGGAAATTCCCATAAAGTCATAACTAATGACAAAGTTAGTCGTACTTGTGCCCGAAATAGTACTAAGTGTGTTGGTAACCACAATGATTCTATTATTCCTATTCCTGATCAAGGTGTTAAGTATATCACCACAGAAAAGATTAGAAACAGTGTTGTTAGGAAAGATAATCCAGATCTCGAACAGTATCAAAGGAGTGTACAAAATTGTAATTCTTCTTTGCCAAGAAATCAAAGAAAGGCTAACAGATATCAAAATTCTGGTTCTAAGGATTTTAAAAATTCTAGTGGAAATAACTACTATAGAGATTATCGATCATATGATAATTTTTCTACAAGACAACAACAGCCATCGGGCAGATATTTTTATCAAAAGAGAAATAATAATGCTTCCAATTATAATAGAAGATCGCATGCTAATTGTGCCCAACAAAAACCTAAGGTTATTATTAATAAAGGTAATAATAAGATTGGTAGTCTTTCTAATACTACTACTTGTTTTCGCTACCTTGGGTGTAAAACTTTATTTCAGCCTACAGCGACAACGCCCTTGACTGACTGTCAGCTTCTTCTCCCTGAGCATTCCTTGTTGTTCACAAGCGGGGAAGGAAGGTTTATTGACAGCCATGAGGGGGCCGGAGATTCTCACAACCACGGGTGATGGTAAAAGTGGCATTAACTTTCGTCTTGCCACATTAAATTTTACAAGTAACTACAGTGAAAATTTTCATTTGTATTTTTTCACAGCGACGGCTTTGCGTTAAAGGTCAGCGCTCATGTGTCGCATGAGATGAGAAAAATGGATACTACCTTACGCCTTTGTGATTAATGAGGTGAAGTCAGACAGCTTGTAGAATCCATATTATACGGAGTTGCCCTTTCAAATTAATGGATGATTTCTACACCGAGTTTCTACACCGCGGAAATTGTTTATATTTAATTTTTTGGATAAAATATTACTGTATGAATAATGTATTATTGTATTGTATAGTATGGGGCATTATATGGCGTTGCATCAAATAATGTGTATGTTCATAATTATGCACTATTGCATGCCCATATCTTTTCCGTGTGACTGTGTTTTTGATTACGCGCCAGTGCATTGCATGCAATTTTTACTCTATGGTGATTTCGATAGACATGATGCACGTATTATGATTGGAATCTGGTGTAGCGTATCGGTCTGTAGTAACTTGTCTTTATTGTTTGATGAATTAGTGGACTGTTGGTATTTACACTCCAGTCAATGTCCTTTGACCGATCTATGCCATTTGTGTTTGACCTTAGCGTTACGTTCAGAGGTTTGGAGTCATAGTGAAGATTCATTAAATATTAACGTGCTTTTGCAACAGTGATTGCTAGTACAATTTACTATGCATAATGAGTTTGCCAGCCCTATGCACAAACTCATTAGCTACGAGGGTTCCTAAGTATTTTTGTTCACTGAATTTAGACTTCTTTCTTGTATTTTGGATGTCATGTCTAATTAAGATATTAGCACATACAGAGATTGTGTTAATTAACTGTTATGTTCTGTAATGTAATTTTGGAACATAATTTGTATGTATCAGAGTTGATTATGTAATTTTAGAAACAGATTGTGAAACACTGATTTTTTTTTTTTTTTTAGAGCATGATACTTATGAATTTATATAATTTGATCTTCTTACCAGTTAAAAATTCAACATTTTCATTCAACAGTATGGATATTTTTTGAAACCATAACATAATTTTTTATAGAACATTTTCGTATTTCATTGTATCAGGAGATTGTAGATTTCTTTATAGTGTATTGCTATTAAGTTGAGAAACGCACAAGTTTACAGCTAAAGAACATTAATAGCTCAGCTGAACGTAATTATCAGCCTAAAGTAACTTAAAGGCATTAAGTCAAAATACATTATATTATGCTTATATATGTGCAAGTTGTTATGCAGATAACAGGGTATATTTTTTCCATGTGTTTTTCGGTGTCGAATTTGATTTAAACTAGTATTCGCGTATTGTGCGTTTACTTAAGGATCGGTTTTTTTGTTTTTTTTTGTGTTAGAGATTACATGTATTTTTTTTTCTTTATTAAACCTGATTGCATTTTTGATCTATTAATGATAGCGGTAAACTACTTATAAAAAAACAATACTATTTTTATGAAACTTAATTGTTACGAAATATTTTTGTATTGTACTTTTTTTTTCCCCTGACATTGAATTTTTTTTTCTGTGCCCAACGCTCGATTGTGCGCTAGGGGAGTAATATTGTTTAGTGGTGACGGTACATGTAAAAGATGATTTCTCTGATATTAGGAGATTTTTTCTTTTTTTTTTCTTTACCTAGCACTTCATTGTGCGTTAGTTGTAATTTATTTATAATGGCGTTATTATTGATCTTATGTTAATGATATCTATGATAATTCATTTTAGTTATAAATAAATTTTATAACTTGGCTAGATTTACTATTATACTTTGTTTAGCTAGCTGTCCTGTTATGATTGTATTTATTTAGTCAATACATTGTTGATTAGATTGTAATTAGGATGCATTACTGCCATCTTTCTCTAAATGCATATCTTTGCTGATCGTTCTTTATTTCATGCCGTTTCTTCTATCGACTTTTCGGTATGGATTCAGATCTTGTGTACGCTTCCTTATTTCATCTGCGTTTCACTTGATGCTAATTGTATACTTTTCCTTCTTTCGACAATTATACTTGTATTTTGTATTGTTAAGTTTATTATATGACTTCATATAATGCTGTATTTATTTGATAGGTAAGGAATGGTTGATCTTAATCGCTACCATGCGATGTCATTGATTTTTTTTTTCCTATTCCGATGTCATTGCTGGTTTTTCAGTGTTGGTCATTCTTCTTTTTGATTGATCTTTTCTTTTCATTTTCTATTGAATGTTTCCTACTTCGTCTGTACAGTAGGGGTTTAATGTGGTTCGAAATCTATCATATTTCTTAGCTAGTTGATTATTTTGTATACCTCATATGTTACTTTACATGTTATGATGATATTTCTTTTCTCGCTGGACAATATGACTTTACATACGTTGATTTTTGTAACTAGATATTAGATCTTTATCGACCCCCCTTATTTTGTCGATGTAATTTTCAAAAAAATGATAGAATCATTTTTTTTCCCCGGGGGGCGGTGTAGATGTTAAAGTCATATTTGGTATATTAATCTTTTATGATAAAAAAAGAAGGGAATTAATCATTAAGACTTGTTGTCAGGTCGGGTTATTGTTATCTCGCCTGAACAGCGCGGTAGTCAGCTGTTGATTTGTTTAAAAGTGCAATCTAGTATTTACTTGTATGTTCGAAGAAGAAAACGTGTAATCACTACTAACATCTCTGCGGCGAGTTACCGCGTGAGATGTATTTTGATTAGGAATGTTCTGAACTGAGCAGTCGCTCGCTAACCCGAGAGATGTGTTGTGAACTGTACTGAGCGATAGGGCTCGTAACAGTGTGTTCCTAGCGAGTGAAGGGGAAAGAGATTTTTTAGCGATGTTCTCGATGTGTACCAGAGGATATTCTTGGTACCGGCATTTTTTATGCTTATGGGATATATGTGATTATCCGGCAGATGTATGTGTTGTTTATGACTGCAGTGGACGCAGTCCCATTTGAGTATAATGGATAGTAATGGCCATATTAACAGTGTTGTTTATGACTGCAGTGGACGCAGTCCCTTTTGAGTATAATGGATAGTAATGGCCATATTAACAGTGTTGTTTATGACTGCAGTGGACGCAGTCCCTTTTGAGTATAATGGATAGTAATGGCCATATTAACAGTGTTGTTTATGACTGCAGTGGACGCAGTCCCTTTTGAGTATAATGGATAGTAATGGCCGTATTAACAGTGTTGTTTATGACTGCAGTGGACGCAGTCCCTTTTGAGTATAATGGATAGTAATGGCCATATTAACAGTGTTGTTTATGACTGCAGTGGACGCAGTCCCTTTTGAGTATAATGGATAGTAATGGCCATATTAACAGTGTTGTTTATGACTGCAGTGGACGCAGTCCCTTTTGAGTATAATGGATAGTAATGGCCGTATTAAAAGTGTTGTTTATGACTGCAGTGGACGCAGTCCCTTTTGAGTATAATGGATAGTAATGGCCGTATTAAAAGTGTTGTTTATGACTGCAGTGGACGCAGTCCCTTTTGAGTATAATGGATAGTGATGGCCGTATTAACAGTGTTGTTTATGACTGCAGTGGACGCAGTCCCTTTTGAGTATAATGGATAGTAATGGCCGTATTAACAGTGTTGTTTATGACTGCAGTGGACGCAGTCCCTTTTGAGTATAATGGATAGTGATGGTCGTATTAACAGTGATGTTTATGACTGCAGTGGACGCAGTCCCTGTTGGAGTATTGATGCTATTCGATGCAATGTAAACTGTCTCTCGTCTGTGTTGTGTCGTGAATAAAGTGTTCGAAACGTCACCAGTTGTTTAACATTCGATGACTTCTACGTGTGTTACGATGTGGTGAGTAACTGTACACACATATCTGAAAAATGTCTACACAGTGACAGAACACCAACAGTACTCATTGACATAAATAATAAAACAGCATATATATCATTGATGGCCGATATAACATTGTGAATATAAAGGAACACTATATAACAGTAGGTTAGCTACCTCTGCATCTGAATTTGCTAAGGAGAAGGTGAGGAAATTTGCAAATAAAAATAGGCGTCTATGACAACTCTGTCCTGGTGACAAGGTACTTGTGTTACTCCCTTGTAAGGACAATAGACTTCTTATTTCATGGAAAGGTCATCTCGAGATTTTCTGATGTCGACTATGTCGTTGATGTAGACGGAAAGCATAAAACCTTCCATATTAATATGCTGACAGAATTTCATGAGCGACCTGATTACCTACAACCTATTTTTCAAGCAGCGGACGATCCGCTGATCCCGCAGGGGCATTACACATCTCTGTCAGTTATTCAAGAGGAAGAGGCTACTTTCTCAGATGTGAATCTTCCTCTTCCTGTAATCCCACTGCAGTCAACAGAATCATGGGTAAATGTGACTGTTTCTTCAGAGTTATCTACTGAGAAACAGCAACAGATCTCTTCTCTGATACAAACTTTTCAGGACGTTCTTACTGACATTCCTGGACAAACAACAATTATTAAGCATGACATAATACTCACAGATTATAACCCTATCAGAGTCCGACCTTATCCTATCCCATTGCGCTTTCAAGCACAAGTCGAGAAAGACTTGGATGAAATGATTCAATTAAAAATAATTGAACCTTCTACTTTGGCATACTCTTCGTCTATTGTTATTGTCCGAAAGAAAGACAATAACATACGTCTTTGCGTCGACTATCGACGACTAAACCAGGTGATGAAATTCGATGCTGAACCTATGCCCTTGTTAGAAGATCTGTTCAGTAAACTTTCTAATTCTCGGTATTTTACCAAACTCGACTTGTCCAAAGGTTATTGGCAAGTTCATCTTACATAACGCGCCAAACCTCTTACTGCTTTCTCAACACCTAGGGGTTTGTTCCAATGGAACTTCATGCCTTTTGGACTCATGAATGCCCCAGCTACTTTTGTACGCATGATGCGTTGTATCCTTTCACATCCTCCAGATGTCATTGCGTACTTGGACGATATTTGCCTTTTTAGTGATTCTTGGGAAGACCACTTTCAAGGTCTTTCTGAACTTTTGACTACTCTATGCTCTCATAATTTGATGGCCAAACCGTCCAAGGCCTATATTGGGTTTAGAGAGATTTCTTTTCTGGGTCACCGGGTTAGTCATGCTATCTTGTGGACAGAAGACCACAATACTTCTAAAATTCTTAACATCACTACTCCTAAGACGAAGAAGCAAGTCCGTAGTCTCTTAGGTCTAATCCAATTTTATGGAAGATTTATTCCAAATCTTTCGTCAATCACGGCACTTCTCTCAACCTTATTGAAGAAGGGGTCACCTAATATGGTACGCTGGTCTTCAGAATGCCAATCCTCATTAGATAAGATTAAGACACTATTTTCTGACCAGCCTATCTTAAGACTACCCACTGCAAATAAGACTTTTATTCTTCGCAGTGACGCCTCATCCACAGGGATTGGGGCCACATTGATGCAGCAGTATGCTGAAACTCTGCATCCGGTAATGTATGTCTCTAGGAAGATGAATACAGCAGAACGGAATTACTTGGTACTAGACCGAGAATTATTAGCTATGGTCTGGGCGATACTTAAACTTCAGAGATTCCTTCTTGGGGCCCATTTTATTGTAGAAACCGACCAAAAAGCCCTCACATCTATACAGCGTAAGGACTTGAAGAGTTCTAGATCTATTCGATACGCTATTGCTCTTCAGCCTTTTCACTTTTCAGTACGAGCTATCCATGGTAAAGATAATGTAGTGGCAGACATACTGTCTCGATGCCCACATGATTCTACTTGACTCTCATTTTCCACGATTTTCTTATAGATTTCGGGGTTATTTATATACCCATGACATTGTTATACATTAACGCTCTGTTAGTACATTTGTATGACCCTGTTTAATTGATGATTTTGAATTAGATTGTATTACTTTTTCTGTTACCGTTTTAGTGTAACGGAGGAAGGTTTGATTATAACTATACAGGGGCCGGGAATTTACATGACCACATTTGATAGTTAGAAATGTAGGATTAACTATTGTATATTATAAAATCCTACGGTTATCAAACAGAGATTCTCATTTGTATTGTTTCACAGTGTAAGCTTTTCCATGAGAGTCAGCACTGTTATTTTGAGAGTCTAAACCGGCTACCAAATATATCAAGAGTTACTGTTCCAGTTTTGCCATTTGGCATTTGACGCTACTGTTGATGTCGTTGATGCCTTTCTACAATGTGGATGCTCTTAGACTTCGAGAAGCATCTCTTATTTGTGACTTAGTTCAGTTAGTTGATTATATTGTACTTTTGTATAGGATATTATATTAGAAGATATTGTATTATGAAGTGCTATGACTTCTTTCAAATAGTGTTAATATATTGCTGTGTTTTACAGTGTTGAAGTATAATATTGTAATGATACCATTACTTTATGTAACTTATCATTGCGATACATGTCCATATTGTATTTATTTTTGGGGAAAAAGAAGTCTTGTAAGAAAGTACATTTTTTCAGTCATTGTAATGCTTTTGTGCCCAGCGCTTAATTGTGCGCTAGTGGGAGCACCTATTTATATAATTTTGGTACTTTGAGAAAATATGTTATCTAAGGTTGTGAGGTACTTTTCTCACCCGACGCTCCATTGTGCATCAGTAATAGCCTTATATATGGTGTTGTATATTTTGATGCCCTTTATCAGCGCATCATTTATATGTTATGAGCATGTTGACTGAGTTATCATGCTCATTATTTTTTTTTTCTCTTTTAGAGATTTAGATTATCATGTATGCTATTGTACTACAATGGTGTTTATTTTAATATGCATTGTTTCATGTATTTGTTTGCATGTCATATTTCTGTCTTCTTTATTCTTAGGACATTGCTTCCCTTCATCTCTACTCTTTCCTTTCGTATCCCATCTAGTCTTTTTTCACTTGGCGTACTATCTGCATACCTCTTCATTACTCTTATTCCTATTCCTCTTGTGTTCATGACTTTATATCGGTTATACTTTAGTATAGATATTTGTATGCTACCGCCCTCATTTGTTTTTCTATGCGATGTATTTTTTTCACACAAAAAATTATATCATTTTCTTCCCCCCCCCCCCCCCCCCCCCCCCCCCGGTGTGGTATACTGTTAAAGTCAGATTGGGTTTAAGCTAAGGGATGTAAACATTTATATTCTTGCATGTCAGGTCAGATTTAGTTGTTTATCTCCCCTTTAAAAATAAGTGATCCAGAATTCTCTCGAACTTTCGAGAAGGAGTGAAGTTCACGTTGCGCGGTTATCAGCGCATGTGTGACTGGTTTTGAGCGGGACTGATATGCGATACCTCATGACAGTTTGCTCTGTTTTTTGACCGGGCTGGTCAGCCATGTTTCGCTGATTGTGTATACGGGGAATAGTTTTGTGTTATAGAAATGTTGGAGATTTCCCCCGAGATATTTCTGAAAGCCAAGGATTGATGGCTGGTATTTATGTGACTTATTTCTGATGCTGTCCTTGAAGGTAAAAGTACATTTTGTTATGATACAGAGAACATGATATATTTTGAAGCCCAGCACTCATGCGGCTTATTTTGGCCAGAGTTTTACATGGCTTATTTCATCAGAGAAGGTGGAGAGGAATTGTTGACATACTGCTAGCACTGCGATACCTGCAGTCTATTCAGAGAAGTCATTGATATTGGATTTATGTACCATTTATTAACTATCCATGGATTTTTGATGTGTACCTGAGATGTCAGGAGTGATCATGAGCTGTACTTATGACAGTGTACTGTACATGTGACTATGTGCTTAATGATGTCCTTGTGACTGTAGCGTATTATTAAACAGTGTAGAATGATAAGAAGTTATACCCTTTCCTGACTTCTACATGTGTGTTGGTGTGTGTGACTATTATTGACTTCATGTTTTGATCCTGAACCACACGCATTCGCATCCATTGACAGCGTCACACGCACACACCCTGTCGGCCACCTGTGTAAGCCCTACCTAGCTGAATGCCTTCATCAGCGCACCTTCTTCTTGAACATACCACAACCATTTATCAGTGATGGCCTATGCGGCTCGTTGAGTTATACCTACAAACTGTCCTGCATCTACCTTTATCAGTGGCCTTTATCAGTGATGTTTGTGGAGCAGAATTTTCTTATACTGGGGTTTTAAAGTATCACAAAAGGACACACACAGGAGAGAAATCTTTTAAATGTGATGATTGTGGAGCAGAATTTTCTTATACTGGGGCTTTAAAGAGTCATAAAAGGGCACACACTAGAGAGAAACCTTATAAGTGTGATGTTTGTGGAGCAGAATTTTCTGAGATTGGTAATTTAAAGAATCACAAAAGGACACACACAGGAGAGAAACCTTATAAGTGTGATGTTTGTGGAGCAGAATTTTCTTATACTGGGGTTTTAAAGTATCACAAAAGGACACACACAGGAGAGAAACCTTTTAAATGTGATGATTGTGGAGCAGAATTTTCTTATACTGGGGCTTTAAAGAGTCATAAAAGGGCACACACTAGAGAGAAACCTTATAAGTGTGATGTTTGTGGAGCAGAATTTTCTGAGATTGGTAATTTAAAGAATCACAAAAGGACACACACAGGAGAGAAACCTTATAAGTGTGATGTTTGTGGAGGAGAATTTTCTGAGATTGATAATTTAAAGAGTCACAAAAGGACACACGCAGGAGAGAAACCTTATAAGTGTGATGTTTGTGGAGGAGAATTTTCTGAGATTGGTAATTTAAAGAAACACAAAAGGACACACACAGGAGAGAAACCTTATAAGTGTGATGTTTGTGGAGCAGAATTTTCTGAGATTGGTAATTTAAAGAAACACAAAAGGACACACACAGGAGAGAAACCTTATAAGTGTGATGTTTGTGGAGGAGAATTTTCTGAGATTGGTAATTTAAAGAAACACAAAAGGACACACACAGGAGAGACACCTTATAAGTGTGATGTTTGTGGAGCAGAATTTTCTTATACTGGGGCTTTAAAGAGGCACAAAAGGACACACACATGAGAGAAGACTTAAAGAGACACAAAAGGACACACACAGGGGAGAGAAGACTTAAAGAGACACAAAAGGACACACACAGGGGAGAGAAGACTTAAAGAGACACAAAAGGACACACACATGAGAGAGAAGACTTAAAGAGACACAAAAGGACACACACAGGAGAGAGAAGACTTAAAGAGACACAAAAGGACACACCAGGGGAGAGAACTTAAAGAAAGGAACTGGAGACAAACATAAAGAGGACAAAGAAGACATGGAAAGACTTTCAGCAGATGTCACGTGACAGGAAGTCCTGTGCTTCTTGGGTAGTTTGAGGGTGATGATGAAATCTTGGCACACAATGGTCAAGTGAAGCACCCGTTATGAAAATTAATCATTATACTGCTAACAATGACAAGTCACTTGTGGCAGTACTTGTTATTTAAAATGAAAGTCGCTAATTACAACATTTCTGCTGAAAATATAAATTTAAGGTTCCAGATGTCAATGTTTAGCATAGGAATAAATAAAGAAAAAAGTAAAAGTTTTCTGACAAATATGAATATGCCTCCACCAGTAGCATCAGCAACACACAGTGAGTTGAAAAGGAAAATTTTGCATGCTACAAAAAGATGTGCAGAAGAAAGTATGCATTCTGCTGTCGAAGAATTAAAATCAGATGTTAAGACAAATGAAGTTACTGTGTCATGTGATGGCACCTGGCAACGGCGAGGCTTCTCAAGTAAAAATGGCATAGCAACAGTTCTATCTGTGAACCCAGTGAGAGCAGCAAAAGTTGTTGATGTAGAAATTTTGTCCAATTACTGTGATGCTTGCAGTAAGGCTTACAAATTTACTAATTTGCAGTGTGGATGACAGGTCATAAATCATGCCAAAAAAATCATGAAAGTGCCTCTGGTCTGATGGAATCAAGTGGAATGATTAATATTTTTAGAAGATCTGAGGAAAAACATGGTTTGAAGTATGTAAAATATCTTGGAGATGGGGATTCAAAAAGTTTTAAATCTGTTGCCGAGGCAAAGCCACAAATGTATCCTGGATTTCAAATCGAAAAATTAGAATGCTGCGGCCATGTTCAGAAACGAATGGGACGACGTCTCCTTGATAAAGTTGCAGAATGTAAAGGCAAGCAGAATGAAGAAGATGGGAAAAAGTATTGGAAATTTTGGAAGATTAACAAAGAGTGCTATTATGAGAATACAAGATCATTACGGTGCCGCAATAAGAGGAAATATTGGTTCAATTTCCAATATGAAAAAAGCATAATGGCCATTCTCAAGCACCGTGCTGGAGATCATGAAGATTGTGGAGATTGGTGCCCAAAGGATATAAACAAGGCTAACAAAAACAGGCTGCCTAAATTTGTCATTAAAGAAATTCAGCCTGTCTTTGATGAATTGTCTTCAGACTTCTTGTTGTCAAAATGTCTTCATGGAGGAACACAGAACTCTAATGAGTCTTTCCACAATCTGATCTGGAACAGATGTCCCAAAGCAGCATTTGTAGGAAGAGACAGATTAGAACTTTCAGTTTATGATGCTTTGATAGTTTTCAATGATGGAGAACTTGGGAGAAGAGGAATTTTTGAAAATCTTGGTCTATCTTTTGGGAAATACTGCTTCAAAGGATTTTCTGGTTTTGATGCCGCACGAGTCTCTGCTTCCCTAAGATCATATGATATGAAAAAAGCAGAATACAGGCACAGAAAATCTTTCCTGGAGTATAAGAATACCAGCAAAGAGAATGGATATGCAGGTGGTGGATTCTAATGTGAGTATGACAATTTTAAGGCATGTTTTCCCTCTATTTTGCTTATTTCTACGATATTGTTTTTCACCAATTTTGATGACATTATGTCAGGATTACTCAAAATATTGTAAAGCTAAAGGCTTTAAACTTTGCACACTATGATCTCATACTGTTGTGCTAGTCCCCTTCTAATTTTAAAAGTATAAACCAGTAACTTTTTGATCAGTGAATTTTTAAAGTATCTCTACCCTGTATTTTTATCAAGAAAAATTGGTCTAATTTTTGAAAATTCATAAAAATTCACTCGGACAGTTTATAAAGATGAAACTAGAAGGGAGTCTTGAGAATGCGGGGATCTATGTGCAAGCCAAATTCCAATGTCCTATCTTTGCAAATAAAGTGTGCATCTTGACACAAAAAAGTTTCTATTTTTAGTAACAATATGCAAATTAGGACCCAATATAATTATTTTCCAATGATTCAGCATTTTTTATTAGATGCTTTGATGTCCTAAACATGCCCAAAAAAATTGGAGCTTGTAAAGTCAGAAATAAAAAAAAAAAAATTTTAGGTGAAACCTCCCCTTAAGTCCAGATGGTCCCCAGTAATATATCTTATGTAGCACTTTGTAACCTTTTAGTCTTAGTCCCACACCCTTTCGCAGTATCTTAAGTAGCCTCACATTCATTTACAGCATCTCAGGTATTCTCACACCCCTTTACTGTATCTTAAGTAGCCTCACATTCATTTACAGCATCTCAGGTATTCTCACACGCCTTTACAGTATCTTAAGTAGCCTCACATCCCCTTACAGCATAGTAAGAGCCTCTCACCTCCCGTTACGACATCTTAAGAAGCCTCACACCCCTTTATCTTCTAGCTTACAAAACATGTCAGAAGCACAAAGACAGGTATAAACGTACCTGTTTACACGAAATGAAAACTTATTTTATTGATATATTCAGTGTGTGTATTGAGCCCTGAAAATGGGTCATTAGATTTAGAGGCACATCAATTAAAAATGCTTGTTGGAGTCATTTCCAGTGCTTGGTCATGGCAGCTGTAGACATAATGAACACAATTGTCACCAACATTATAAACTTTATGAAGATGGTTTATATCTTATATAATATATATATTCACTGAATTCACATTGTCAGTGTTATATTTGACACAAAATTCATTCTCTGTGTTTATGTTGAAATGCCTTCCAAGCTATCTGGCATGTCAGGTTTCACACCCACATTTAAGAAGCACTGCTGTACAGTTAATAATTGATGCTTTATACTTTGTTGCTTTTGATACTTTATACTTTGTTGCTTTTGATACTTTATACTTTGTTGCTTTTCATTTTTTTTTAATTTTGCATTCTTTGAATTTGTGTATGACCAAATTTTGTGTCATTTATTAGTTTTTGTTAATTGTGAACATTGTATTAACTAAATTATTTCAGTGGTTTGGTGTATACTAATAAACTGTATTACTAATGTTGCCACGTGTTTTGAGAATTGATAGCAGCAGTGGACTTGTATGGGATGTTTTAGTTTTATGTCATTTGTGTCTTTTTCATGTGGTCCTAGGTCTCTCTCTCTCACCTTAGGGATTACAGAACAAGGACTGCCTGATAATGATGTCAAAAGATTTCATCTCGGTGTGTGTCCTATCCATCTCCAGTGTCATCTTATCTCTTGTTCCACTGGCACTTGTCTGGTTTTTATCAGTTCCACATTAGTAATCTTATACCACTTCAATCCTTCTAATGTACGCAAGTACCCATTTATGAAAGTCTGTAGCTTTTTGGTTGTTGTCTTTGTTGTTCATGTTTCAGAGCCATACAATAGGACTGACTTGACATTTCAATTTGAAGATTTTGATTTTTGGGTCCGACTTGATTTCTTTTGAGCTCCATATGTTTATGTTGTTTACTCATCACATTTTAGTTAACAAACACTGTACCAACTGTCTACAAAATTCGTACGGGACAAGATATATGTGGGGGGCAGAGTGAGAGTGCTTAATGGAGGGACGTCCTCGTTTGTCTTCAGACTTCCACATTAATGACTCGAATAAGGCCGTAGTCAACAAGGCTCATGACATCTCCAAACAGTCTTTGGGGACTGAAGTAGGTTGTTGCCATATGCTACTCCATTGCTGTATGTTGGGCAGGACTTCAGAAGGTGTTTGGCTGTCATTGGGCTGGTGCCACAGATCTGTTGCACCTATTCTGTACTTGTGGTATAGATGGTATTTCAATCTGTTGTGTCCAGTGCGTGGGCCAAAAAATGGTGACATAATCTCACCTAGATAGCTGATGATATGCATCATATGGAGAAGGAAAATGGATGCAATAGCCAGGTAGCACTGGAAATGGCATCCTTGCAGCATGTAGAATCATACATATATCTTGGCAGCAGTGGAGACAAGACAAAGAGTTGGAGGAACAAATAATTATATCAAAAGACCAGTGCTCTCAAAGCAGTGGGCAGGATATGTGGAAGGTATTCCCAATATGCCTCAATGGGCGTGTAACAAGATACTTTACCTACAGTTTTTTGTACTCTTGTTACTTAACCATGTTGTTTTTGAAGTTTTTTTTTTTTGTTGTTGTTGTTTAACGTTTGTACACAATGGAGTAGCCAACCCTTCCATAATCAACTCCTATGACATGCACGATAGGATGCAGTGTTCTTTTCTTTGCTGCCCTCTCAAGCCCTGGTGATATACATTTAGGAAGCCTGCTGATAGCATCACTTGGCAGTCATTGTTCTTGAACATACAGGGTTAGAGAGGTAGATGGACCATAAACTCAGGAAAGAACAAGACAGAAGATGTAGAGAAAGGGAACTTATAGAGCAAGGCCCAGAATCAGAGACAGATATAGTATATATACTACTCGCACATTCACATCAACATATCCAAGAAAAAACCGATAGACTGAATAAGCATAGCCAGCAGGTTGATCTGAACATCAGTCTGAAAAAGACAAAGGTCATGACACTCAATGTGAGCAATCCTGAACCAATAACAATAAGGAACCAGAAGTTAGAACAGACAGACACATTTACTTACCTAGGATGCATAGTAACACCAGATGGCGGAACAAGCAAGGACATTAACAACAGAATGAATAAAGTGAGAACAGCCTTCGCACGCTAGTTTCAACAACATCTGGAGGTCTTCCAAGTACAGCACAAACACCAAATTAAGACTGTATGAGAGCTGTGTACTTTCTGTGCTTCTCTGTTGTGCGGAATGCTGGAGAGTAACAGAAGGAAATGTCGAAACTGTCATCCTTCCACACAATTTGACTAAGGAAGATTCTATAAATCTTTACCGAATGCCATCAGCAACGAAGAACAAACTTATTCGGAGTAACCAGGAGGACATGTACACCATCATAGCTGGCAGACGCTGGAGTTGGGTTAACCACGTCCTCAGAAGGAACCCTGATGCCATTACAAAAACAGCTATGCCTAAGCAAAAGAGAGGCCAACCAAAAACAACTTGTCGGAGATCTGTGGAAGCCAAGTTGCAAAGAATGAACCAGAGTTGGGCACTGTAAAAAGGATGGCCATCGACCGAACAAAGTGGAATCAATTTCTTGCTGCCCTACAATACGCCACCATCAGGGCCGGCCCTAGGAATTTTGCCGCACCGTGCAATACCATACCTTGCCGCCCCAGCCCAACCTCAAATTAACGTTTGAAATTTTTTAAACCATTATGTTAAACAAGCTTAAACATTAATTTCATGACCATTAACCTAATTTTAAATAGTACCATTAATAATAATGTCTTGATAAATTGATGAAAATACTCTTAAATGACATCTACAACAGTGGTCAAATACCTGATGATGTACTAAAGTCCATATTCATAGCGTTACCATAGAAACCTGGAGCCATGGAATGTGAAGAACATCACACTATTAGTCTTATGGGTCATGTGACTAAAATATTATTATGAATTATCATGAGAAGAGCGAGAAATAAAATTTAAAAAATAAGTGTTGACCAGTGTGGATTTGTAGAAGGTAATGGCACAAACAATGATATATATATATATATATATATATATATATATATATATATATATATATATATATATATATATATATATATATATATATATATATATATATATATATATATATATATATATATAGATTACTAGAACATTAATAGAAAGAGCCATATAGATGAAGACAGATCTGAACTTGTGGGACTCTTTAATTCCCAAGAGCCAATATATCGTACTTCCTTCCAGACCCATTTGACTCACTGAACGTTAAATCGGCTTTCATATCTTTTGCTACTTTCTAGAGCTGTTTTCTAATTTTAACAACCCAAAACGTCATTTCTGACAGGAAGTACTTTCATTTTAAATACCTCGTATTTATGCATGTGAACATTTAAAAATGTTTTTTTTTCCAAACAATAATAAAAAAGCACTGGGGTGGCCATTTTTGTGTGGACCAAACCCAGCTTTTTGCTTGGGACTGAAATGCATTCGACAAGGTGAAACATGCGGAAATGATAACAATTTTAGAAAGCATGAACATTGATGGTAACGACTTGAGGATAATAAAGAACATATACTGGCAACAAACAGCAGTTGTAAGAATATAGCAGCCAAATAGGAACGAATCAGCGAGTAAAAATAGGGTGTCAGGCAGGAGGGATATGTGCTGTCATCTGACCTGTTTAACCTGTACAGTAAAAATATATGAGATCTCTAGAGGACTTGCCAGGAATATCATTTGACGGACATAATTTAATCAACTTAAGATACGCTGATGGTGTAGTCTTAATAGTAAAAAGTGAAAAGGAGCTGCAGGAAATGATTGATACAATAGTGATAGACAGTGAAAATAAAGGCCTCAGCCTTTATAGAAAAAAGACAGAAGTAATGGTCGTCTCAAAGGAAAGGGCTTCCCCAGAATGCACTATCAAAGTGAATGAAACAGTTTTAAAACACGTCAATAAATTCAAATACCTGGGCACATTAATAACAACGGATGGAAGATGCATCTCAGAAATAAAGATCAGACTAGCTCAAGCACAAGCAGCTTTCTATAAAATGAAGAGTATTTTATACAACAATTTATTGTTATTGGAAGTAAGAGAGTTCTTCAGTGTTCTATAGAACCAATTCTTACATATGGGAGTGAGTCATGGACAATTGGTAAACAAGCAGGGAAGGCACTAGAGGTCACAGAGATGTGGTTTTACAGAAGAAAGTTAAAAATACCATGGACAGTCAAAATTATCATGAGGATGTCCAGAAAGTGGCCAATGATCACAGGAAACTTATTTCACACGTTAGAAAGAAACATACCACTTTTTGTGGGGCATGTTATGAGAAGAGGAAAGCTGTAATTTATCGTAACAACAGGTAAAATTGAGGGGAACAGAGATAGAGGAAGACAAAGAGAGCAAATACTGGACTGTTTGACATCATGACATGGACAGAAATCAACAGCAGTATCGATAAATTGTACTGGAGACAAGAAGTTGTGGAAAGACATGATCTCCTACACCACTAGGCATGGTACTTGAAGAAGATTTTCACAGGACTCTTTATTCTCTCCCATATCCGATTCCTTTTGTTGACATCCGCACCGCACGGTGCTCCTCGATACTAGAAAAAATTGCGCACCATTTTCATACACAACCACTGACACTGTTACTGCGCGTATGCTCACAAGGATTCCCGTTACACACTCATTGAGGCATACTGGGAATAAGGTGTTAGGCCATATTTTCTTGACCATAGGCACGCTAAGGCTGATGTGGTCAACATCACGCCGGCCGCCTTAACTTTCGTAGAGTTGCCCTGGAACCCACTTCAAGAGGCTAGGTCGACCACAGAGCCGTCTGAAAAGCTAGGAAGCCGGTGCACTAACTACAGCGCAACTGCTGCTCCCTCCAATGCTCACATGTCAGATGTAATAAACAAACTAGTCCAGTCAGTCACACTTCACATTCAAGCCGATACAAACATCATAACAATGCTCACAAGTTAGATATAATAAACAAACTAGTCGTCAGTCAGTCACACTTCATATTCAAGCCGATACAAAAAAGAAAAGGTAAAGGAACCCGTTACACGCCCATTGAGGCATATTGGGAATATGGTGTTAGGCCCATATTTTCTTGACCGTCGGCACACTAGGGGTGATGTGGTCGGCATCACGCCGGCCGCCTTAACCTTCCCAGAGTTGCTCTGGTACCCATTTGGGGCTGGGTCGACCCAGGAGCCGTTTGTGGCCTAAAAAATTCCCGCCTCATCCGGGGATCGAACCATAGACCACTGCGCTAGGAAGCCAGTGCACTAACCACTATGCTACCGCGGCTCCCAAGCCGATACAAACATCATAAAAATGCTCACATGAAGCACATGTATTATAAATGTATCAACACATATTTTAACAATAATGGCGTCGTCAATAAATGCCTTCACATTCAGTTGTTAATCAATACTGATCTAGAAATTTAATAAACATGGTAAGACTCGAGTCAAGGCATATTCTGTCATAGTCATTAGTTCATGACCTCTTTCTTGCAAATATTATAGTATGTATTATGGAAAAACCTAGAATTATGGCGGGAGGTACGGGGATGTGGGGCCAATGTATTCTACAGGGATGTAACGAAGAAACATGGATGTAGAAGGAGAGGTAGGGGAGAGAGAGAGAGAACAACAAATGTAACGAAGAAACATGGATGTAGAAGGAGAGGTAGGGGAGAGAGAGAGAGCAACAAATGTAACGAAGAAACATGGATGTAGAAGGAGAGGTAGGGGAGAGAGAGAACAACAAATGTAACGAAGAAACATGGATGTAGAAGGAGAGGTAGGGGAGAGAGAGAGAGAACAACAAATGTAACGAAGAAACATGGATGTAGAAGGAGAGGTAGGGGAGAGAGAGAGAGCAACAAATGTAACGAAGAAACATGGATATAGAAGGAGAGGTAGGGGAGAGAGAGAGCAACAAATGTAACGAAGAAACATGGATGTAGAAGGAGAGGTAGGGGAGAGAGAGCAACAAATGTAACGAAGAAACGTGGATGTAGAAGGAGAGGTAGGGGAGAGAGAGAGAGCAACAAATGTAACGAAGAAACGTGGATGTAGAAGGAGAGGTAGGGGAGAGAGAGAGAGCAACAAATGTAACGAAGAAACGTGGATGTAGAAGGAGAGGTAGGGGAGAGAGAGAGAGCAACAAATGTAACGAAGAAACGTGGAACGAACGAACGAACGAACTTTATTTTCAAAGGGTTAAGAATTGGGCACGCAGGCCCGTCTGACATTCTGCCCTTCCTCTCTCTCTCATCATGTATACTGTATCCTTTCATCCTCACATTTACTTTAAGCATTATTAAGGCATTTATCATTATAAAAGTAATATAACATCAAACATTTGCAATAATCATCATAATTAAAGTATGTTTTTAAAATAAATAAAGATAGATAGATAGATAGATAGATAGATAGATAGATAGATAGATAGATAGATAGATAGATAGATAGATAGATAGATAGATAGATAGATAGATAGATAGATAAATAGACAGATAGATAGATAGATAGATAGATAGATAGATAGATAGATAGATAGATAGATAGATAGATAGATAGATAGATAGATAGATAGATAGATAGATAGATAACGAACGAACGAACGAACGAACGAACGAACAAACTATATTTTCAACGGATTAAGAATTGGGAACGCAGGCCTGTCTTACATTCTGCCCTTCTTCTCTCTGTCATCTTACATACCGTATCCTTTCAATAGCACATGTATTTTTAGCATTATTTAAGCGTACAAAATTATCGAGGTAAAATAATAACATACATTTGTAACATCCAGACATAATCAAATTTGGGGGGGGGGGGGGGGGGGGAATTATTAATTAAAATAGATTAAAAAAAATTAATAACTTAAAAAAAAAAAAAAAAAAAAAAAAAAATAACAAACACAATCAAAACAATTCATACAGTAAATAAGACATAATTAGAAACGTAATCAGATAATGGTGGCATATAATAAGAACTCGTGACAATTTGGAAATCTGCTGAAATAGCTGGGACTTCATGTGTTGTCAGCGCATGCGGAAAATGTTCCCACAGGTGAGCAACTTTGAGTCCCAAGCAGATACTGCCACAGGGAGTGAATTGTTGACGCCTCCACTACACGAGATCCAGTTTTATGACCTATGCTCCTTAGGGAGGTAAGGGTATTGACTGAAAGATGAGAATAATGCATATAGGCCCGTCTTGCATTTATCCCTTCCTCTTACTCATCTTTATTGCTAGGTATCCAGACATTCTCCAACATACTTAAGGTATTAGTTCAGAGGCGATGCAACATTATAAGTAGTATAAAAGCATACATTACAGTATCTGATTACAATTAAGAAGTAAGGTATATTAAAATGAAAAACTAGATCATCAGACCCTCCATACAGTGTATTAGATAATAATAATTCGAAACATAATCCCTTAGGGCGGCATATAATCCGCACTCATAATGTATTTGAACAGTCTACGATTATATGAGTAGGGACTGTGCATGTTTTTCAGGTCATGTGGAAGATTGTTCCAAAGATGAGCAGCTGAGTAAGCCAAGCTCTTCTTGTACAAATCTAGTTTCGGCTTGGGTAAATCTAACTGGTTTAAGCGCTGACTACGTTTTTCATTGAATTTGAAAAGTGGCCACAGATACGTTGGAGCATTATGTGACAAGATTTTGTGAGCAAATTTAGCTTTGTTAAATAGGAAGCGCTTTCTAAGGGGTAATATTTTAAGATAGTTATATAGATCTATACAATGTGTTTGGTGTTTATCAGCAACAAGGCGCACTGCACGTTTTTGAAGTGAATGAAGCCTTTTTGTGTTGGATATGGAACAACCATCCCAGATTGTGGAACAATAGTCTAGGTATGTTTGTATGTGAGATGTGTAGAACATTTTCCTTGCCCCCTCATCCAGGAAGTGTTTGATTTTGGCTAGATGTAGAAGGATGTGGATGTAGAAGGAGAGGTAGGGGAGAGAGAGAGCAACAAATGTAACGAAGAAACGTGGATGTAGAAGGAGAGGTAGGGGAGAGAGAGAGCAACAAATGTAACGAAGAAACGTGGATGTAGAAGGAGAGGTAGGGGAGAGAGAGCAACAAATGTAACGAAGAAACGTGGATGTAGAAGGAGAGGTAGGGGAGAGAGAGAGAGCAACAAATGTAACGAAGAAACGTGGATGTAGAAGGAGAGGTAGGGGAGAGAGAGCAACAAATGTAACGAAGAAACGTGGATGTAGAAGGAGAGGTAGGGGAGAGAGAGAGCAACAAATGTAACGAAGAAACGTGGATGTAGAAGGAGAGGTAGGGGAGAGAGAGAACAAATGTAACGAAGAAACGTGGATGTAGAAGGAGAGGTAGGGGAGAGAGAGAGAGCAACAAATGTAACGAAGAAACGTGGATGTAGAAGGAGAGGTAGGGGAGAGAGAGCAACAAATGTAACGAAGAAACGTGGATGTAGAAGGAGAGGTAGGGGAGAGAGAGAGCAACAAATGTAACGAAGAAACGTGGATGTAGAAGGAGAGGTAGGGGAGAGAGAGCAACAAATGTAACGAAGAAACGTGGATGTAGAAGGAGAGGTAGGGGAGAGAGAGAGCAACAAATGTAACGAAGAAACGTGGATGTAGAAGGAGAGGTAGGGGAGAGAGAGCAACAAATGTAACGAAGAAACGTGGATGTAGAAGGAGAGGTAGGGGAGAGAGAGAGAGCAACAAATGTAACGAAGAAACGTGGATGTAGAAGGAGAGGTAGGGGAGAGAGAGAACAACAAATGTAACGAAGAAACGTGGATATAGAAGAAGAGGTAGGGGAGAGAGAGAGCAACAAATGTAACGAAGAAACGTGGATATAGAAGGAGAGGTAGGGGAGAGAGAGCAACAAATGTAACGAAGAAACATGGATGTAGAAGGAGAGGTAGGAGAGAGAGAGAGCAACAAATGTAACGAAGAAACGTGGATGTAGAAGGAGAGGTAGGAGAGAGAGAGCAACAAATGTAACGAAGAAACGTGGATGTAGAAGGAGAGGTAGGGGAGAGAGAGCAACAAATGTAACGAAGAAACATGGATGTAGAAGGAGAGGTAGGGGAGAGAGAGAACAAAAATAAGAGCTGGTAAGAGAAAAACAAGACAGAAAGCAGACAGACTCGCTATGAGTTACATAACGTACACTTGTATAGGTGGTTGTTGGTACTGGACTTGTATAGGTGGTTGTTGGTACTGGACTTGTATAGGTGGTTGTTGGTACTGGACTTGTATAGGTGGTTGTTGGTACTGGACTTGTATAGGTGGTTGTTGGTACTGGACTTGTATAGGTGGTTGTTGGTACTGGACTTGTATAGGTGGTTGTTGGTACTGGACTTGTATAGGTGGTTGTTGGTACTGGACTTGTCGAGGTACCTACCAACTGGCAGACATTATTCAAACAATTATCTATGAGTTACATAACGTACACTTGTATAGGTGGTTGTTGGTACTGGACTTGTATAGGTGGTTGTTGGTACTGGACTTGTATAGGTGGTTGTTGGTACTGGACTTGTATAGGTGGTTGTTGGTACTGGACTTGTCGAGGTACCTACCAACTGGCAGACATTACTCAAACAATTATCTATGAGTTACATAACGTACACTTGTATAGGTGGTTGTTGGTACTGGACTTGTCGAGGTACCTACCAACTGGCAGACATTATTCAAACAATCATCTATGAGTTACATAACGTACACTTGTATAGGTGGTTGTTGGTACTGGACTTGTCGAGGTACCTACCAACTGGCAGACGTTATTCAAACAATCATCTATGATATTTTCATATACCGGGTACTAATGCCTAGGTTTTAGATATTACACAAATTAATGTAAGTCTGGCAGACGAGGACAAGAGATGTATGTGAAATATGAACTCCCTCACGCATGGCTAAATATAAGTTTCCATTCTAATGAGGATGCAGAATTGCATGGAAGTGTTCTGCATTTAAGCGTTTAAGAATGGCAAGTCTTCAATTTATATGCCTATCTGAATCGTCTTCCGGAATGTTGTACTGTGACAGATTATGAAAATAGTTTTCATCTAGACTATCTATTTCTTTATCTATACTTTTCTCTTAACTAAGTTGTCACCTACGCCTGTTGGTTAACATAAAACCATTCCTATACTCAGGATCTGCCCTTTTCTAATTAGCACGCATATTTTATTGCTGTTCGCTATCTTTCTTTGATGATGTTATACCAGCAGACCATTAGCTACATTGATCTGTAATTTATTCTTAACGCCAGCGATCGAGAATCGTTGAAATATGTCGCAACAGAGGAAGGTGGCGTTAGGTTTAAAACTAATAGATAAGGCAGCGATCTAAGATGAATTACTTTTAGTACTTTGTTTCATAGATCTGGACAAGGCGTTTGACAGGGTCCACTGGAACAAACTTTGGGACTATTTGGCAAGGAAGAATATTCCAGCACCTCTGATTCATGCTATACAGAGCTTCTACAAGTCTTGCAGAAATTATGTGAGGACAGCAAACCATAAGTCAGAAGAGTTCAGGACCACCACTGGTGTAAGACAAGGTGATATCCTATCACCTTACCTCTTCATACTCCTTATGGACGATGTCATCAAGGCATGTAAGGAGAGAACAAGAAAGTATTCAGTGGGGTACTGGAAGATGAGACAGGTCTATATTTCGGAGCTGGCATTTGCTGATGATGTTGCCCTGATTGCTAAATCAGAGGCACATCTTCAATCCAACTTGCAAGTCTGGAAGGAAGAGCTGGAGAAGAGAGGGATGGTCATAAGCAGCTCTAAAACAAAATCCATGGTGATATCACGATTAGAAAGAAGACTTCAGATTAAGCTGGAAGAATAGGTCCTGGAGCAGGTCGACCACTTTAAATACCTCGGAGCTATTTATAGACCGAAAGGGAGGCATCAAAGAAGAGTTGGCCACTCGAAAAGCAGCAGCTGGGAGACTTTTTCAAGCCATAAATCGAGGATTCCTCAGCAAGAGAGAGGTTGGTAAGAAAATGAAGATGGCTGTATACCTCTCCACCTATGTCCCAGTCTTGACATATGGATGCGAGTCATGGGCAATGACTAAAACCCCCAAAAGCCAGATCCAAACCTCAGAAATGAGTTATCTGAGGAAGGTGGTTGAAGTAACAAGAAGAGAGATGGTACGCAACCAGACGATACGTCAAGGCCTTAAATCCTACCCCTGCAGACCCAAGTAAAACAGTCCCAATTAAGATGGTTTGGCCATGTCTGCAGAATTGTAGAAGATCAGCTACCACGACAAGCATGGGAAACAAAGAGCCAAGGATCCAGACCCCGAGGACGACCCAGAGTCCGCTGGGAGGACAACATTAGACAATCTTTGAAGGACCGAGGATTAGAATGGAACCAGGCCAGGAGGAAGACAGCCGATAGGATAGTCTGGCGCTCTTTCTTCCAAACCTCTACACCTCACGGTAGAGGGGGAATGACTAAGTAAGTAAGTAAGTACTAAGAACGAATAATTGTGGAACCAAGGGAGACAATTTTATTACTCCCCTTGTAAAACTGTTCGTTTGAAAAGTAATTTAACACGGCGATTTGCTAGATCAAATGATACTGATTGCTAGATGGCCAGACGAACAGAGACGTGTAAAATTTGCACTGATTAGCAAATTACGTTATGCCTGATTCTGGTTGTCGGCTCTAGCGTGAAGAACGGCTTTGATTTACATATAGCCGAAATCTGCACGAAGATTTAAAACGTAGGTGCTAACATCTGGCAGAGAGTCTGGTTTTTCGGTCTGTAGTGGCCATTTTCCTTTGATTTTAGATATATATATATATATATATATATATATATATATATATATATATATATATATATATATATATATATATATATATATATACCAGAGCTTTCTAACTCAAATTTACTCAGTACTCCTCCGCATTTCAAGACATCTAGCTGCAATTCTAGAATCACTCGCAAAGAGTAGAGTTTCTTAGTTTTTGTTGGAGAATAGTCTCGGTAGTTTGTGTGAAGTATCTGGGTCAAACACTAAACCTTACCAGCGGCTTCCATATGAAACTGAGAATAACTTTGTTACAAAAGAACATTCTGATATAAATATCGGGTTTTTTTAAGGTGACCTGACTGGCCTCGTGTTTTACACCCAGAAAGAGACAGAGTACCAACCCAGAGATTATTAAGAATAAATTGTAAACTGGACTTATAGATTCTTCTTCTTCTTCTTCTTTTGTTCGCTTGAAATATATTGTCTATATCTGCAATGTTGTTTCTTGTATAAACTTCACTGTCTTTTGCATTTCATACAGAGGTCCGTATAGTTTTGCTTCCAGTGATGTTTCTCTGGGCCAGTGGGTTTGCCTCAATATATCATATTCGGGGCAATCTTGAAGTACGTGCTCCGCAGTCTGGGGTGCTTGTCCACATGTACACATGGCTGAATTGCCAATCTTGAATTTTGTATACATGTGGCTGCGGAGGCGGTTGTATCCTGTTCTGAGGCGCAGAATGACAATTTGTTCTGATCTGTTCATAGCTTGGTAGTCATCCTGTGTTGGTGTAGGTGGTTTTCTGGTTGATTTGATCATCTTTTTCTTCTGATGGTACGTAACTGGTACATCCGGTTGCCCGTCTGCAGTACCTTCTTTAGCCAGTCAGTCCGCTCTCTCGTTTCCTGGTATTCCACAATGAGACGGTATCCACTGCATGGCGACCCTGTGCTGGTTGCACAGTTCAGAAAGTAGTGCTTGTATACCTGGCAATTTTCTAGACTGAAGTGCTTGGAGGGCTGATCTTGTATCTATTAGGAATACTGTCGTGAGAAATTCTAATCCCCATATCTAAATTAAAAAGTAAATGTAAAGCCTAACGAATTAATTCAATAAAAGGAAAGAGGAATGGTAAAAGAACAGTGCTGTCTCAATGGCGTACAAAAATCCCCCTTTTTCTACTTCGTCTGCATAATTGTAACGCTTTCACGTTTGATAGTAAAGCCTACAGCAGCATACACGCGTCTCTAAAAATAAAACTGGTACTGTGTTTCTTAGAAAACCTTGAGATACGCACACTGCTTAATGACCTAGATAAAATACTAGCATTAATGTCATTATATACACTGCGTAATGAAAAGACAGATGGACTTAGGATAGAGAGAGAGAGAAATGTACTGAGGAACGCATGCAACACTAACACGCAGTCGCGCGATATAAAATAATGCCACCCCAAAGCAAAAGACATGAAGCACTAACTTTTTTTCAAATAGACAGTGATAAAAAACACTACCAATACACGGTTAGGTTTTGAAAACATGCTTAATGCTTATTAGGAAACATGACACAATACTGTTTTCTGTTTGAAATCCTAACTTTATACTGACAGAACAGTCGAAAAGGCAGGACAGGTGGCGGGTCTAAACATAAAAAAATAAAAAAAAACAAATACACGACTATCCTAGAATATACATATTTTGAACGCAGCCACTTAGCTCCCTTAAAACTTATATATTTGGGTGCCTTAGGACTTGCTGACAAAGAATATGTTAGGTGTTAAGCAATTAGTCTAATAATTAACAAATTATAGCCATAATACTAGAGTGAGGTTGTCAGACAACACAGGATCATTTTTGCTCATAATGGTGTGTTTGAACAATGCTTTAGAAGAAAATGAGGCCACCATGTTAAATCTGATTTGATTGGCTAGAATAATATGTAAGGCTAAGCATGGTTAGTCGATTGCAAATACTATTTTGGTTGTTAATAGAAACGATAGAAAGGGTACATTTTTTTTCAAAAGCTTTTGTAAACATGGTCCCATTGGCCAGACCATTTAATATAGTCAATTAGGAGCGTCAGTTCAGTGCCACTTTTTTGTAAATTCAATTTGTAAAAGCAAGTGCGTTGAGATCCAGCTCATATTTTTCTAAATAAAAGCCTGGGACAGAGGCAGATCGGAATTGTGCCATATTCATCGCCAGTCAACGTATTTGTTTATTATTTCCATGAATTGTGGTAAGCTAGACATTTGATATCTTTTTGATGAAAATTGAATGTGAATTGATAATGTATGTCTGTATGTGTGTGGTTCAGTAATAAAGAAAAGGCAAAACCTAGATATTGCTCCAACATGAACAAAACTTGTCGCAGAGGAGTGAAACTGTATGGGATTGCCAAATAGTACTCTGACACCTATCTTATTGACTAGAAGGAAATAATGCTGGAATTGCAGAGGCGTTGTAACCATTAGGGAGAGGAATACTGGTGTAAATTGTTTCAGATGAAGCTAGCAGTTGGCCTACCGCGCTGAACTCTGTGTTTGTTATGTATTGTGTTTCAGTGTGGAAATAGATTATAAATTAGTTCTGAAGTAGGAGATACAACTTTCTTGTTTCAGGGACCGGGGTCCTAAACTATTAAAGCAGCACCTGGTCTGAGTTTTGCTGAATCCAGAGGCTGATAGCATACTCCTTGGTCCAGATAGCGACCAGTGTGTTTCTCAAGAATACGGTGAAGCAAGCGAGCAGAGGAGACTGTTTCCTGCCGCCCTCACAGAAGATAAGAGTCGTTGACCAGAGCAGCTCAATCTTTTGTACCCCCCCCCTCAAAAATTGACTATATATTAAAGAAAGAGGGACAATTAATTGTTTCTAATGACAGGAACTGTGAACTTTTCCAATACTATTTCCACCAGAAACAGACACTTGAAGTCGTGATGACAAACAACCACCTAGCTTGAAAAAGCCAGTATTACCTCATAGTACTACATCACAACTTACACCCATATTGTAATAATAATAATAATATATGTCAATACACAAATCCTATCTATAAATTTTGTACATACAACTTGTAATTACATTTGATTGTGATTCCTGGTTCACTTTGTAGTTGAATCAGGATATCTATTATTGAAAGAAATTAATACATATTTTAAAAGTTACACTTGACTTATTAAGATAGTCTTATAGAGTGTTCTATGTATGTGAGTGTCACAGTGTTGTAAAGTATTGTGGATTAAATTAAATTGTTTATCTGTCGGTTGGTTGTTGTGAACATACACTTCATCACTTTCATAACCCTAGACATTCAACGTAGTCATCACAATATTCCAGAATAATTCTGACTGAGGTCTAAATGTGGTAGCAAAGTAAGGTTATCTGTAATACACCACACTTATTAGATACAGATACCTTCACAGCTGATCTCAGCCAGTACACTAAGTCCCCTATAGATATTTATATCATCCCACTTTACCACAAATACTACAGGCTGTGGACCGAGATTGGTGTTCAGTAGTTTCTCAGCTGCTACCTTGATTGCCTGGACTTCAGCATCATAGTTGCTACAGAATTTCCCCGTTGGTACTCTGACCGTATCCCTAGTGTTGTTTGGGTATTCTATGTACACTCCTGCTCCTCCATTCTTTACTTCATTCTGTGCTGACCCATCCGTGTATACTCGGACCCAGAGGTCCTTGGGTATTCATCATCCAGGAAACTGAGAGTGACTGTCCTACGTTGCATGCTGTTCTGTTCATCCCTGTCTAATATTCCTTTCACTTTTGTCTGGATTGTCGCATAGAGATTTATGATCAATAAATTTTCTATATTCTTTCTTTTTCTACCCGTATCCTCTACCTTATTATCGCTCTTTTATCCTTTTCCTGTATTTGTTTCGCATTCGTTCGTTTGCGACAAAATATTTTTTCCCATTCTGACATTGCCGTTTCTTTTCTTATTTAGCAACGCATTTTACTGCTGATTAAACTAGTAACTTTATTGCATAAGATGTCAAGTCCCTGGGCGGACGGGGAACTGTGGAAATTTGTCCAGTCAGACATGATGGCAGACATATTGTCTGGTATTTCCATCTGACACGTGGCTTTTACGGCTAAGTTACTCGGTGAGGTGTGGGAACTGCCATCTAATGAGACCTACCGTCTACATTTTTCACGGTACACAGCGGTTTTCGGCTGAGTTCTTGAGGTGTGAACGGCGCCCCATGCATTGCCCAGAAATGAGACACAGGGTCTAGCATTTCCATCTGACACGGCAGTATACGGCCAGTTTCTTAGATGGAGGTGTTATAGACGCGTTGTGGCAGGTTATGGCAGTCCCTTGGTTTAACGTAAGTGTTAAGAGGAGAGGGGAAGACGGGGGGGGGGGGGGGGGGGGTTCGAAATAATGAGGGATCTTTGTCTGTATAAGATATCTTAACCAGAGTTTTAAATTTCATTCACTCAGTATCTTCGCAGTCAAGACTAAAACAACCTACGTTCGATTCCTAAGAATCTCTGTTGATAGAAGATGACATTTAGTTTGGTCGAAGTGGTTTAGTTCTTAGTAGTTCTGTGTTGATGTAAATATTATATATCTAGTATTTTGTGAGTGTTTAAGGGTTAAATCACCTATTATATTTCACTAGTTTCTTTTGTGCAGAGTGATTAAATTACAAGCCTGTTATATTCTCTAGTCACGTGTTTCAGTGGAAAGCAGAATAAATTATAATTTCTAGCTTAAAACTCATTCGGCTATTAATAAATTCAATTTAACTGCTTAGTCGAGAATATTTTAAAACTAACTTATAAATGCACCGATTCATCATTGAGTATTGACGAAATACGTATGTATTTCTAATTCATGATGATTGATTTTATGAATATAACTTTTTTCACGGGAAGGTTTTAAACGATAAGTCAAGCCTCCACTTGCAGTTGATAATGTAAGTTATATCCGAGTACATAGTATGTATAGTATTTTATAAGTTGTTTTTCTTTATTCAGTGAAACTGGGGTGACCCAACTTTGCCAGCGTTATAGTACATCTGAAAGAAGAAACATTTTATATCTTTAACCACGCGGGTTTACAAGTTAACACCTGCCTGACAGTGCGTGTGTCTCCATAAATAGCCAGAGAACCTTTCTCACTAAAGTTTGTTAACTCTTTAACCCCCAAGAGCCAGTATACTGTACTTCCCGCTAGACCCTTTTGGCCCAATCAACAGTAGGCTGGCTTTCGTATCTCTTGATCCTTTCTAGGGCTGTTTTCTAATTTTGACAACTCAAAAACGCTATTTTCTTAAAGTATAGCCATCCATTATGGACTTTTGTTATTTATGAATATGAACATTTAAAAACGATTTTTCCAAACAAAGACCAAAAAAACATACTGGTATGGCCATTTTTGTTTGAGCCAAACCCACTTTTTTGCTTGGGACTGAAAGAGTTAAAGACTAAATGCTTATACTGTGCCTTTGAGCCAGATCATATTTCTTCTCAAACTCTAATGTACATGCAGCCCTGTGGCGAGAGAAAAAAAATTACAAATCATTGACCTTCCGACATTTTGATGAACTGTGGGTGTGAACAATAAGTATCTATTGAAAGAATTTACCAACCGGTTATCTTCCTAAATAAGGGAAACCTCATGATTCTGACACTGTGTGCCCGCTTAAAACTAATTCTTACCTGAACGGAGTGAAGTGACACTAACTTAAATCTGCAAAGAAAACTATCGCACGAAGAGGACGCTCCCCGGACCCCGTGAATGAAACCACGATCTGTTGAGCTGGGAATCCGCTTCAGCAAAAGATAGACAGATTTAAACGGTGCGTCATACAGTGCGCCAGACGGCGAACACCAGCAAGCTATTAGGTAAGAACGTGAGCCAGGGTACCCTTATGAAAGAACCGAGTGAAAGTAGACTGAGTGATGTTTTAGGATAACTATTTATTCACCCACTTTGTAATTCCATTTATGCAAATTGTTGCTACTGCGTGTATATTTTTTTCCTTAGGATAGATCATACTACTATCAAAGTCTGTTCATACCTTTAAAAAGGGAAAATTATTAGACTACAGCAGATGAATCCGTGACTCTTTAGGGCTATCATCTTTTCTTCTAACAGGACTGTGGGCTAAATATCGAGGGAAAGGATCATACTGTGGGTCTATCATTTCTTGTAGAAATTCATTGACTTTATGACTATTTGTATTTGTTTGATATAACTTTATATGTAGTGACGGAAGTTTAGTATGATAATTAAACTTCACATAAACTTATTCCAGAGTGTCGGTCAGTTTGTTCCCAAATATCTATATGATCATTGTTAGTTTTCCCACGTCTGTGTGTCTAACTGTCGTCAATTGTGCGTGTGCACATGAGTGGTAATATATGTAGTCAATAGACTGTCTGACTCCTCTAAATCTGTTGTAGAAGATAGGCTGAGAGAGAGCGAGAAGATTCTCGATTTTTTTTCAGCGACAGCCTCTATTGATTGCTACCATCTGACTCGTAGAACTCTATTTCTATTATCATCTCTCACTGAACTATCACTTATTCTAATCTATTCAGAAGGGACCAACCCAAGTCTTAATTCCCTTATCAAAAATCTATGACATGGATGTGTACTGGTAGTCCAGGCTCCTCTCTCTAAAGGGTTTATTCTGGCACAGACTTTGGGGGGCTGTTAACTTCAGGCAGGTCTGAGGTTTGTCTAAGAAATCGTTTGGCCTGGTGGATAAAGCTGCTTCTTTTCTTATAGATATCCAGATTTCTTTTTCCCAAAGTTATTTACATTCAGCCTGTAGTGGCAAATTAATCAAACATTGACATTAACTGAATAACTATCACTGTGTTGTGAAGAAGATTGATCCTGAACATATATTATTTACCTGACATTCGATTTAACGATTGAAGATTCCAAGCTACTGTACACTGTGAACATTAGATCTCATAATTATTTTACTACCTGGACAAGAATTGAAGTGACATTTATCAGCATCCTACTTACAATAGTGAATCAAGCGTTTCCCAACATTTGATTAATTAGTCGTTGGAGAGACTGGGGCTTGATTCGCCAAACAGCAAACCTTGGATGGGCTGTGTGTACCTTAACAATTGTTCCAGATGTGGTGAAAGAACCTTTGTAGGTAAGAGAGACTGAATTTGTGATCACAGGTTTGTTAGAGCGAGAGAAAGCCGGGGAAGAATAATTCTATTTGGATACATCTCATGTACTAACTTTGTATTTTCTTATGCAAGTCTTGTTAATGCTGTCCCTTTATTTCTTTCAGAATAGATTAACGTATAACTCTGTTCTTAACTGTAGAGTGAATTTTTAGACCTTAGCGTAAAAACCTTTGACTCTTTTGGGGGTTAATAACTTTGCTCTAATGGGGCTCTTGTCTCAACAGAGGGAGGGAGGATTACACCTATGAGTCTAACTCTTTAAATTAATTCCTTAACCTACGTTCATTGTATTTGATTTTGATATTCAAAGATATTGTTGTGTTGTAGTTTCTGTATGATAAATAACATTTACATAAACTTTATTCACGTGTGTCGGTCAGCTTGTCCCAAAAGACCCCTATTCCATAATAGTTTTCACGTCTGTGCGTCTAATTGTCGTCACGTAGTTATGTGTGTGTATGTGAGTGGTTGATATATATATATATATATATATATATATATATATATATATATATATATATATATATATATATATTCTAGTAGACTGTCTGACTAACAAAGTTCTGTTGTAGAGATAGGCTGAAGGAGAGAAAGCTTCTCGAGTTCAGGGACAGACTCTACTTATTTTCCACCATTTCACTCGTGTAAAATCTATCTCTTATATTATCTCTCACTGAGTCACCACCTGTTCTAGTCTATTCAGAAGGGACCAATCTATGTCTTAATTCCCCTATCAAAAATCTACGACATGTACCTAGAAGCTTCTGACGAAATTGCCCGAAGAACCTAATGAGATGTGCTTAATTGATGGTGATTTTAATGCTTTATCCATGGAGTGGGGTAACTCCACAGAAAATAGATAAGGTGTTGAATTGAGCCAGGTTTAAGCTTAAACTTATCCATTTTAAAGTATAGACGCCCAAAAAGACTGGCATCTAAACCCGGGGATACTGATGGTGCCATAGATCTAGCATTCATTTCTAACGCTGCCGCTACTTTTGTACATTGGGATGTAAAGCACGCTCAAGGAAGCGATCATCTACCCTGTGTAGTAGCATTCATTGCGAAGGAAAATGTTGCCATGCTCAGGAAATCGAAACAGACTTTCCAGTGTCATACAGGCTTGCAAGTCCTGTGTACATATTGCGTCAAATTGTGAAACAAAAGACAACTCGAACACCTTTTACACAATTACCTTGGTGAAATGAGACAGTAGAGACAGCATGGCTGGAAAATGAAAGAGCGGATAGGCGATAGAGAAGTACAATGAGTGATAAAGAGGTGAAATATTTTTAAGGAGAAAAAAGCAAAGAGCCATCAATAACTTTAAAGGCTAAGCAAGAGAAGCCAAGGACACAGTGTGGGATGCCTTTGTGACACAGGTTGACAGTGACAAAACACTGCAGAAATGTTGGTCCTTATATCGAAGAATGAGTAGGAAAGTACAAAACAACAAATTCCTAGTGTTCTCAGCTCGACATGGACAGGCCTGAAGACCGATGCCGAAAAGGGACATGCATTACTCGAGCGTTACATTACTTACACAGATAAAGAGACATGCATTACTCGAGCGTTACATTACTTACACAGGTAAAGGGACATGCATTACTCGAGCGTTATATTACTTACACAGATAAAGGGACATGCATTACTCGAGCGTTATATTACTTACACAGATAAAGGGACATACATTACTCGAGCGTTATATTACTTACACAGATAAAGGGCATAAAAAAGCCACTGCCATGAAATTAAAGACTATTTTATTTGGTGGGTTTTCTGCCGCTATTTCTACAGCTTTTAGGATAGCCACTAATTCTGCTGTAAAGATGGATGTATTACCTGCTAGTTTGTTTCTTTTATATATTTTCAATTTTGGTATTGCTATTCCTGCTCCTAATTGTCCTTCTCCATCGTTTGACCCATCTGTATATATAGTTAGGCTATTGTTTATATACCGTTCTATGTACTCTAGTGCTTTACTTGTTGTTGAGATTATGTCTTTACATTTGCTTATGACCTTTGACATAGGTATTGATGGAAAAGATATAAGAATACTCAGTAACCTTTATTGGGAGCAAACTGCCACAGTAAGATCTGGAAGGAATTATTTACCATACATAGACATAAAAAGAGGTGTCAGACAAGGTTGTGTGCTGTCCCCCTGCCTATTTAATTTATACACCGAAAAAATGTTCAAACAGATACAGGAAATACCAAGACTAAACATCAGTGGAAGGTCAATAAACAACCTTAGATATGCAGATGATACCGTGTTGTTAGCTGAAAGCGAACAGGAGTTACAAGAACTAGTGAAGCAAGTGAACAGTATAAGTCATGAATATGGACTCAACATTAATACTGAGAAAATAAAAACAGTGATAATTAGCAAAACAGACGATAAACCCACATTAAAGATAAGCGTAAATGGGAAAATTCTGGAACAAGTCAAAAGCTACGTATATCTTGGTCATATAATAACAGAAGAAGGCAGATGTGAAACAGAAATCAAGAAGAGAATAGGAATGGCCAAGGCTACATTCAACAACATGAAACATATACCTACATCAAAGCAGTTATCTCACAAATTAAAACTGAATCATAAAGTGTATGGTGCGGAAACATGGACGATGTATAAGCATTTGGAAGAAAGAATTGAAGCTCTTGAAATGTGGATAAATAGAAGAATGCGGCGTATCTCATGGAAAGAAAAGAAAACAAATTAGGAGGTCCTAGAAAATCTAGGTATGAAAAGAGAACTAATGAGGGAGATCAAAGTTCGGCAGCTAAAATACTTTGGCCACATACAAAGGCAGAAGACCATAATAGAAGGGAGAGGTGAAGGCAAACGTACAAGGGGAAGACAGCGCTATAAGAAGGAAGATAACATCAAGAGATGGACAGGAAAGAGTCTATCAGAGTGCACCACCAAGACAAGTGACAGAAGACGTTGGAGATCCATTACAGCCAACCTTCGTTGTGGAGATTGCAGCTGATGATGATGATCTTTGCTAAGTGGGAGTCAGTTTTTTTGCACTTTTAGTTCCCATGATGGGATCTTTGCTTTATACTGAGCACTGTAGCGGGAGGTTATTTAAAATTATTTATATGTAAGAGTATGCCAGTAAAGAGTTCTGACCTTACAAGTAATACCCCAGTCTTAGAAATAAGCACTGGTGTATTGTTATCATAAAAATAGTCAGACTGTAAAAACCCTGGCCCAGTTGGTAAGAAGTAGTACCAGTATTTAAGGTGTCTCCTCCCTATGACTATCTTATGATTACTTATATTCTAGGGGATAAGTAAAATGAACATTCACTGAAACCACAAATGGAAGAAGTGAATAAATCCTCAGGTACAGTTAAAATAGTTTAATAATTACACTAATATTCTATTTCTACTAGTTGGAAAAGAGTATACACAATTATATATAAAAATATTCACACAATTACTATTATTGTCTGTTTAGACTTCAAGATCTTAAATAATAAAGTTACTGAAATCACTGTTATTAGTCCTTTGAATTTTTGGATAACTGTCATCAGTTGACTGAGTTTATGTATGGTTACTTATTGGCTGTTTCATATGTATAGGTGGTCAGTGTCAAACAGGACACTTATCTTTCCAACTTGATACTGCTGAAACTGTCCTTTGCTGATATCAGACTTGGTAGGCCCAACAGTAGGGATGCCAATGACCAGTTGAAGTTCACTCTTTGGGGTCCTGCACTTTTGTGGGATTGCCTCGGGTGAACTGCACCGGCTTCTGATACTGGACAGTCTGGTTTGAGTTATTTCATGGAACCTGCAACATATCAGCCTTGGCTAGTATCTGGCTAGACTTGTAGCTGACTAGCACAGATGTCAGACCAGTCAGTCATCAGATGTCACCGTTATACAATCATAGTAAGCAAGGACATCATTTCAGTGATATAGCATTAATATTAACATGTCAATTAAGTGTAACTGACTAGCACATAAGTCAGACAAGTCAGTCATCAGGTGTCAAAGTTATACAGTCATAGCAAGTAACATCATTTCAATGATACAGAATTAATATTAACATATCAGTAATAAGCATCATCTGGTTTACCCTGCTCCTATACATCCTTTTCTGATCTATAACTTGGTCCTTCTAAATCATATCAAGTACAAATTCAAATATTGATGCTATTTTAGCAACTACCCAAAATTAATACATAAAATAAATAAAGTGAGTGACCACGCGATCAGGTTGCTTTCTACTGAAACTGGCTGTAGAACACTCCAGTTTACCAGCTGTAAATGGGTACAAAATTGTGCGCTCGAACTAGGGAAGGCAAAGGCAGCGAGGAAGGGGACTAGTCACCTAACCTCGTAAAAGCGGTATCTTCCATGCTGAAGCTTCTAACAATTTATTTCCCTAAGACAATCTCTGGTCATGGGACTGCCTTTATCTTCGTAAGCGATAATGCATTTAATATCGACGAGATACAGCATTAAATATAATAAATATTTTCTATTTGGCTGTGGGGCTAGTTTTGATACGTTTTTGTACAAGCAACCATCTTCCACTAAGCACATGAATAAATCATATTAAAATAATAATACGTTATCAATGAATATTATACAGGCATATTTTGTGAATTCTAAAGGAACCTGTAATACAAAATAAAAGAAATTATTATACAGGATAGCTATCGTAAATTCGCTTACCCTCAGACTCCAGACACTTAGACTGAAATTTTCTGGCGATCCGCTCACACTTCAGATGGATTTAGAGTCGTGGCGTTATCTGCCCTCAGTCTTGTCTCAACCTCTTGCGTTGTGTATCCCTCTCAGTTTACCGATCCGCTACTTATACGCAAAGCGCGGACGTATCGGAGAGTACCGACGTCACAGCCTAAACCTAACCTGAAAAAATCCTTCCCGAACCGTGATTTCAGCCGATCTGTGCGTCGACTGAAATTTTGCCTTTATCATTCTCGGCATATATAATATCCATACAGTTCCATCTTATCTAGTCTTATACAGCTGATAAAACTCTATCTTCCTATCCATGTAATTTCCCAAACTGTCATTTGTTGATTTTAATATTTAGAACAGAAGTGGGTTTACATGCTTTTTAGCGTAACTGTGGGCAGCCGAAATACGCATATATCTCCGTAAATGAGAACTTCCTACCGTTCCATCTTATATGCAGTTATACACCATCCTTCCCTGTACTGAAATGTAAAATCCTTTTCATACGGATTCCCTTCTGTTATTATTTATCGTTGGCGATTTCCTCTGTCCGATACACATTTCGCTGATACGCCGCCATTTTGAAAGCGGTCGTTCGATCGTAGACGGGTTTATAAATCTAACTAATCCCGTTTGCAATGACTTGAAACCAATTTTGCGACAAGCACTACCGTTTTTCATATTAAAAAGGTTTGGGGAACGATCCACTTCATCCATTGTTTTCCACCCTGACGGGTATTTATTTTTGTCTAGTGGAATGTTGGCTATGTTTTGGTTATCCTTATCAAATGTTCTGTTTGCTGGGTGAGTTGGATCTTATGCCACTTTTGCCCAGAAGCTCAAACTCAGCTCTTTTCTCTTTAGCTTACTTCCTTACTTAGTTGTTCCCATCCTACCGTGAGGTGTAGAGGTTTGGAAGAGAGAGCGCTAGACTATCCTATCGGCTGTCTTCCTCCTGGCCTGGTTCCATTCTAGTCCTCGGTCCTTCAAAGATTGTCTAATGTTGTCCTCCCAGCGGACTCTGGGTCGTCCTGGGGGGTCTGGATCCTTGGCTCTTTGTTTCCCATGCTTGTCGTGGTAGCCGATCTTCTCCCATTCTGCAGACATGGCCAAACCATCTTAGTTAGGACTGTTCTACTTAAGTCTGCAGGGGGTGGGATTTAAGACCTTGACGTATCGTCTGGTTGCGTACCATATCTCTTCTTGTTACTTCAACCACCTTCCTAAGATACCTCATTTCTGAGGTTTGGTTCTGGCTTTTGTGGGTTGTAGTCATTGCCAATGACTCGCATCCATATGTCAAGACTCTTTAGCTCCAGGGGTATAATGCCTAGCGCTACTTCTAATGCCTCTGCTGATGTTCCCTCATAGGTACCTGCAATTATTGACAGTGCCTGGTTTTGGACTGTGTCTAGTTTTTTCTTACTGCTCGGAGCGGCTGATGCATAGAAACACTGTCATAGTCAAGTTTGCTTCTAATAAATGATTTATAGAAGGTTATCATTGTCTTATTGCAGGCTCCCCAACCACTTCCTTTCATATATCTTAGCATGTCAATAGATCCCTACTCTTTTCTACTAATAAGTCTATGTGTTTGTTCCAGTTCAATAGCAGGAACAGTCAAGTGACTTATTTTAGGCTCACTTAATTCGCGTTACACCTTTCGCATGTGCTGACTTTACCTACCGCGGACACTTAAAATCGAGTCGCGTGTGTTAGTTAAACAGGATTTCACCACACATCTTTTGTTATAAACCCAGCATTACACACTAAGCTTGGAGAAGTCACTTGAGCCCCAGATGTGATTCTTTGGCTTTGACCTGGATGACTGCATGCAGGAAGATCTCACTGTGGACCCAGTGATAGGCAGGGGGAGCTGAGAAGTGGCTCTGTGCAGGACGTGGCAATTTTTGGGGATATCCCAGAACCAGAACACAGTAGTTTAGCTCTTTATAGTTGGTGAGGCCCCTTGGATGGCGGGAAATGCACAGTACGCCGCACACTTCTTACCCTTAGCATATGAACAGATGTGATGATCCTTTAAATGCCAGCCAAGCTGGAAAAACTGAAGCTAATGACTTCAACTCAACACGTTTCGGATTGGCAGAAAAGCCACAAGAAAAGCCTAGATCTACGGTGCGGATAATACCAAGGACTCATTAAACTGGTATTGGCTGCAAAAGAGCGAAAAGCTCAGCAGCTCTAGTTAAACAACAATTACATCTCCACTTTTGGCCAAAAATTGAGCCAAGGTTATGAAACGACATTAATAAAACATGAAACATACACAATATCATACGGATAGCAGTTGGGATCCTCATACAACATTTAATTTTAATGTGACACTTCCTTCTTTTCAACTACTAACCCAAAAACTTTGAACACGTTTTTTCTCAAAACAAGGACGTGAATGGCTCATACACCAGAAAACAAGCACGTGAATGGCTCATGCACCAGAAAACAAACACGTGATTGGCTCATACACCAGAAAACAAACACGTGAATGGCTCATACACCAGAAAACAAACACGTGAATGGCTCATACACCAGAAAACAAGAACGTGAATGGCTCATGCACCAGAAAACAAACAAGCCTAGAACGTCCTACGTTTTACACATCGTACATGCATTACCGAGCAGTGGTAGCGCAGTGGTTAGGGCACTGGTTTCCTATCTCGGTGCTCCATGGTTCGATCCCCAGTTGAGATGGGAATTTTTAGACCACAAACGGCTCCGGGGTCGACCCAGCCTCAAAGATTGGGTACCAGAGAGTCTCTGGGAAGGTTAAGGCGGTAGGCGTGATGCTAACCACATCACCCCTAGTGTGCCGATGGTCAAGAAAATATGGGCCAAACACCATATTCCCAATATACCTCAATGGTCGCGTAACGGGATCCTTGTTTAACCCTTACTTGCACTACCATGCAAACAATTTTCTATCATTATGATTAGACGCTCGAGGTATGTTTCAAAAACTGTTTGCTTCTGCTATTCTTGAAACTCTCATCAGTCAATCACGAACAATTTTTCAACTGTGTAAAACACTATGATTTTTTGTCACGAAACTGTGGTGAGAACATTCTTTGATCCATGGGATGATTTGCTTTGTAATTTCAATTTACCTGACAACTGTTATGGATCATCTTGGAACAGGTAAAGAAAATGAACAAAGCTTTTAATATACATCATAGCACAAGCTTCCCTACAGTATTTTGTACCCGGGGTGGGTCCTACCTTTGGCACCCACCACCATAAAGGAAAACACTTGCAAGTATATTTTTAACAGTAAGTAAGCCTACTATCATAATAGTGTCTGATGGTAACCCCTTCCTGGCTTTCACCCTGGACGGTCCGTCCCCTCGAACCCTCTTAGTACACCTCTGCAGCACACACCATTACTATTTCTAAGATCCTTAATGCGGGTAGTATTACAACAAAATAATTGAAGTCTGATAGTTCTGTTTAAAAAGCGTTCATAAATCAATATACTACTCTGGACACGTTCATTTTTGAAGAACTTGTTCGCACCAGTTGTCAGAAACTGACCCACTTGGCGAAAGATACGGTACATAAATGGCGGCACACCCCCCCCCCCCCCCCCGAAATTTGATGGAAGATGTTAACACATTTACCGAGGCAGCTGGGTGCATTTTACAAAACTGTTTTTTTTTTCCAAAGTGACACGTTAAATGCAGTAAAAAATAAACAAGTTACACTGACAAACAACATTTTTCTTTCTTATATAAGAATAAGTGTTCTTAGGCCAGTTTCTTGCGCTGATTTCAAATTTGAAATTCGTTTATCTCTATCACGTCGGGTTCTTAAGATATTTGTGAATAAATATATTTTTGGGAAACCGTTATTTGCTCCGTTTCATTTTTACTATATAACTTTTTTAAAATTAATAAAATGCAAAATAATTCTACTTTTTATACTGCTAAAAGATGCATGACATATGTTACGTTATATTTCAAATAGTTACTGTATTTTGAAATAATTTTGAGTGAAATATGGCTTCTAGAAGTTGTAGAAATTCGGCTGATCTGTTCTGTTACGTGTGCGGATATTTTATCGATCGTGTTCACCAGAAAAACTTTACACCATTGCTAAAGAAAGCATATGAACTTTATTTCGATTCGAAAGTTGATGATGCAAATAAATCTTGGAAGCCAAATGCAGTTTGTTCGACTTGTGCAAATACATTGGCAGGTTGGTTACGAAAATCGCCGAAGCATAAGTCGATGCCTTTTGGAGTGCCAGTAATATGGCGTGAACCGACAAATCATTCTACTGATTGTTACTTCTGCTTGACAAATATCTATGGTTTCACTTTTAAAACTAGAAAGTCTGTGGTTTATCCAAATATTGAATTGGTTTCGAAACCAGTGCCTCATGATCCAATCACGTGTCCGATCCCAGTTCCACCAGAACAATATCCGTTGGACGTGAATGAACCATCAGAAAGTGATAGTTTACCTGCTTTAGAAACTAATTCTGACTCGGATTATGTACCGGTGAATGATGGAGTTCACTTAATTAACCATTCAGAACTTTCAGATCTAATACGTGATCTTGCTCTCACCAAAGGACAAGCGGAATTACTCGGTTCGCGACTCAAAGAATGGAATCTTTTAGCGCCCAATACTCCGATATCTAAATTTCGTCATAGACACAGAGAACTTGTTCAATACTTTGAGATGGATGATGACATTTGCTATTGCAAAGATGTAAAAGGTCTAATGGTGCACCTCGGTCATGAGCACATAGTCAACGAATGGCGACTTTTCATCGACTCTTCCAAGACTAGTCTAAAAGCCGTGTTATTTATTGCATAATGGAAATTTATTTTCATCAATTCCAGTCGCCTACTCTGTTCATATGAAAGAAACTTATGACAATATGGCTATACTTTTGACAAAAAATAAAGTTCAATGACTACCAATGGCGGATTTGTGGAGACCTAAAGGTCATTGCATATCTCACGGGCATGCAGACTGGGTATACTAAATTTTGTTGCTTCCTATGTGAATGGGACAGCCGCAACAGACAGGAACATTATGCAAGAAAGGTGTGGCCTATCAGGGATCGTATGCAGCTCGGGCATAAAAATGTAATATACGAGCCATTAGTTAACAAAGACAGCATCATTTTACCACCGTTACATATAAAGTTGGGGGCTCATGAAGAATTTCGAAAAAGCGTTAGATAAAACAAGCAAAGCTTTCACTTATCTTCGAGAAAAGTTTCCGCAAATTAGCGATGCAAAGATAAAGGAAGGTATCTTTGTAGGACCTCAGATTAGGAAAGTTATTGCAGACAAACAATTCCAGAACTTGTTACATGGTAGTGAACTTCGCGCATGAATGGCATTCAAATCGATCGTCGACAACTTTCTGGGAAATCACAAATCTGTCGACTATGTGCATATTGTTAAGCAGTGCATAGATGCATACAGAATTATGGGCTGTAACATGTCCCTCAAAATCCATTTGCTCAATTCGCATCTTGACTTTTTCCCTGACAACCTTGGCGAAGTCAGCGATGAACATGGAGAACGATTCCATCAAGATATCGCCGTAATGGAGTCACGTTATCAAGGACGGTGGAGTGTGACCATGCTTGCCGATTATTGTTGGATGCTTCATCGCGATGTACCACATGCCATTCACCGACGAAAGTCGACTGCAAAGAAATTCAAGCCTACATAACTGTTATACTTCTAGTACAAATGATGTTGTAATACTGTATGCGTTGTTAAAAAACTTCAATTGCGTATTTCTAGAGATCCCGACCTGATAGAGAAAAACGGTTTGCAGATTTAAAAACAGCGCATTAAAATTGACCAGAAAAACATAGAAATGTTAGAGAAAGAAAAAAAAATGTTTTTTGTTAGTCAGTGTTATCAATTATGCAACATATTTTTATTGTCAGGAAAAAACATTATTAAAAAACTGTACCTTCTGATTCCATACTGTTAACGTAATTTGCTTTAAACTAAAGTGCCGTATTACGCTATTCATAACATCGACACTGTTTTTTTTTTTTTTTTACATTAATGAAGAAAAATATCCTGTTCAACCTCTAATGGGTTATAATAAGGATACATTTTGTTTCAAATTCCAAATAATATGAACAACTGCCGATATGAGAAAGTGGCATCATATTTGTCCAATCATTGTAAATAGGAACAATCACAATTATGCTTTTACGTTAAATAAATAAACAAACAAAACCAAAAAAATATAAAAAAAAAAACAAAAAAAAAAACAAACAAACAAACAAAATCAAGAAAAAAACTCTGAACAAGAATAAATCCTGTTTTTATTTTTTAAATTTATTTTAAATACGAATTTATTCTTGAAAGTTCATATAGTCAACATTCCTTTTTTAAGGCAATGTATTTTACTCGGGGGAAAAAAAGTGGCAAGATTGGCAACTACTATATTTTTTCGCAGGCTAAGGAATCCATGAGTAAGTTTTGAAAATTGTCTTTATTTATTAACAGATCGAGGAATGTGAACCTTTGTCATCTTCAAGCACCGTGCTCGCAGCCGTAGGTGACCATGACGGTTCAAATTTTTTTCGCTCGATGTTGTTTATCAATTTTGTTGTTAAAGGACAATGTTACTGGCGACCTCCACGTTGAATTTGAAATTGTATATTTAATGCGACCTCAGTGTTTGTCTGGCGTTATTTTTGACAAAGCTCGAAACTGTGTTGGCGATAGGCTCACTCTTTCTATCCTATGTAGTTTTGAACTATTTATTTGACCCATTCACCAAAATGTCAAAGCAATTATATAGTATACACATTAAAGCTGTTCGCTGAACACTGACGTGTGGCAAATGCTGAAAGGATATAGTAGTGTATAACAGACAATATCGGACGCTTGTCGGACGGGGGGACTTCTTCTGATGATCAGATTGCTTCCTGTTGTATTGCTCTGTAAAGAGTTTCCTATCATAGTTGCATGGTAAAACCAGTGACAATAGGGAAAAGACCGATTGACTTCTGGAAAGACAGATGACACTGGGAAAGACTAGAAACCGGCTGACCGGGTTAGCACCCCGTAAGCTGTATTCAATTGCTACAGGACCCAAAAACGATAGACGCCCCCAGGATTCATGGAAAGGGGGGGGGGAGGATGATGAATCCACAGGCACCTCAATGGAATCGACCATTGAAGGAATGGCTATAGGCCCAAAGCTCGGTGGAATGTGTCACATGCTACCGCTCAAAGCATTCATGGATGACACAACAATTCTGACATCAGATGAACATCAGGCCCAGAGGATGTTAGCACGCCTGGATGAACTAGTCAGCTGGTGCAGAATGAGCTTCAAACCCAAGAAGTCGAGAAGTCTATCAGTCAGGAAAGGGAAGATAGCAGAGGTCATATTCACGGTTTCCAGCCAAAGAATCCCTACTGTCATTGAGGAACCTGTTAAAAGTCTTGGCAGGGTGTACGAAGCCTCTTTAAAAGACTCGAAGGCAGTGCAACAGATAATAGAAATGGCAGACAGGGGACTACAGATCATAGACCAAAGCAGACTCCTGGGAAAGTTCAAACTGTGGTGCCTCCAGTTCATGTTGATACCGAAGTTGCTGTGGCCACTGCTTATATATGAAATAAGCACAAGTACAGTGGAAGCTATAGAACAGAAGGTCAACAAGTTCATGAGAAAATGGCTAGGGGTACCACCAGGTCTGTCAGATGTAGCACTGTACTGCAAAAAATCAAAACTTCTGCTTCCCTTCAAGTCAGTTGTTGAAGAGTACAAAGTTGGAAAAGCAAGGCTTGCAATGATGCTACGCGAGTCAGCTGATGACGTGGTTAAGTCCATTCAGCCCACACTGAAAACGGGAAGGAAGTGGAGAGTGGAAGAAGCTGTTGATGCTGCTGAAGAGTCACTCAAACTGAGAGAGGTAATCGGATACACACAAACGAATAGACGGTGATTTGGGCATGGTGACATCCGCTGGTGGTCCAAGGCATCAAGCAGAGAGCGCAGAGACATGGTAGTTCAGGAGATACGAGGAGCTGAGAATGATAAGAGGTTGCAAAAAGCAGTGCAGCAGGTCCAACAAGGCCAATGGACTACATGGGAAGGAGCCCTGCAGAGGTCCTTGACATGGAATGATATATGGCATATGGCACCTCTTAGGCTCAGCTTCGTGGTTAGATCAATGTATGACCTGCTGCCGTCGGCCACCAACCTTGTGAAATGGGGAAAGTCGGATGATGAGCAGTGCCCCTTGTGCCAGGGGAGGCAGACACTTGAACACGTGCTCTCAGCGTGTAAGGTGGCATTAGGGCAAGGGCGATACACTTGGCGCCATAACAAAGTGCTAAATGAGCTTGCTGCGACAATAGATCAGGCAAGAATGAAAGCGAATAGCAAAGTCCGGTCAGACACCGCTAACACATACTTTCTGAGGGCAGGAAAGTCAGCACACCCCAAACCGAGTAAACCTGGTAGCAGTTTACCATCTCTTCTTGACTGTGCAAACGACTGGGAGATGGCGGTAGACCTACCTGGAGAGGGGGCATATCCAGAGAGTATCAGAAAATCGCGGAGACGGCCGGATATAGTGCTTCATTCTTCAGCAACGCTTTAGGTCATACTGATTGAACTGACCGTGCCATTTGAATCCAGATTAGACGAGCAACATTCATTCAAAGCGGCCAAGTATAGCGATCTGGCCGCGGATCTGGGACTCGATGGATTCAGTGCAAGGGTCATGGCGGTTGAAGTGGGCGCAAGAGGGCTTGTGGCTGCATCAGTGTATGATTTATTGAAACTGTTGGGGCTGAAGGGACAGTCTAGAACAAGGGCACTGAAGAGGCTTAGCGAAACTGCCGAAAAAGCATCAGGCTGGCTGTGGAACAACCGCAATGGGCAATGGAAATCGTGACAATAAACGCTGCGGTACAGAAAACACTAAAATTTTTCTAAGCCCACAACGCTGAGTTTTTTTGGTGTACTAGTGAAAGGGCGGCGACTCTGGGGCAACAGGCGATGTATACTATAGGGAGTGTCAGGTACAGAATTTCAGTGGCTTGTGGCGCGCAGGGGCTAAGGCTCGTCGGCTGCGTGCTAGTGTCTCAGTGTGTGTCCTTAGTTGTGAAGGGCGACGGAACGAACGGAATAATTTGTCTTCGCTTTGTTACTTTCACAATTGCCCCCACGGCTGGCGTTGTGGATTTAAAAGTTGCTACCATAAGTGAAATGGGTTCATTTTCGATACAAGACAACAGGAAGCTGAGACGCTTGGGAGTCATGACCCAAGTGGGCCCGCCCCCCTTGGAGTGTAAAGGAGTATATAGGGCCGAAACGCTTGTTGGACGGGGGGACTACTTCTGATGATCAGATTGCTACCTGTTGTATCGCTCTGTAAAGAGTTTCCTATCACAATACATCTTTTCACAGCAGAGATGGTTGCAATTCTGAAAGCTCTGGAAATCTTCTCTAGCAACTCACCTCATAAATTGACAGTATTAACAGACTCACTTTCTGCTATTCAAGCTATAAGAAACTTACGAGAATGCAGTAGACCTGATATAGCAGAAGAGATATTACTGGCAAATACTTCCCTAAGGTCAATAGGATGTTATGTTCTTATAGCTTGGATACCTTCACACATAGATAAACTAGTGGAGTCTTGCAGAGGATTGACTAACTTATTAAGATATTTGAAAAGTAATGGATGGGGTGCAAGCACTAAGACAATGCTCACTTTTTATGAATCTTTTGTTAGAGGAAAAATAGATTATGTAAGTATAGTATATATGACTGCTGCACACAGTAACAAGATTAAATTAGACTGAATTCAGCATCAGGCTTTATGTACAATAGCAGGTGCAATCAGATCAACATCAATGGGAGCTAAAGAGGTGGCTTTAGGAATTCTGCCCTTAGAATTACGGACAAGGAGTTAAGACTAAATTACATGAACAGAGTTATGTTAGAAAAGTCTCACCCAGCACATACAGCTTTTACCAGATGCCAACTAACAACTCAGGCCAAGCCAATGAATACCACTAGATACCCTACAGGATGGAAGTGTATGGAGGAAATTGTCCATCTGGGTACATTAATTACATCAATTAATAACAGTTGTGAATACAAGCCAGTGATTCCGCCTGTAATATAATACATTAATAATACGAACCACACATTGTAATAATATGCGAATCTTCACATGTACGACATCCGGTAAATAAACATGGCTGCAAACTGAACACGCTTTTACTGTGTGCCTTCTGAGACATGTGTGTGCTTGTGAAGATGACGAGGTAATGCTTATATACATACATCATAACATTGCATGGTGGCAGCGGCCGATACCGGACTGACGCAAAACAGCTACACGATAACACGTGAGTACAGTTTGTTCGGCTAATTTTCGTCATCGAGATCAACCATGGCGGCGAAACACTATCGCAGCGCACCCGAAATGCGATTTGCCGGTCGAGATGATAAGAGTGAAGCTTTCTTATTATGGCGCCAACGCATAGATCTATATTCCAAGACCACTGGTCTGGAAGGACAAACCTTAACTCCATATATCCTAGTAGCATTGGACGATGAAGGTTTGAAAATTTACAACAGTTTTGCTACCGCCATGCCGGTTGAGTCGGCAACCGACCCCGTAGCCATATTGGACGAATTTGAAAAGCGTCTGATCATAAAGCACACAAACTTTAGAGCGGCAAGATTAGAGCTTCACCACCTGCGACAGAAACGTGGTGAAAGCCTAGATGATTTCTTCACTCGCATTAAGGAAAAAACAAGAGTATGTAAATTTAGCAACGAAGAAGAAAAAGAGCGAATTATTGAACAGATTCTTCTTAGCACACCAATGCCAGAGTTCCAGAAATGGCTACTGAACCAGAGTGATACACTAACTTTACAACAACTTCTGGATGAAGGCAGGAAACACGAGGAACAAGCACTAAACATTAAACAAATTCAGCAAGGTACAGTAACAGCCTAGGTGGATGCAGTAAAAAGCTATAAACATAAACACAACAAAGCAACTGGTACTAAACAACAAGAAAGACACAACACAAGCAGAGGTGCTGTGTGTAAATGTTGTGGCCTAAACCACATACAAAACCACTGTCCAGCTAAAGACTCTACATGTCATTACTGCAGAAAGAGGGGCCACTGGACAAAATTTTGTTTCAAGAGGAAACAAGACAGTGCTCAACACAAACTTCACAGCAGAGAGTCATCAAAACAAACACATTCTATGATGACCGAGGACTTTGACTTCAGTGAAGAAAGTGATCCTTCCACTTTTGATACTGTGAAGATACTAACTTTCGGTAACGAACCAAAGAGAACGCAGGCTTTCTGCAAGGTACAATTCCGAATACCAGGGATTAAAATGCATAAAGAAAGATATATTCGGTTCAAGATAGACACAGGTGCCCAAGGTAACACTCTACCCTTAAGAATATTCAGACAGATCATGCCTGACAAGGTGGATGAGCAAGGATTTCCCACAAGAGATGTAAAAAGTAGGAGTGGCAGGACAAAGCTAAGAGCTTACAATGGAACAAGTATAGACTGTTTCGGGGCAGTAACACTTGAATGTTCATACAGAGACTCTGAATGGACATCGTCAACATTTTACTTGGTAGATGTTGAAGGACCTGCAATTTTGGGTTTACCAATGTGCGAAAAGCTGAGTGTTTACAACATTAAAGCTGACAAAAAAAGAACATCTTACTCTACACGTCACTGGAGTAGATGACCTTAAACAGCGATTCCCAGAACAGTTTGACAGAATAGGCAAACTTCCAGGAAAGGCAAGATTCTTTTTAAAAGACAACGCTGAGCGAAAGATAGACCCACCTAGAAAGTATCCTATACATGTTAAACAGAAACTTGCCATAGAACTAGAAAAGATGGTGCAGAATGACGTTATTAGAAAGGTTGAAGAGCATTCTGATTGGTGTAGTAGTATCACAACCGTTTTGAAACAGGATGGTTCTCTTCGGGTTTGCCTTGACCCAAAACATTTAAACAACAGTCTAAAGCGCTGTCCACACAAAATGCATACAGTGGAAGAGATAACTCACAGATTCCATAATGCCAGATATTTTTCTAAACTAGATGCTTGCTGTACACGGATACTGGAGTGTTGAGATAGCAGAGGAAAGTCATTTCCTTACAACTTTTCGAACACCATTCGGCAGATATTGTTTCAAGAGACTCCCATTTGGTTTGAATGTATCACAAGACATCTTTCAACAGAAGATTGACAACATTGTTGAGCAATGTTCTGGCACGGTGGCTATTGCGGACGACATTGTAGTCTGCGGCAGGTCAGAACAAGAACATGACCGTAACTTGATTAACTTGAAGCATGTAGCACAGGCCAATGGGCTAACATTCAACAGCAAAAAGTGTACAATTAAGGCAACGGAGATACAATTTTTTGGATTGCTGTACACTCAGAATGGTGTAAAACCAGACCCTAAAAAGGTTGAAGATATTCATGACATGCCAACACCAGCTACAAAGAAGGAACTGCAACAATTCTTAGGTGCTGTCAACTTCCTAGCACAATTCATTCCAAATTTGTCAGCTGCTGCAGAACCTTTGCGATCTCTACTGCAGAATGAAACTCCGTATGAATGGTCAGAAGACCACCAACACATATTCAACCATTTGAAGATCCTCATATCATCTGATGCGTGCTTGAAATACTATGATATGCAAGCACCCACTTTTCTCATGGTTGATTCCAGTCTGAAAGGCCTAAGAGCAGCACTTTTGCAACCAGACAAAAATCCTGAAGGACATTATGCCAAAGAACTTCGTCCTGTAGCTTACGAAAGCAAATCATTACGTTCTGGCGAAAAGAAACTTGCAAACATTGAAAGAGAAATGCTAGCTGTATGTTTTGGAATCAAACGCTTCCACACATTTCTTTTCAACCGCCCATTTACAATTCTCTCAGATCACAAGCCGCTTGAGATGATTCATAAAAAACCAATAGCTTCAGCACCACCACGACTACAAGCTCTGTTATTGGAAACACAAGTGTAAAGGGCAATTTTTACTATCTTGCAATATAATACATTTATATTCTTATTATGTTCGCAAATATTTTGTAAACATGGTATTTCCTTTTTAAGTGCTTAAGGAGAAATCATTTTTGGGTTGCTTCCCTTGAAAATAGTTCCGTCATCTTCGATCGGACTCCGCAGACGACTCTAGGCCTACTGTGATTTATTCTTTGGCTGGGTAGGAATAGATTGTTCTTGCTTCAGTATATCTATGGCCTGAATTCATACGTAGTGTTTGTATGAGTAGGACGAGTCTGTCTTATATATGGATATCTTTGCATTTCTAAGTCGAACTAATTTGGTTGTCGCTAGAAAAGGTCAAAGGCTATGGAGCGGAAGTATCGCTAGCAAGGGGGGTGATCCATGGCTGCCATCCTGTGAGGATGTCGAGTTCTGTTGTAGCAGGCTTTTTGCCGAAATAGTGATCTATAAATGGATGGGGAAAAGTGATAATCATTTAGACATGTTGTATGTACTTTACCCCAGTGTTTATTCTCTTTTGCCAAGGAATGGCAAAGTTATATTTCGCATAGAAAGGTAAAACCACGATTTATTATGAACTTGGGCTTCGCCATTGTTGTCGATAAACAGATGCACAGTGGTACTTTTGAAAAGAATATTTATTCAAAGGAAGATGACATTCCTATATATCAGCACTAGATTATATGATATTCTTCATTTACCTCTATGACAGAAGTTATGAAGAAATGAGGACATTTAATGAATGACTAATTTTGGTCTATATCCTATAGTGAGTGAAACTCACGAAAGAAGAACAGCCATGTTGAAATTCACCTATACTTTGTATTTATCGAGTGAGAAAAAGGGATGCCTGTATTATCGCTCGATGAACCAAGAGATCACTGCTACATGTGAGAACCCATGTCTGGGATTCCTATATTATGAAATATATATATATTAAACTTTACGCGAAGGAATATTCGCTAGACGAGGTTAGGTCTAGGAGCCTTCCTATATATTGGTTATGGTCTGACGTGCCCAGTCAGTAAAGCCAGATGATTTACATGATGGAACTCTGAATGTTTATTTACGAATGCTCCATTATGATATTTGCCAAGCATGAATGCTAACTTAAGATGATATGCCTGTGGTCAACATTATGCTGTCTATGTCGACATTTGTTCCTGTAACCATACACGTACTGTCCAAGTGTGCGTCCCATTAAATGTTATAAAACGACCACCGTAGTTCCAGTACTTCTTGAATTCGAACAGTGTGAGTATGAGTGATGTACTACCAACCTGTCAACTCTATCGAATCATTATACCATTCGCGTACTGACATTCAGATACACACTCATTGTTTACACTCACATTCTTGTCGGAGCCTCATCACGTTCCAGGACAAGATGACCTGTATGACCAAAACTGTGCTGGGTTTGATGAGTTGACAATCATTACACTTAACAACTAGTACCCCGTATGAGTTAACAACAAAACAAGAGTTTATCAACTGGTGTGCCAGCTTCCTGGGTCAACCTGCACAGTGACAATATTGAGAAGTAAGCTACTGAGACCAGACGTTCCTTGGGGTCTGTTACGACACACGAATACATCAGCAGTACAACTCTACAGTGATGTCAGCGTGACCTGTCCTGTCGAGAGTATGCAGTAACTAGGTCAGGGTTTGTTGACATTTGGTTCGTTGGACATTTGCCATACAACTGACAGTGTTACACAGCAAGCTTGGTTGAAACATAGAACATTACACATCAGGACTGGAGAATATTTGACAGTGTTTGCGAAAGGAAATGTTATTGAACTGAGAAGTCCTACATTGATTGTTATCATTCAAATCAACGATGGAGCTTCTATTTCTGTGTTGAATTTAAAATAATTAGACCAGAAGTATTTGTTTAATAAAGTACCACAGTACTGTACTATTAGGCAGTGTAACTGAGCCTTCATTACAACACATTCTTTCTGCAACACTCTATTTACATCATATTGCCATACTATTTATGCATTTATGTATTTATGTTTAACTATTTATATGTGATATTTGTTTGTATCCAGCGGGTTGTTGTTTCGGTTGGGCGGAGTCACACAGCAGAGTATCCCACGTAATAGAGGGTCTGATGTGTGCGTTTCTATAGGTGCAATTTTCTTCATTGAAATTTGCTGCGACAGCTGTTGCTATTAGTGTTAGCTGTGAAGTCTGTACTCATTGTTGTTTTTGTAATATTCCTCTGTTCTTTAGTTTGTTTTGATTTGTTTGTAATTTGTTGGTCTACCCTATTCTATCTTTCAGTTCTATTCTCAATTTATATTTATATACTGTGGCGTTATTTGTATTTGTTATCCTCTTGCGGTTTATCTTTTATTGTTTTTCCCATTTGATTTATTTCAATTCCGCAAATGTTTTCATGTTCTTCTGTATAACTGTTTTGTTTTGTGCCTGTTCGACATACACTATTTAAAATATAGTTGATCATATAAATTGATGTACAAGAATCAACTGATAGTTAATTGCTATTACTAAAGGTACACAGTTGATGATATAAAACACTATTTCTGGTGCACTGCACTTATATTATAGAGTGAACCAGCAACTTATAGCTGTTATTATATAAGGATTTATACAAGACCTTTGTAAGGCTTGTTTCCCACAGTGATTGGGATAGTTAAGTACTATTTTTCCACAGGTTAAAAAGTTATCATACAAGGTCTTTGATTAAGACTAAGAAAGTAAATTTATTTACTTTTGCAAATTACTGATCTTATTAGACAATATGTCTACCTTGGATTATTTTATCACACAAGGCAGGGCTCTTGATAAGACTGGTCAGCAGTTAGAACAATGGGCAGTTGCTCAATATGACAAAGCATTAGCTGCAGAAGAGAGAAAACTTGCTGCTGCTGCTGAAGAAAGAAAAGCATTGATTGAAGAAAAGAAATTAGCAGCTGAGGAAAAAAAATTACAAAGAGAGGATGAACAAAAGAAATTGCAGATACAGACTGATGAAAAAAGATTCCAGATGGAAATGGAAAAAGAGAAAAGAAAAGATGAAGCTGCTGCAGAAGAGAGAAAATTACAAGCTGAAGCAGAAGAGAAAAAAGCAATAAGAGAACATGAACACCAAAAAGAACTTTTAGCATTTGAGTTAGAAAAGTTAAAGTTAACAAACATAAGTAATGTTAATCAAGCATCTGGTGGTAATGGTAAACCCTTTACTTACAAGGTCAAGGTACCAGCGTTCAACCCTTCCAGTGATGACATAACATTCTGGCTAAACAGATTTGAACGCTCGTGTCGAGCCCATAATGTGGACAAATCACAATATGCTAACCAGTTATCAGAAAATCTGAAAGGTGATTCTCTGACTAGTTTAAGTTTGGTTGAAGAGGCTGACAAAGATAACTATGATGTTATTAGGGCAGCCTTGTTAAAGAAGTATCAGTTGTCTGAAGAGGGTTATCGGAAGTTGTTTAAGACAATGGTGCCTGAGGCAGGTGTAGAATTCTCAGAATTCATTGCAAGAACACGTCTTACATTTGATCGTTGGATTGAGCTATCCAAAACAGAAAAGACTTATGAAGCCCTTATGGACTTGATACTCAGAGACAAGATTATGTCAAGTATAAATAAACCTTTCCTCGAATTCTTACATGAGCGTAAACCTAAGTCTCTAAAAGAAATGGAACAGTATTGTACCCAATACGTCACTGCACATCCGGACGTAGCTATTAGCAACAGTAAGGTTAAAGAAGGTATGCCAGTTGCTTCTGCAACACCATACAACCCTAATCACTCTCACAAATTCCAAGGACCTCAAAATAGGTTTAATAAAAAAGGTAACTATTACAGTTATCAGAACCAAGGTAACCAATCATTTCAGGGTTCTTCTTCGAATACCTGGAGAAGAGCTGACAGCCCTCGATTCAGGGGTGGTCATAATTACAGGAACTTTCGCAAAGGAAGTCATTCTAGAAACTATCCAAGTTTTCCTTCATGGAGACAACAGGATCATAATTACCGAGATACTCATTATAATGAATATGATGATAGTAACCAAAGGAGCTATGATTCAAACCCGAGTAGGGGTTATAATGGTGGAAACAATGATAAGTATAGAGGCAATAATAACAGAGGTAGAGCACAATTCAAAAAACATAAAGCTCATTACCAGGCGAACTCTGCACAGCAAGAGTCCCACGAAGCCTATAAACAAAATAAGGATAATGATGACTCTAATAATATGGCATGTGCCGCTTTTGATTTTGGGAGAGCATCTCAGTGCCCCCAATGCAAAACATTATTTGAGCCAACCACAGTGTCTACTTTAAGCTGTGGCCATCCTCTTCCCGCTCTTCCTGCGTCAATCGCGCATGATGGGAGAGGTTCTCTTGTCTTACACAAAGGTTTAGTAAATGACAATCCAGTCTCAGTACTTTTTGATTCTGGATGCACAACTATTGGGGTTAGGCAGTCACTCATAGATCCTTCTCATTCTACAGGCAAAGTAGTCAAATGCGTAACATTTGGCGGCACCATAGAGAAATACTCTACCGCTATCATTAGGATTGCTACTCCTTTCTTCACAGGAGATGTACACGCATGTCTTTTGCCGAATCCGATCGCTGATCTTATCATCGGTCGCATTCACGGAGTCAAGGAATGCACTCCGGAGCAAATTTCCGTTTGGGAAAATCAAAATATGCAATCTGCTAATGCGGTAGTCACTAGAGCTCAAGCTCTCAATATGCCTGAAACTTCATCTGTTGAAGATAATGAAGTGCATAACCAAGATGATCCCTTGGTAATTTCTCGTGACTCGTTTATAAAACAACAAGAAGAAGATCCGACTCTTAAGAAATTCTTCACTCTTGTAACGAAAGGTGATCCGAATAAAGATTCAAATTGTAAATCTTGGATTACAATGAAGAATGGCGTACTTGTACGTATGGTGCAAGACTCCACTAAGTCAAGTCATTCTCAGATTCTTGTACCCAAGAATTTGAGAGTTAAGATCTTACAACATGCACACGACTCTCAGTGTGCTGGTCACATGGGTTTTTCCCGTACTAAGTCAAGAGTTCTTGCGGCTTTCTTTTGGCCTTTTGTGAACAAGGACATACGGATCTATTGTCGATCCTGTAAAGTATGTCAAGAAGTCAAATCCAAAGGTCCTCGTCATGCTGCGCCTATTCAGGCTGCAGATATTCCTATTCGTCCATTCCAGAAAATGGCGATAGACATCATTGGTCCATTCAAGATCAAATCTGCTAGAGGACATCAGTTTATCTTAACGTGTGTAGACATGTGCACACGTTGGCCAGAGGCTATCCCTCTAAAGAGCATTACTACCGCTGACATTGCAGATGCTCTTTGGCTTATATTTTCTCGGCTGGGATTCCCCGGAGAAATATTATCAGATCATGGCACCCAACTGATATCGGATACCATGTCTCAAGTAATGTCTACTCTACAGATAGAGAGATCTTTGAGTAGCATCTATCATCCTATGTCCAATGGGATGGTCGAGCGACTAAATAGAACACTTAAGAACTTATTAGGGAAGATAACTGAGGATCATCCTCAAGATTGGGATAGGGTTTTACCCGCGGCCCTCTTCGCGTACAGAGAGGTCCCCAATGAACATACAGGGTTTTCTCCCTTTGAACTTGTCTTTGGCGCGCGACCGCGCGGCCCAATGTCTTTGCTGCATGATCTTATAACAGCTGACAATATTGACGATGACACAAAATCTTCTTACGAGTATGTCATCGCGCTGAGACAAAAGATTATCGAAGCATGCAAATTGGCAACGTCCTCTTCTGAATTTGCTAAGCAGAAGGCAAGACAATTTGCTAAGAAGAAGAGAACTTTACGACAACTTTGTCCTGGTGACAAAGCATTTGTTTTGCTACCTTGTCGTGAAAATAGACTCCTTATTAGTTGGAAAGGTCCGTACGATATAATATCGAAAATTTCAGATGTTGACTACATCGTCGATATCAACGGGAAGCATAAAACCTTCCACATCAATATGCTTACGGAGTTCCATGAACGTCCTGACTATCTACAGCCTATTTTCCAGGCAACGGACGATTCTCATGTCAAACATGGTCATTACTCATCACTGTCTGTAATACAGGATGAGGAAACAAGTTTTTCGGATGTTAATCTTCCGCTTCCAATGATCCCACTTCATTCTAGTGAATCATGGGAAGACGTTACTGTTTCTCCTGATTTGTCTCTAGGAGAACGGCGACAAGTTTCGTCTATGTTACAAACATTTCAGGATGTCCTCACTGACATCCCTGGACAAACTCATGTCATTGAGCATGACATTGTTCTAACTGAACATACTCCAATTAGGGTTAGACCTTATCCTATCCCTATACATTTCCAAACACAGGTTGAAAAGGAGTTGGATGAAATGATAGATTTACAAATAATCGAACCATCCACTTCTGCATATTCTTCGCCGATGGTTATTGTTCGAAAAAAAGACAATAACATACGTCTTTGCGTTGACTATCGCAAATTGAATCAAGTTACGAAGTTCGATGCTGAACCTATGCCTTTACTAGAAGAGTTACTTACTCGTCTTTCTAAATCGCATTTTTTCTCTAAACTTGATTTGTCTAAAGGATATTGGCAAGTTCCATTATCCGAACGCGCCAAACCTCTTACCGCTTTCTCTACTCCCAGAGGCCTTTTCCAATGGAATTTTATGCCTTTCGGCCTTATGAACGCACCAGCTACATTTGTACGCATGATGCGTCGAATCCTATCGTATCGGTCAGATGTCATTGCTTATCTAGACGACATCTGTCTTTTCAGCGATACTTGGGAAGATCACTATTCAGGGTTAGTTGAATTATTATCAACTCTGCGTGAGTATAACCTGACAGCAAAACCATCTAAAGCTTGCATTGGCTTTAGCGAAATTGCTTTCTTAGGCCATCGAGTAGGTCACGGTTTCTTGAAGACAGAAGACCATAATATCACTAAGATACTTAACATCTCTATCCCTAGGACTAAAAAGCAAGTGCGAAGTCTTTTAGGTCTCATACAATTTTATGGACGTTTCATTCCGAATCTGTCCTCTATCATGGCACCTCTCTCTACACTATTAAAGAAAGGGTCGCCTAACATGGTTCACTGGTCGCATGAATGCCAATCTTCACTAGAGAAGATCAAAACTATGTTTTCATCACCACCTATTTTAGTGTTACCTACAACAGATAAGACATTCGTTCTTCGTAGTGACGCTTCATCCACTGGGATTGGAGCGGCACTAATGCAAGAGTACTCTGGAACTCTGCATCCTGTAATGTATATATCCAGAAAACTTAATGCTGCAGAAAGGAATTACTCGGTTTTAGACCGTGAATTATTGGCAATGGTTTGGTCAATTCTCAAACTCCAAAGATTCCTTCTGGGCGCGCATTTCGTAGTGGAAACTGACCAAAAAGCTCTTACGGCTATCCAAAGTAAGAACTTGAAGAGCTCGAGATCAACTCGATACGCAATCGCTCTTCAACCTTTTCATTTTTCGGTACGAGCTATCCGTGGTTCAGAAAATGTGATGGCGGACATTCTGTCCAGATGCCCACATGATGCCACTTAACTGTTAAATATTGGATCTTTTTAATATGTATAACTTTACAACAGTTATTTTTTGTTCCTATACCAAGATACACATTTGTAATTTAATAATAGAATGATGGTATCTCTACTTAGCGGTTTATTAATGTTTATTCACCGCTGTTCTTTGATGATTGTTTCTTCATAAATCATAAATTTAAGATTATAGTGTGAATTTTTGGTATGCATTGTATAATTACCAGAATTGTATTATACGTACATCACACCTTCCTGGAAACATTTATTCGTAGAGAAACAATTTCTCTCAGATTTTGAGATATATATTCTCACCAGTCATATTAGGAATTATGGTTATTCCTGATATTTTCATCTGCGCAGTATTCTTGCGTTGTGAGCCTATTCTACGGTGCTCCTAGATGTATTTAAAAAAAAAAAAAATTTTTTTTTTTTTTCCCGGGAGGTGTGGTAAGACTGTAAAGGGCAATTTTTACTATCTTGCAATATAATACATTTATATTCTTATTATGTTCGCAAATATTTTGTAAACATGGTATTTCCTTTTTAAGTGCTTAAGGAGAAATCATTTTTGGGTTGCTTCCCTTGAAAATAGTTCCGTCATCTTCGATCGGACTCCGCAGACGACTCTAGGCCTACTGTGATTTATTCTTTGGCTGGGTAGGAATAGATTGTTCTTGCTTCAGTATATCTATGGCCTGAATTCATACGTAGTGTTTGTATGAGTAGGACGAGTCTGTCTTATATATGGATATCTTTGCATTTCTAAGTCGAACTAATTTGGTTGTCGCTAGAAAAGGTCAAAGGCTATGGAGCGGAAGTATCGCTAGCAAGGGGGGTGATCCATGGCTGCCATCCTGTGAGGATGTCGAGTTCTGTTGTAGCAGGCTTTTTGCCGAAATAGTGATCTATAAATGGATGGGGAAAAGTGATAATCATTTAGACATGTTGTATGTACTTTACCCCAGTGTTTATTCTCTTTTGCCAAGGAATGGCAAAGTTATATTTCGCATAGAAAGGTAAAACCACGATTTATTATGAACTTGGGCTTCGCCATTGTTGTCGATAAACAGATGCACAGTGGTACTTTTGAAAAGAATATTTATTCAAAGGAAGATGACATTCCTATATATCAGCACTAGATTATATGATATTCTTCATTTACCTCTATGACAGAAGTTATGAAGAAATGAGGACATTTAATGAATGACTAATTTTGGTCTATATCCTATAGTGAGTGAAAACTCACGAAAGAAGAACAGCCATGTTGAAATTCACCTATACTTTGTATTTATCGAGTGAGAAAAAGGGATGCCTGTATTATCGCTCGATGAACCAAGAGATCACTGCTACATGTGAGAACCCATGTCTGGGATTCCTATATTATGAAATATATATATATTAAACTTTACGCGAAGGAATATTCGCTAGACGAGGTTAGGTCTAGGAGCCTTCCTATATATTGGTTATGGTCTGACGTGCCCAGTCAGTAAAGCCAGATGATTTACATGATGGAACTCTGAATGTTTATTTACGAATGCTCCATTATGATATTTGCCAAGCATGAATGCTAACTTAAGATGATATGCCTGTGGTCAACATTATGCTGTCTATGTCGACATTTGTTCCTGTAACCATACACGTACTGTCCAAGTGTGCGTCCCATTAAATGTTATAAAACGACCACCGTAGTTCCAGTACTTCTTGAATTCGAACAGTGTGAGTATGAGTGATGTACTACCAACCTGTCAACTCTATCGAATCATTATACCATTCGCGTACTGACATTCAGATACACACTCATTGTTTACACTCACATTCTTGTCGGAGCCTCATCACGTTCCAGGACAAGATGACCTGTATGACCAAAACTGTGCTGGGTTTGATGAGTTGACAATCATTACACTTAACAACTAGTACCCCGTATGAGTTAACAACAAAACAAGAGTTTATCAACAAGGTTATGATTTTAATATTCAGTATATCCCAGGAGAGGATATAGGTCTTGCAGATACTCTCAGCAGACTACCAAATCCCAACAAGATAGCAGATCTTACTCCAAACATCAAAGTTGATTATGTCAAGTTTAGCGATAATCGGCTTGAACACATCAGGGAAGACACAATGAGAGATCCTATTCTTAACTCTCTCAAAGAACTGATATACCATGGATGGCCAAGCTCTATCAGGGAAGTTCCAACGCACATCCGTCCATACTACTCTATGAGGGACGAGTTAAGCATCGAAGATGGTCTGGTCCTTAAAGGAGATCGCATTGTTGTACCAGAAACACAACGCGATATCATCCTTAAACAGCTCCATAATAGTCACCTTGGTATTGTGAAGACACAACTGAGAGCAAAGAAAGATGTTTACTGGCCACAGATAAACAAGGACATAGAAACACTATGTAAAAACTGTTCAATTTGCCAAGAACATGCCAATAGGCAGTGCAGAGAACCTCTCATACCATCAGACATACCATTGAGCCCTTGGAGCATTATAGGAACTGATATTTTCTCCATCGACAATAATGACTATCTTATTTTTGCTGATTACTACAGCAAATTTCCCATCATTGAGAAACTTCAACAACCCTCACCATCAGCTGTTATTGCAGACATTACAAAGAAGTATTGCAGCATATTTGGCATCCCAGATGAAATTAGATCAGACAACGGTCCACATTTCTCAGGTCAAGCATACAGAAATTTCACTAAGGACTGGAAGATCAAACACACAACATCATCACCTAGATACCGTAAATCTAATGGTTTCATTGAGAGACAGATACAAACTATCAAGTCAATCATGAAGAAAACAAGAACAGAGGATGTACACCTAGCACTCTTGAGATGGAGAACAACACCGGTAGACAGTAAGATCGACAGTCCAGCAGAACTTATGTTTGATAGAAGAATTAAAGATCTTCTGCCATCTAAGGTCCACTTCCGTCCACAACATAGAGACAGCACATATGATCAACTTCAGCATCGTCAACAAGTTCAGAAATCCAACTATGACAAATGTGCTAAAGACTTACCACCATTATATCCTGGTCAGCATGTGACTACCTACAACCACAACAATGACACATGGTCAAAAGCAACAATCATTTCCAGAAACCCTGAACCCAGGAGCTATACCTTAAGACCAGACAGCAGCAACAACCTCCTGAGGTGAAACAGAGTGGACATAAGAGAAATCCCACAGAATACAACAGAGAAGAGAATTCCCATGCTTACAACAGGCAACGCAGTAACTCCAGACCTTGGTACCCCACAAAACCAACAACCACCAAGGACAGAATCACAACCAACTCTAGCTAAACCAGGGACTTCCGCAGAACCACCAGCACTTTACACCACTCGTTCTGGCCGTACAGTGAAACCTCCCAGCCGATACAGACAGTGACATAAATACTCACACTGAACATTACACATACTTATCCTTTCTCACATGAAACATTTTACTGGAAATGTTTGCACACATTTTTTTTTCAAAAAAGGGGGGATGTAATATAATACATTAAAATACGAAACACATTGTAATATAATACGAAACTACACATGTACGATATCCTGTAAATAAACATGGCTGCAAACTGAACACGCTTTTACTGTGTGCCTTCTGAAACATGTGTGTGCTTGTGAAGATGACGAGGTAATGCTTATATACATACAACATAACATTACATCCCGCTCCGCACTCAGAGTGCGGACAAAAAAGAGCGAAAGAAGAAATTAGATAATGAGGAAGAGTTGAGAGAGGGAGAGGAGAGAAAGGTGTTGTTAACAAGGTTAGATAGAGAAAGAGAGGGTGAGAGAGAATAAATTAAAGTGTAGTTAACAAGGTGGGAGAGAGAGGAGAGGGAGGTGTTGTTAACAAGGTTAGATAGAGAAAGAGAGGGTGAGAGAGAATAAATTAAAGTGTAGTTAACAAGGTGGGAGAGAGAGGAGAGTGAGGTGTTGTTAACAAGATTAGATACAGAAAGAGAGGGAGAGAGAATAAAGTAAAGTGTAGTTAACAAGGTGGAGGCGAGAGGAGAGTGAGGTGTAATGAGGAAGATAAAATAGAAAAATGGGTTATAGTGAAAGAGTGTGTTTATTTATTGGAACTTGTACAAACAGTGATGACAGTAATTAAGTTGTTTATTGTGTTCACAATTTCCAGTATGGACACGATGTAACGACATCCCCCAGTTCCCCATCCCACACACGTAAGCTCCACTAGATCCAGGACACGTCGCTGTAGTGTATGTGGACATGTCATCATCATCGCTGACCCAGTGACCTAGACTGACCTGTTTACTACATCCGTGTGGGTGTGACACTATAATGACAAGTTGTCCATCATGTCTGTCGTGTTGTGTAGACAACTGTCTCTTCTCTTGATCAGACCTGATAATGGGGTACTTCTCTATTAAACGGTCAAATAGAACACTCCTGTGTGTCACCATCTTGGCAAGTCTGTCTGCCAGGTCCAGGTCATGGGTCACATATGTCATCCAACACCAGTCATTCTCGATGACACTCTCCACACATGACATACCACTGAGTGTGACGACACCGTCGCAGACATCAGGTGTACGACCTTTATCAAAGAAGAGATGACACGTGGTGTGTTCTCCCTCCAGGGGGTCGTAGACAACATGAGCCGATGTGTATATGTTAATGTGAGCGAACTTTGTTGTTGGTGTAGGAGAGTTCAGACATTCTTTACACCTACAGGTTTTATTGTTGTTGTAGTCGTCTGAGTATTTACTCACACGACACACCCACCCCGTTCCAAACCTCATCATGTGACTACCCCTGTCCCTGTAGCCCAGGTAAGTCTTGTCACTACCAGGAATAGTCTCAGGTCTCCCATCACTGACATACTTGACTGACACGCGGACAGTTAGGTCTGACTCAGCTCGGATATGCTCTACTAGATCGTTGTCATGGTAACCAGGTGGTAGATGGTCCACATTAAATTGGTCTACAGGTATAAATTTCTGGTGACCTGGATTCTTGTCACAACGATTAAGATCTTGGTGAAGATCTACCTCTCCTCCATAACTGAACTCAGCTTCCCACGGACCTGGTAGACAGATACAGATATCATCATCAACTTACAATTACTTCATCATCATGTGTCACATCTTCCGCCATTACGTCAAACTTACAAATACATCATCATCATGTGTCAGATCATCCACCTTTACTTCAAACTTACAAATACATCATCATCATGTGTCAGATCATCCACCTTTACTTCACACTTACAAATACATCATCATGTGTCAGATCTTCCACCTTTAATTTAAACTTACAAATACATCATCATCATGCGTCAGATCTTCTGCCATTACTTCAAACTTACAAATACATCATCATCATGTCTCAGATCTTCCACCTTTACTTCAAACTTACAGGTACTCACTGAAGGTCATCAAGAACCCAGACCTGTAACATTTATTTTAAAGATGCCAACAAACATTCAACTTTTTGTTCTACTACTTTCAAATGTTTCTTAAACTTCGTAACATTGATTAATGCATTGTAAAATGTTAACCTCCGTGCTCTGTAACGCTTAAGGCGCTGTTTAAATTGTTTCACCAATAAACCCTAACATTCGACCTTTTAATGAAGTTCATATTTTAAAACGCGTAGAATGACTTTTGCTACTATTTAGCTCTTAGACTCCGGAACAACGCTCAGAGCGTTGGTCAGATTTGACACCCGTGCCAAAACAACTCTCTGAGCGTTGTTTTTAGTCTATCACGAATTAAAATTATGTCACAGGGTAGAAAATAATTGCGGAGTCAAAGAGTTAAACAATTAATTTGAGTTTAGTTAAGCAACACGTGTGCATGTTTTGATGTTATTATTACAGTTTGTATGACGATTTGCATGTTTCCGTTTTTCTGTTATTGCTACAGAAATATGTCACGCTTTATATTTACATTTTGTAAGTCTCCTAAGCCAATAATTGTTTCAAACTACTTAGAAACATTTCTGAAATTGTCGATGATTGTTTGGTAGCCGCAGTTCGTTGTCAAATACCGGAGTAGGTGCAGGGCCGGATTAAGCTAGTACGGGGCCTGTAGCATATGTTAAGAAAGGGGCCCTATATTAAATTTAAAAAAACAATAAAACAACACAAATATATTTGAACATATACATTTTTAAATTGCATAGTAATTATCATTATCAAACGTAACAACACAGTCAACATTATTGTTTAAATATTAATGTTTCTACATTTAGCATGAGCAAATTTGTTGATGATATAGGATGTATCAATTTCACACAGAAGTTTATGTTAAATGCTCATTAGTGTGAGATTGTTCAATCTCTTTTGACCCATGGTGCTCCTTAGTTCATTTTTAATAAGTTTCAGTTTTGAAAATGATCGTTCTCCACTGCAGTTGGTTACCATTCGTGACAAATAGATGCGCACAGCGATTTCTACATTTGGAAAACAAGACTCCAAATAATTGTCAATTATCAAACGGTAAAACTGTAACTCTACAAGGTCTAGAGTAGTGCCAATATGAGAAGCAAGATCAGTTTTCATCAGTTCTGTAAACTGCACAAGTTCTTCACAAAGACTTTCTTCCAGATCTTCCGGATATGATTTAATAAGATTCGATTATCTCGTTACCACCTTTTCAGGTGTAAACGACTGTAACTGGCGAAGGAATCCAAATACTTTATTCAACTTTTGATAAGCTTTCTGGCGTTTTGACAAGGCAGAGAGCAAGCTATCAATAAGGATAAGAAATGTTCGGCTTTTAAACTGCTGAGAAGGCGTTTGAGATTCAACAAGTGGATCAAGTGTGCTGGAACCACTGAAATCATCATAGTCTCGATTTCGTTTGTGTTTTCTTCGAGTTTGTTCTTGATAATGTTCACACTCAGTCAGATCCTTGGCCTTTTGCTCTATATCTACATAAGTAGACCGCATAGCTTGAATATACCCCAGCAGGGATTCATAGAGTGCACAAGCTGTATTCAAATCTTGGTCAGAAGATTGCAAAGAAGCACTGAAAACGCTTTAATAATTGATCCCACAGTATGATCATTATTCCTGTTTCTAACTTCATCATGGTTAAAAGTAGACCACGAGCCTGTTGACGACACTCTGCCTTCTGATCATTGTTATCTGAAATATCATCCAAGACTTGTTGTATTGCAGAAAAGCTGTGTAAAAGTGCTTTTGTTGCATCTGCCCGAGCGGACCACCTGGTATCTGACAGTCTTTTCACAAAGGGCAAATGGGACTTATTATGAGTACCACCAGCACATAATGCAGTAGAAAGGAGACCCCACCGGTAGGTAGAAGCAGAAAAGAAAGTGTACAGACTTTCAACAAATCCAAAGAAAATGACTGCTTCTTGACAACCTTCAGCAGCACATTTTCCAAACAAATTTAGAGAATGTGCAAAACACAGAATGTAATGTGCAAACTTATTCATCTCTTTAATTCGTGCTTGTAATCCTATAAACTTGCCACTCATGTTGCTGGCGTTGTCATAACTTTGACCACGGCAGTCTTTAATATCAATGTCATTTGCCTTTAAAAAATTAAGTAGACTCTTAGTAAGCTGTTCAGCACTATGACCTTCCATATCCAAAAATGTCACAAATCTTCCAACTGGTCCAGATGGCAAAACATAGCGCAGAGTCAAAGTCAGCTGGTCCATATTAGATATATCTGGAGTAGAATCCAATGAAACGGAATAATACTTGTATTTCTTCACTTCACGGAGAATGTAATCCAGTATGCTGGATCTAATCAGATTGATGAATTCCTCACATGTTGTTTTAGATAGATATGATGTATGTCCAAATCCTTTGTTAGCATGAGTACTTATACGCTCTGCCAGAAAAGGGTCAAACTTGGCCAGTAATTCTAACAGCCCTAAGTAATTCCCGTTATAAGGGGACCCAACAATTTCATCACTGCCACGAAATGAAAGGCCTCGTTCTGCTAAAAACTTCACAACTTCAATTATTCGCTCTAGAGGTTTGTGACAATACTTTTCTTGAATGTCCATTTGTTTCACAAGTTGGGAATCGACTCGTTCACCTTTGTTTTTAGGCATCAACAGTGAAATTAAAGCTTGTCTATGTGAGGAGCTTTCTTCATGTCGACGCAATAGCTTGCTTGCATTTTTCCAGTCATTAAACCCTTCCACAATAAACTTTGATGAACATTCTGAACTCATAAGCTTGCATGGGAAACCGAATAGGCGCCCTTTACTTTCTGAATAGCATAAATATTTTCTTGCATGTTGCTTGTTTGCAAGTTTATGAATTTGTGTAAAATAAGACTTCTGACAGTATCGAGTTTTCTTTTCAGTGTCATACAATCGCACGGATGAAGAGAAGGCACTATCAGCTTGATGACATTTTTCACTTCCCTTGGATATCCAATACTCACGCTCACAGTCATCTTATATTGTTCGGACAGCCACCAATATCATTAGAATACTTCTTCGTTTCACTTATTCTTTCACATTCAGACTCAGTGTATACTGGGTTTTGCTGTATGTTTTCTGCTGCACAGTCTGCACTAGTACTAGTTTTTCCTGTACTTCCAGTTTCAGCGGTTAGAGTACCACCACCATGAACATCAAAATATTCTGTCAGCTTACGTGTTTTTGATATCACAAGTTGATCTCTTCTTTCTTTTTCTTCCTTCGCTTTACGTTTTTCACTTCCAGAAGCATAATTACGTCGAATATCTCTGTGTTTACTGCTCATTTTTTTGAGGTTTCTAACCTTACAAATCAATAAATTGCAATCAAGATCAAAAGAGAGTGCGAGCACGCCGTATACCTCAACTAAAATAGGAGGTTTCCGTTTCCTAAATTCTAGTTTTTATTGTTAATGGAAATTCATTTCACAAAGAGCGAAACAAAATTAGAGGGGCAGTCGACTAGAGCCAAAAAAAGTGGCTTCCGTCCAAACGTGACCAAATTTTCAACGCCACTTAAATGGCTTCCGTCCACATGAAGAGTCACACTAAGTCACCCTCTTATGCTCTTTCTCTCACAATTTCATGACACCAAATGAAAAGGCGCTAAAGATGGCATAAATCACAAAATCATTGGTTTACCGCTCGTATTAGAAGATGACCAAAACATTATGTACATATTTATTGGTGCGGGGCCCGGTAGCATATGCTACTTTTGCTACTACGTTAATCCGGCTCTGAGTAGGTGCAGAAAAGCTAGATAAATTAGATTTAGTTGATGTGTGGGCGTAGTCAACTTCTGAAGATAGAAAAACAACAGAACTAGACTTACAGGAACATATAATCACCAGCCTTAGGTAGAAGATGAAGGTAAATATACTATTAATTAAGTATTGAACAAGTGTTAAACGTTTTTAAATGATGTTATTCTTCTTTATTTGTTTAAAAATTACGTAATGCAATATTGCGTTTTTCTTTGTCTTATAAGGGACCACAGTAAATTTTTTTGTGAAAACATTACTATTTGTGGCCATAATCAGTGTATTATTACTTTGTAAATGGATATCAATGCTACAAAAGATACTATATATTATGGTATTCTGTCTATTGCCCTACAGTTTAATATATAATGTGTACATGTTCACAGAAATGTTGTACATAAAATTTACACGAAAAGATAGAACACTTAACAGCTTAGAATTCTTCAAAATAATAATTACGACACAGGGTGGAAAATAATTACAGAAGCAAACATTCGTCATCATCGTGTGTCACAACTTTCACATTTACTTTAAACACACAAACATTCATCAGCATCATGTGTCAGAACTTTCACATTTACTTTAAACACACAAACATTTATCAGCATCATGTGTAAGAACGTTTAAATTTAACTTCAAAAACAAATTTTAAAAAAAAAGTGTTTTAAACACAGGCTTTTAATGCACTAAAAGGCCAAAAAAAATTTGTCAAGGAGTTTATAGCTTTGCAGTTAAAAATGTAACATCAAATTGACAAAAAGCCTGGGGTGCTGATTCTATATGAAATTAACTTCTGCTTTATACTTCATTAGACACCTATGTATAAAATATATGATAAGCGCTATAGCTGTGTCAGAATTTTCACATTACTTTTAACATACAGGCAAGAACCTCATCATCATCATGTGTCAGAACCTTCACACTTACTTTAAATACACAAGCATTTATCAGCATCATATGTAAAAACGTTCACATTTAACTTAAAAAATTTAGTTACAGATTCATCACAATGTGTCCACACTCTCACATTAACTTGAAACATATTGACAGGCATTAATCATTATGGGTCAGAACGTGCACAGGTATTTTAAAACAGAGAAGCATTCATCATCATCATGTGTCATAATTTGTCCAGTTACTTTAAAAAGACAACCATTCATCACCATCATGTGTCAGAACTTTCCCATTTACTTTAAAAATACAAGCATTGATTATAATCGTGTGTAAGAACTTTCACATTAACTTGAAGCACATATTTACGACCTATTAACCATCATATGTCAGAACTCTCTCGTTTAAATTTAAGCATACATAAATTATCTACCATCATGATGTGCTAGCACTCACGCGCTGACATTAAACGTACAGTTAAAGGTACATCCTCATCATGAGTCAGACATTTCACACATACAGGCCAGGACTCATCATTATCAAGTTTCAGAGTTTTCAGACATTTTCTGAATTCATGCAATTACAATCATATACCTCTCATGTATTGGGTGGTTGGAGTGACTAAGTGGTGTGGTATACCTCTCATGTGTTGGGTGGTTGGAGTGACTAAGAGGTGTGGTATACCTCTCATGTGTTGGGTGGTTGGAGTGACTAAGAGGTATGGTGTCCGCCTCGAATTCTAAAGGCACCGGGTTCGATTCCCAGTAGAGGGAAAATAAATTACGATTTTAGAACCAGTAGTCCCAATACTTTTCCTCTGGTCTCCTGGGTAGTGAGATCTCCTGGGTAGTGAGATCGGATGCTTATTTCTCTCAGATAATGGCGAAAAAATAGGAGGCCCAGTGAGCAAGTTGCATAAAGTAAATCGTAAAGAGTAGGCCATAAGGCCGCTGCCCTAGCAACATTTAAATTTAGGAAACTTGCCCACCACAAAAATATTTATAGAATGGGCGATTCCTATATATACACACATTGGTACTCTCGACGGTGCTACGTAGTCTGAGCACTGTGCTGAGATCCTCCTTGGGTGATCTAAGAATGGAGATCGGAGCACTGGTGGAGTTGTCCGAATGCAATGAAGATTGTCCTTAAAACCAAACCAAACCTCACATGTGACTCCCTGTCCGTATTCCCGCCTAAATCCCCCTGATTATAAAAGTAATCCCCATTGTTACCTCTAACACCTATATTCAAGTTTATTTCTATGTTCTCTTTGTTTCCATAAACAATGTCTGTTTAAGTAACTCGATGTATACTCATGTCCCTCTCAGTACTCATCTATCTAATATCTCTAACCCTCTCTATCCTAGTCTATAATCATGTCACTCTCAGTACTCATTTATCTAATATCTCTAACCTTCTCTATCCTAGTCTATAATCATGTCACTCTCAGTACTCATTTATCTAATATCTCTAACCTTCTCTATCCTAGTCTATAATCATGTCACTCTCAGTACTCATTTATCTAATATCTCTAACCTTCTCTATCCTAGTCTATAATCATGTCACTCTCAGTTCTCATCTATCTAATATCTCTAACCTTCTCTATCCTAGTCTATAATCATGTCACTCTCAGTACTCATTTATCTAATATCTCTAACCTTCTCTATGCTAGTCTATAATCATGTCACTCTCAGTTCTCATCTATCTAATATCTCTAACCTTCTCTATCCTAGTCTATAATCATGTCACTCTCAGTACTCATTTATCTAATATCTCTAACCTTCTCTATCCTAGTCTATAATCATGTCACTCTCAGTTCTCATCTATCTAATATCTCTAACCTTCTCTATCCTAGTCTATAATCATGTCACTCTCAGTACTCATTTATCTAATATCTCTAACCTTCTCTATCCTAGTCTATAATCATGTCACTCTCAGTACTCATTTATCTAATATCTCTAACCTTCTCTATCCTAGTCTATAATCATGTCACTCTCAGTACTCATTTATCTAATATCTCTAACCTTCTCTATCCTAGTCTATAATCATGTCACTCTCAGTTCTCATCTATCTAATATCTCTAACCTTCTCTATCCTAGTCTATAATCATGTCACTCTCAGTTCTCATCTATCTAATATCTCTAACCTTCTCTATCCTAGTCTATAATCATGTCACTCTCAGTTTTCATCTATCTAATATCTCTAACCTTCTCTATCCTAGTCTATAATCATGTCACTCTCAGTTCTCATCTATCTAATATCTCTAACCTTCTCTATCCTAGTCTATAATCATGTCACTCTCAGTTCTCATCTATCTAATATCTCTAACCTTCTCTATCCTAGTCTATAATCATGTCACTCTCAGTACTCATTTATCTAATATCTCTAACCTTCTCTATCCTAGTCTATAATCATGTCACTCTTAGTTCTCATCTATCTAATATCTCTAACCTTCTCTATCCTAGTCTATAATCATGTCACTCTCAGTACTCATTTATCTAATATCTCTAACCTTCTCTATCCTAGTCTATAATCATGTCACTCTCAGTTCTCATCTATCTAATATCTCTAACCTTCTCTATCCTAGTCTATAATCATGTCACTCTCAGTACTCACCTATCTCTAACCTTCTCTATCCTAGTCTATAATCAAACCCTTCTCTTACCTCCTCTGATTATGTAAGCATTTGCAAGTATCTAATACATATCTGAAATATCTTATATCTTTATGTAATTATCTAATATATATCTGAAACATATCTTTAAGTAAGCATCTAATACATATCTGAAATATATATTTATGTAAGCATCTAATATATTTCTGAAATATCTCGTTAAGTAAGCATCTAATACATATCTGAAATATCTCTTTATGTAAGCATCTAATACGTATCAGATATATCTCTTTATGTAAGCATATAATACACATCTGACACATATCTTTATGTAAGCATCTAATACATATCTAATATATCTCTTTATGTAAGCATCTAATACATATCTGCGTTACATTAACTTTGGGCCGATCTCTTTTCCTCTCCGGCAGTACTTAGTTATATTTTTGTGAACTAAATTTCTGAGGTCACCCTTTTCTTTCTCTACTATCAAGTAGATATTTTGTACTTTCAAATCGTCTTCCAGTCCTCTTAGTGATAATTCATCATGAACCCAGGTCAGCGACTGAGCGTTGGGTTTATCTAAGGCGTGCCGGGCGATAAATTACCCGTCTGTAACAGATTACAGGCTCGCACTTATCAGTCGGACACACCTGAGCGGAAAATGTTGTAATAGTCCGTGCGGATGTAAGAAGTTATTTGTGAACATTGCCGAGAGAGGACGGATGTTTTCACTCCATATTTGGGATACATAACCTCTGCAGTAACGCGAAAAATTGTCTATGAGGAAATAACTTGAATTACCCCACAAAACACACATGTTTGAAACGATTGGCAGACACTCAGAATGAAGGCACAGCATCTATTCTAATTGGAGCCCTGCTTAACATTGTAACAAACAAATGCGGGGGGGGGGGGGGGGGGCAATATAACCTGACACTTCAGCCATAGTAGAACACTGTGAAAATCTATCTCGCGACAACAAGACAACCAGACATTGCCAGAGTTAAGACTAAGATCAGCTTTCATTTATCGGACCACACTTGGTTGACATTCTTGAAGACTTAAGAGAACAGGAAAACATTAATATTATTATCGAGGAACACCGGAATCTGAGGAAGCTGAAACACAAGTCAAAGTGGGAACTTACTGTTAAAGTAACAAAACTCAAGACCAAGTGTAAGAGTCCTCTACAAGTGCCTTTATTTCTATCAGCCAGAAGTCTGTGATCCAAGAGATTGGCATAAGTTGCACATTTTGGATTACATATTTTTTTCATTATTAACATGTGAACTAATGCGTATATATTGACATGTGAATTTTAATATGTGAAAATTGCTAGTGGATTTCCAAGTCATTTGAGGTTAGCAACCTCAGCATTTAGAATGATGATTTCATGAACCATCACTGCCAAAGGTGGTGACTACTTGATTGCAAGTTTCTTATAAAGAAACAAAAGCAGAGGTAATCCCAAGTACCATATGGAGCAGGGAAGGAATGATGAAAGAAATGATTTACATACGTGTTATATTATTAACCTTTCTAACCAGTGTAAATGTAAAACATATTCACTCTAAATGTAATGAAAGTTTCAGCCATTTCAACCAGTGTAAATATGAAACATATTCACTCCAAAGGCAATGAAAGTTTACAACCTTTTCAATTGATGTAAATGTAAACATATCCATTTTATAGTATTAACATTTTCCTGTAAAGTTAAATATAAAACTATTCATTTTAAATGTAAAGATAGTTTTTCGCCCACTGGGATTAAGATTAATTCTCAGAAAGGGTAAACATTCTAAAGATGGGATGGTGGAATAGGAAGATGAGGACAGATAAGTATGTGTTGGGAAACTCCATACTCAGAAGGTATTTGTTTTTCTTCTTTTGCAATACTAATTGGAGGTTCCTAATGAGGGTACTATTTCTGGAACAAGTGAGGGTATAAGTGGCCTGAATTCGACACTAGACACCATCATCAGACGGGTCTTAGAGATGCGGGACCGGCTTTACAGTTACTCCCTGATTCTACTTGGAACATACTACAACTTTCAAACTTGACCAGGGACAAGTGTGATCCAGTCATCTATCAGCAAAGTAGAAACATAAAAGCTGCCAACTGAACTATCCAATTTTTAACTCCATAACCTTACCCACTGATAATCAATTGTTCTTAAACAGAGCTCTATAATAATAATAAAAGAATTGCGCCGAATTAACTAAGCTGGGGGTTTGTACGAGCTAAAATTTTATTAAATAATCCTTGACAAAAATGTCGGCAGAGTTAACGTGCTCAGCAAATGCAGCATTGTTCTCGCTTTTCTGAATATCTTATGGACACTACCTTGAGGTAGAAGCATCTGTTAAGTCCTTTTTTTGCGTGGGAGTTAAGTGTTTGAGATCCTCACACGCGGGTCTAGTTTTTATAGACACACATGTGAGCGCATCTAAATTAATAATATGTTTAATTATGTGCGTGCCTTTTTGCACTAGCATCGAATAGGATAGCGCAACCCGGTGCGGTCGATTTGTTGCCAAACAGCAGTTACGCTGGGCAGATCCATAAATTCTTTTCATAAAGACAGACGTCTTCGACGAGAATAGTGATAAGTCTTACCCCAAGTCACGGGAAGACTCTATCAAAATATACGTTATAATATCTCCCTGGGGGGGGGGGGGGGGGGGGGGTGTTTGCATTAGCCAAACCTGGCTCGTTTATGTATCAAGATTAAAACTCTATTTGTCCTTGGCAAGATCTGGTAGAGCTTCGGCACGTCTTGTTATGGTGTGTCGTTAGTGTGTCCATATTCTTATTGAGCTTTGTGTGGATCGTAACGCAGAAGATTTTCTTAAAAGATAACCTTCATATTATATGAATCGTCGTGATGAAAAACTAGGAATATAAGAAATGTCCACCGCAGTACTTCCACCGTCCTTGAGATGACGCTGGTTAGTAAGTCCGGTCAAGTTTGACATTGATGCTATGTATTAACCATGTATTTATATCTGCATGATGACCTCTTGATGAAATTATGCTATATCTACCCATGATGTTTGACTTCGTCGTCGTACAATAAATGTCTCCGTCAAGATGTATTTTCAACAACTACGTGTCCAGCCTGCGTCATGATAAATTGGTCAACTTTATGACCCAACCGTGACCATTGCTGTTATGTTGACATTGTCACAACATATCACCCCCTAAACACGCATGTAACATCTGAATGGAAAGGAGAAGACAAGTTCCAGAGGAGCACGACGTGAGAGTAAGAAACTCAAGTTAAATAGGACACACTAAGAAAACCAGTTGTTAATACGACGTGAGAATAAGAAACTCAAGTTAGATAGGACATACACTAAGAAAACCAGTTGTTAACACGACGTGAGAATAAGAAACTCAAGTTAGATAGGACATACACTAAGAAAACCAGTTTTTAACATCACAAGGAAACCTTGCTCTGGAAACCTCAAAGTAAGAGAAATGTAAGAAGACAACATCAAATAGAGGCCGAGTATAAGGAAAAAACATAAGGGGGATAAAGTAGACATGGAGAATTCTTGAACAGAGGGCACTGAAAGAAAGACTTGACGTGTTTGTTTACTGAATGGTTGTGCTAAACCTGAAGTTAAAAGTTAATGAGAGAATCTTCTTCTTCGATCCTTAACCACCGACCGTCAAAGCAGTCAGTGGCCATCACGCCTAGTGGCGTCTTGTAGGGCAACAACAAATTGATTCCACTTTGCACGGGCGGTGGCCATCCTTCGTACAGTGCCCCAACTCTGGTTCATTCTTTGCATCTCAGCCTCCACAGTCCTCCGCCAAGTTGTTTTTGGTCGGCCTCTCTTTCGCTTTCCTTCAGGGGTCCAAAGCATAGCTGTTCTTGTGATGGCATCGGGGTCTCTTCTGAGGACATGACCAATCCAGCTCCATCGTCTGCCAGCTATGATGGTATGCATGTCCTCTTGCTTGCTACGAGTAAGCAGATCTTGGTTGGTGATGGTATTCGGCCAAAAGATTCGGTGAATTTTTCTTAGGCATGTTGTGTGAAAAGAGGACAATTTTGACATTTCCTTCTCTGTGACTCTCCAGCATTCCGCACCATAGAGAAGCACAGAAAGCACGCAACTCTGGTATAATCTTAATTTTGTGCTTGTGCTGTAGTGGGAGGACTTCCAGATGTTATTTAGGCTAAAGAAGGCTGTTCTTGCCTTATTCATTCTGATGTTGATGTCTTTGCCTGCCCCACCGTCTGGTGTTACTATGCTTCCTAGGTATGTGAAGGTATCTGTCTGTACCAGTTGCTGATTCCTTACTGATATGGGCTCAGGGTTGCTCACATTGAGCGTCATGACCTCAGACTTCTTTAAATTGATGTTCAAGCCCACCTGCTGGCTAAATGTATTAAGTCTATCCGTTTTTTCCTGGATGTGTTGATGTGAATGTGCCAGCAGTGCAATGTCATCTGCATATTCCAGATCTTCCAATGTTGAAAATGTAGTCCATCTTATTTCTCTTGGACTGCCCTCTGTTGTCTGGCGCATCACCCAGTCTATGACTGTTAAAAATAGAGTGGTTGATAAGGGGCATCCCTGTCATACTCCTGTCTTCACCTCGAAGGTTAGGTTGCTCTGCCCAACACTACACGTAAAGTTGGCATAGAGGCTTTTTATGATTGACACTATGAGAGAATATACAACAATAATGACATTCTTTGATTTTCTAATCAATAAATAAATGTCGCCATTAACAAGCAAAAACCTCTATCACTGCTGTAATAGTCTTTTACATCACAACCATCTGTACTGAAGCATCAACAACAACTAAAAATGAATGTCACCATAAACTAGCACAAACCTCTAACTATCACTACTATAACAGACTTTAATATCACAACTATCTGTACTTGTAACATTAACAAAACAATAACAATGTGCTCATTGCGTCTTGCATCAATTACATAATCAATAAGGCAACATTAACAATTCCATCTAAATTCTATGAACAGCAACAACAACAACAACAACTACAGCAGCAACAACAACAACAGCAACAACAACATCAACGGTAACAGCAACAGCAATTACAGCAGCAACAACAGTAACTACACCAACAACAAAAGTAACAATACCAACAACAACAACAACACCAATAACAGCAACAGCAACAACAACAACCAACAACAACAACTAACAACAACCAGCAACACTAACAACAACCAACAACAGCAAAAACCAACAACAACTACATCAGCAACAACAGCCAACCACAGCAACAACAACAAACAACACCAAAAACAGCAGCAAGAACAACAACCAACAACAACAACAACAATAACAACAACAACAACAACAAACATCACTAACAGCAGAAACAACAACAACCAATAACAACAACAACAACCAGCAACACCAACAGCAGCAACAACAACCAACAACACCAACAGCAGCAGAAACAACAGCAACACCAACAACATCAACAACAGCAACAACAACCAACAACAACAACCAACAACAACGCCAACAACCACCAACAACAACACCAACAGCAAAAACCAACAACAACAACCAACAACACCAACCCCAACCAACAACAGCAACAACACCAACAACATCAACAGCAAAAACAACAACAACAACAGCAACTACCATCACAACAACAGTAACAACAACAACAACACACCTTGTCTTTCCCGTTCCTGTTTTGCCAAGGCCACAGTGTCCATTTTCTTGTTACCTGAACATAAATAATTTGTTATTATTAAAAATATTTGTAACATTTCATCATATCATTACATTCAACTCTATCGTCTCCTTTACCCGCACAGTCTACCTCATAATTACAAACACAAGAACCATCACTGACTCAACATCACTATCATCTTGACTGTCAGATCTTCATACCATTCAAACTCATCACCATTGTTATCACCACCATCATCATCATCGCCAACAGCACCATCATATATCATCTAACAACCGGATGTCAAACATTAGATATATACATCACTGACATGTGACCTGGTCTACTCCCATCACCCACAGTACACGCGTCAACAGCGGGTTTTCCCGCTGTCTTTAAATAAAGTCTTGGCCTTCTATTTAAGTTCAGTAATAAACTAATTGTTTTCAGCCTCAGGAACATTCAATTGTGTCTCTGGTATTTCCTTGTTCAGAGTTTCTCTGAAGTGCTCTGCCCATCTTGTTTCCTGTCCCTCTGCTGTCTTGATGAGATTTCCTTGCTTATCTCTTACTAATGTAATATTGTTTGCACCTTGTTTTCCGCTTACCACAGAGCGGACCATTCCCTTAAACAACCCCACGACCCCATATCACTCATTTTTATAAACACAGTACAACGACGTGTTTGAAACCACCGTGCGTTTTACTGTTTTTCTGTTTCTTACTAGCCATCCGTCACCATAAAGTCTCGACCCCATCGCCAATAGACAAACACCCTCCCCATACTACCACCACGCAACCCTCATGCGCGACACGTGGATCTTAACACATCAACAATATACTTGCAGTCAATGTGAGATGCGGGAACCCTACCGCCCGAAGGGGTACAGATCCACGGGGGGTACAAACCCGCCTCCAAACGCACCCCGAACACGAGAGTAACCACACCTTATACGCAATACAATTATTTTTACATACCAGATATAACCCCAAGTCACACAAAAAAGACCTACATTATCTCCCAACTTCTGACATTTACCACACCGCCCCTGGCATATCTACGCAGACTATTCTCCCCCCACATCTAACCCCCCATCGACCCAACCCATTTTTTTAACCATTTAACGCCCGAATTAATTTTTTCCTAGAAAAGAAAAAAAAAAAAAATAAGAAAAAAAAATCATACCCTACGACTACGCCTATAACGCAGCTATTTTTTAGCGTCCCTTACAACCTGTACAACATTATTTAGGCAAGACCGATCAACTCGAAAATCCACCGCCCCCCCCCCCCCTTCGCCTAGAGCACCCCCCGCCCGCCGCCTTCTATCCAACGGGTGTGTATCTCCCCTGACTCTCCCACTCTAGTAGTCATCTTAAACCGCACGGTCCTGGTTGGTTAGTCACCCAGTCATATCTTTGCCACAATAATACCCCGGTAAAAAGGCTACATACTAACTATTTCACTATGAGAATATAGAAATTAAATAGCAGTGTAAATGAACAGTGGGCATTTTTAAGTGGGTGTAGGATTCCATTGTTGCGAGTGGATGTACTAAGCTATGAGTGTACGAGGCCGTGGTATTCCGGTACCTGTTGGGCGGGGGGGGGGGGGGTGCTGGGGGCCGGGGGCGGGGGGGACCGCCGGGGGGGGTGTGGTGGGGGGGGGGTACCCGTGTGTGGTGGCTTTTGGCCCGTGCAAACGGGGTCGCCTGTGGGTGGTATTCTGGGCTGGTATGATGCTGTAAGTTTGGTGCGGTGTTTCTTACAATCAAGTCCTAGGGTTGGTGATGTCCTCCTCTCATGACTTTTTTCCCAGTGGCCTCTTTACCTGTGGGTTTACTCTCCCTTCCCCCAGTTTCCTTGGGGCCTTTGTATCCATAAGGAGCGAGGAGGTCCAAAGAGGAGTTGTTGGGGTCTTTGGGGAGGCCGGGGGTATTGGAGGGTGAGTTGTGGGGGTTTTGCTGGGGGGGATGCGCTCACTGATAGGTTGTGTTGTTGGGGGGGGGGGAGTGTAGTTGGGGTACCTGCTTATAAATGTACAGAAGGGTTTTATGGGTGGGTAAGGAGGGCTGGTACCCTGGGGGTGGGACAGGGGAGGGTATGGGGACTTCATGAAAATAATGCTGTAGTTGTGGGGCACAGGGTTTCTGGGGAGGGTGGGTGTTGAGTTATGGGGGGGACCTGTGGTTACCTAGGGGGTCTTCATTTTGTTTGGGAAGGTACGCAAACGGGCAGGTGGTGGGGTCTCAACATCCTGGTGTATTGTTAGTGTGGGGTGTGTTGGCTTGTGGGTAGGTCGTATGGGTGCGAGTTTTATCGTTATTATGATATTTTCATAGTCAAGTGAGGGGACAGGGGAGGGGTTGTGTGTTACTTTCGGAATGGTAGATGGGGGGGGAGAGGGGGGGCGCGGTGGTAGAGGTGTGTCTTGGGTATTGAGGGTAGTATGATTTGTGTATAAGTAGGGTATTGTACGGACCCTAGTATGGTATACGGATGGTAGTAACTAGTAGTGTTCGATAGTGATAGTAATTTAGTGGTAAACTAATTAGACATCATAGTAGTTGTGACAGCAGATAAGTAAGTGTAGTGTAGTGGTAGTAGTAGTATCGTATAGAAGTGCGTAGTAATCTTCGCAGTGAATTAAATCTGTGATAGTATAGTGATAGTCGTGTTTTAATGGTATGAAAGATTTGATAGGAGTATTATATTGGTATTGGAGTAGTATAGTGTTTTGTATAGGATTTAAGGAAATGGTGGCACAGGTGGAGTTCTAGTGATTTGAAAGTTAGATACAGTGGTTGTATAGTTTGGGGTGAGGTTGTGAGTACGTTGGGGTTAATGAATTATTTTGTTATGCAGCTGTAGGATACCCGAAGTGTTTTTTGTATTGTAGTTGGGTGTAGCAAGTTATGGTTGTTTCCACCTCCTTAAAGAAAAATTGGGTTTCGGTGGTCCTATGCCACTGATGGTGGCATTCTTGGAGGATAAAGTTGGGAGGGTAGTTAGAGTTTGTAATGTTAGTTGTATTGGGAGTTTTCTATGAACAGTCCATTAATTTCTTGGGTCTTTCATTCTGGCGATAGTTATGCTGCATATCATCCAATAAAAAGTTGTTGGCGGTGTTTGTGAGGGATGTTTGAGGTGGTATGTCATAACGTTGGGGGTGGGTGTAGACCTGCCTGCTAAGGAAGCGTTTTAGATGATTAGGTACATTGGGTTATGCCTCGTTGTGGAGTGTATACGGAACAGTCCTGTGTGAACACTAGGGTCAGTTGCGTGTATGAGGATAGTGTCTGGCTGTGGGGGGGATGGCACAGTAGAGGTAGGAGTGGTGTGGTGTAGAGTTGTGTTACGGAGTAAAGTTTACCTCGTATGAACAAAATTCCGATCGGGGTTGTCCTTAAAATTATGGGTTGCGGTGGGGGTGATTGGCGTTGGTGAAAATATTTGGTGATAGTGGTCTGTGGGAAATTATGACTGTCGTAGAGCTCAACGATAGGGATGTAAGGGATCGGCAGGGTGCAATTTCGGGCGTCAGTCTTTGTAGTCTGCAGTCTGGCGGGCTTTTCTATTTAGTATGCGAGTGGTGGAGATAGGTGGGAAATTCGCTGAGTGAGCAGCCAATTAAAAATAGTGTAGATGCGTGGAATGAGGTTCAGAGCCCCACCCAGGTTCCCACACGTTGTGGGATATTGAGGGCATAGTAGATTTGGTGAGCCGTTGGTGTGGGTGGTATGTTACGTTGAGGTTCAAAAATGTATGTGTTGAGTAAGTCCCCATGTTTCGAGGTTTGTATACTGAGGCATGGGTTGTGAGTACTAGTGATCAAGGTTTAGTTGGTTGGCTTTGGTGTTGGTATATTGTATGGGCTGCCCGGATTTTTCATTTGAGTTAGCTTATATTCTGTAAGATATTTATCGGATGGTTGGGAGTTAGTGTTTTGTCGCTAGAGGACCTCCATCAATTTTAATCTAATTGCATTGTATGTTTTATGGTCATATCTTTTGTTTATTATGGGTATTAGAAGCGTATGGCGTGATTCCCCCCTAGTGTGTCGCCGGCTCGTTTAGGGTCTCGGGGGTTTTGTTATAGTGATGCTTTACTGGGCCTGTGGGATTCTATCCGATAGAGTCGTCACGGAGAAAATTGCAACTGTGTAGGGGCGGTTGAGATAAAAGTGGTGGTCTATTGATCCTGGGGGGTGAACCAAATTAGGTTTTTGGTCAGGTGGGAATGGTCAACAGAGTACGACCCTGTGCAGTTAATAAGGATGATTTTAATTGTGGTAACTATGAAATAGCCTCTGAATTTTGTTTTTTAAATATATAATGTGGTATTCCGCCAGTTAGTAAATTGTAGATTTTACTTTCTGTGTCTGTCTAGACCCACAACTATGTGGTTGTGACATACATGTTGGTAGTCTTACAGGATATCGCTTTGTTCTTGTCTTCGTTTTTGTTGCTATTGATGTTTATTTTTGCGTGGTGTTTTATGGATTTATAAAACTTTGGTTTTTATAAGTTTTTGTATTATTTAGGACAGTTTTTTTAGCTGGGATTTTGTATTTTGGTAGTGGTGATTAATTGCTTTTAAATTTTGACTGGGTAATGTGGTGTGTTCAGAGTTTTATTTTTCCTTTTGAATTTAGTCGTTTGTAAGATTTTTCCGAGTAGGTTTTTTTAAGTTATTTCCATTGTTTTTGTTTTTTTGTATTTTTCAGTTTAAGTCTTGTATTGTTTTGGCGTTAGTAGTTAATTTTTTAGTATTTGTTTTTTTTGTTATCTTTTTTTTTCTTCGTTTTTAATTATACATCTTGAGGATTTTTAGTTGATGAAAGATTAGTTGTTATTTTGTTTCGAGATTAGTTTTTCATCATTTTGGAAGTGTGAAGATAGGTTTTTGTTTTTTAGATGTTATTAAGGTAGTATTTTTTGTTCCTCTTTCTGGGGTTTTGGACTGAATAAGAGTTATGTTAGAGTTTTAATGTACACTGCTGGTAGTGAGCCTACGCAAGATACCGTACTGACTGATCTTTTCGTGTTAGTCTGTTAAGTAGGAATCCAGTATTTGCGAATGAGTGATTCTGGGAGTGTTTATTGGATGGTGAGTGTGCAGAATAACTCGTAGGCCCAAGAAAATGGGTTCTGTGAATGTAAATATGTATTACAATAGGATTTATGCGTCGATGCCCTGTGCCACGGGTTGCAGGATGAGAATGGTTGCGAGGGGTGTAGTGTGGCTTGGTTAGGGTTCTATACGGTTCAAGGCGGGCGCTCGTAAGGGGTTTTCAGTATTGTCGTGGAGGCTGGAAGGGAAACGTCTCCATGTGTGACAGTCGAATAAGAACGGGTGTATCAAGATATGAAGGAATCCTCGGGGAGCGACAAGTGGGTGGTGTATTGAGGGTACCCGTTAGTATGTGTTGCTTGGTGACGGGGAATTGAGTGTAGTCAAAGTGGGAAATGGGCGAAGTAGGTGATAGGTGGCCTCTTGGGGGGGGATGTGGGCGGTAGGGGGGGTGAGGAGGTCTATACATCGGGCACCTCAGGCATTAATGTAGGCGTTGTTATGGCGACTAACAAGCGCTTGTAGTCAACAATATGTATTATGGAAAAGATGTGACGGTAAGTTGGGGTTATGTTGAAGCCCCTCGACACCCGGGTGTTGGATGGGATATGGGTTTAAGGTGTGTTGGTTGCGTACGGGTGGGTGTTAATGGTGTGGGGCGGTGGTGGGGTGGGGGGTGTGTGGGGGCTGGTGGGTGTTGGTTTGGGGGTGTAATGAATGCGGGAGGGGATTTCTGTGTGGAGGTGGGACTGGATTGGGGGGAGGGGATAGGAAGAAGGATAAAAAAATGGGGGGACAAAAAGACTAAAAAAAATAAAAAAGCCCGTGCAAAGGGAATAGTGGTTTGGGCGGATTGTGTTAATAAAAATAATATAAAAAGGTGGGGGGGAGGGAGGGAGATGGAAAAGGGGGGGGGGGAGAAGGTGGAGGGGAGAATATAAGGTAGGGGATAAACAATGGTTATTCACATCAAAGTGGGGGCGTAAATGTCTTAGGGGGGAGGGGGATAGGCAGACAGGGGGGAAGGATTAGGGAGTGATGAATAAGGGGGGAGGGTATAAAAATTTGACCCCCGCCCCCCCCACTCGCTCAACAAAAAAAAAATAAAAACAAAATAGACCCCCCCCCCAAAAATAATAAAAAATATAAAAGTACCCGCCCCCCCCCAACCCCACAACCTAAAAAAAAAAACACCACACCAAACCTCCCCCCCCCCCCAAACCCCTCCCCGCATCCCCCCACCCCCCCCCCCCACCCCCCCCCCCCCCCGGAAAAAGTAATGAAAAAAAATGTGGAGTGGATGTGTCAGTGTATGTCTGGGGGCTATGTGGTAAAAAAAAAAAAAAAAAAAATAAAATAGGTATGTCAAAATTAATAGAACGTGGAACTGCTTAAAACAGAAAAGAAATCGTAATAAGGAATTTAAAAAAAAAAAAAAAAATAATTTAGGGGCGAATTGACGGGGGTTGTGGGGGGTGGGGGGGAAAATGCTCGGTGGGGGGTGTCGTTTGTAGCGGTGTAAAAAAAAGCTGCAAGCGAGGGGGGAGTTTGAGGGGTTAGATAGACGGGGGGTCTGGCTTTCTTTTTCCAACAAATCAGATGGCATGAAAAAACTAAAAAAAAACTTTGTTGGTTGGCAAAGGTCGTTGTCAGTATTTCTAATGGGTGGCAAGGAATTGAAGAAGCTACTGATACAATACAGGATGGACGTAGTCAATACGACAATAATTTAATGAAGATTGTTTTCGATCAATGCTGGAGACTTATTGATGACTAGATGGCACGCTTGAGCTCTCATTTTATTTGCATACGTAGCTCCTGTAATTCGGTGGTGCATCCAGCTTAAAGTAACACTGCTGATATTGGTCATGGATGGTTAAGTGTGTGATATCGGCGTGTAAGTTAGAAGGGGAGGTGAGACAGGATGGCCATAATGTATTTAAGAGCTGATTCTATCAAGTGTTATGTGGGAAACGCCCCCACCCCCCCTGAGGTGGGTAAAGGCAGATTTTCGGTTTGCTGGAGTGACTCTCGGGTGCACATCTGTGGGCATATATCTGTACCAGTGTCCCTTCGATGAGATGTTGGTGGGTATGCGGTTATCTAACTATACATGTTAGTTTGTGCTAGTTGTGTACTAGTGCCTAATTTGTATAACCCAGATCATAACGTGTCACTTGGTTTGAACTTTCAGTGTCCCTTATGTAACAAGCTCTTGGGGGCATTGGTCGTCGCGGTTTATTGTTGTATTAAGGGTGTATTGAGTGTAGTAGGATTGACACAGTTATCAGTTCGACTTCTGTTGAATGATTCAAATGTGATCAGTGGTTGAGTTGTATGATGAGGGGTGTAAAGGAGTTGTAGATGATGGTTGTCGCATTGACTGTCTTTTACCGTTGCAGTTATTTAGGCCGGTCATATGAAGTTGATGTGTTCACCTTTATCGCCATTCATTCCTGATAGCTTCTCCGATTCATTGAATAAATCACTAAGTATAGTTACCAGCGTTGACTCACTTGGATCTGGGAAAAGAAGGATATCTCTCTTAGTAGGGTATGGAGTCGACACTGAATTTTTTCCCCCTTTCTATGTTGAGGGGTTTTGGCGTAGAATATTTCATCATATTAGTTTACGGGATCGCAAACATAGGGGTATTTCAGGCATTGCATCTCTGAGTATGATCACAATGCAGCTTGTTCTGCTCATTTCTTGTGGTGGTTTGCCTCACATTTCGATGTATGTGTGATGAATATACAGCTGATACTATAATTGTTTGAAAAACTGGAAAGAATACTTTACCAGAAAAGTTTTATTGGTACGTAAAGCCATTGTCTCTTGTTTGTCGCACATTTTGCCATGCCCGTCTATCAGTTTTATTGATCACCGTTGCCCCGATCTCAAGATTCTGTGGTAGAAGTACGCTTTAAGTGGACGTATCTCCGTATTGTTTAAGTACACACATGTTTTAGTGATATTGACCCTGGTCCTAGACTTCCGGGTGCTTGGTTGGTGTAGTGCGTTGTTGATGAACTAGCAAAGTTTGTGCAGTAGAGTTCAATCAGTTTGCACGGTAGCTAGCGTACTCAATTGAAGTTGCTGCGCACAGACGGCTGAGAGTATAAGGGGCAGTTAACTGTTTAGTCGTGGTGGGGGCGATAGGGCATGCGGTTGGCTAGATGTGAGCACGGGGTGCACTTTTGAGTCAGTGCAGTCCTATGTTGCTATTGTAGTGGGTTTGGTTCTATGGCAGAGTTCTGTGTCCAGCTGTTACCTGTCAGTATGATAGGTTGTTTTTGAGTTTAAATGATCTTAGTATGTAAGATAGTTTTGGTGAGTGTATTTGGATGTATGAGTGAGTAGGGAATAATGATGGTAGCAAGTTTTGGTAGGAGGAGTTGCCACCTTTTCAGCATGAGGTATGATGTTAAAGATCACAGTTTCTCATTTTGTGGACCCTGTAACCGACTTCTCTATCATACATCCTATAGGAATTACATTGTATGGAGTAATTCTGCAGCAATTTGGTTCACAATATCTATCATTCAAGACCTACCCGGTTCTAACACTTATTACCAGTACACTTCTTGTATAGAATCCGCACGAGTAAAGTTCTCTCCTTGGATTTAGTTGCCTTCTATACCAATTATCATGCGGGACTCTATGGCCATTAATTACCTGATGGAAGTTGACGGTAAGATATAGGAGTAAATAGTATGAGGCAGGATCTAGAGGTTATTAGCAAGCTATGCTTTTGCGGATCGTGTCTTGATTATATTTGAGTTGTAAGGTGAGGGGGGTGCAAGAATAGTCAAGAAATGTCATAATGGGCGACCTACCCCCATTTTGCGAACTGGCCGCCTCTGTTTAGAATTTCATTACCCCCTTAGATATTGCCAGGGGGTGATATTGGGATATGCCAATTGGTAGATTTGGACGTTGTTTACATCTAATGTTGATATCGTAGGATTTTGAGCGCAGATTCACCCCCAGAATATTCTCCATGGTATGTGTTTTGGACTCTTGTGCGGGGGACCCTGACAAAATGGCCATACACGGTAAGTGTGAGGAATTGTGGCGAGAACTAAGATTTGGGCACGAATGGTGATGGAGATATATGAAGGGGGGGGACAACGTCGAACTAGTGGAAAAATGGCACCTAACCTCCAGTATGATGTCTGAGAACCACTGTTAAACTGGCAAACTTGCCCCTGGATGAAGCTGTTTACGAATTACAGGTTGTAGGACTGTCTCTAAAGGTTTACTTCACTTTAACACCAAAGTTGAAGTTTATGTAAAAGGGAGTGTGACAAGTCTGATAGCCATTGGTGACACCCCGGCCCCTAATGCTGTACCACATTGATGATTTCACTGATAACTAAGGAGAGATTACAGGAGTTCACTTGTAACACACAGACACTGGGGGTATGATAAATAGATGGATTGGGAATCTAAAAAAATGATCTCAATCAAATGTCTCTGAAACTTCTCACATCGGTTGGGGAAGAAGTTTACCAAAAAAATGGGAATAATATGATTAAACATCTGCGTAAGTACAAATATTGAAAATTAATTGGCTCTTTGTTTCATTATTCAGGTGGGGCGGGATGTCATTTAGCGGATTTTTGATGTTGCTGCCGTTATAGGGGACAACCAAGACACATTGGGTGGTGTGCAAATAGATCGGGTGCAGAGACTTGGGGTTGGTCGTGCAGAGGGATCAGGGCATGATATTTGAGGGTGTGATCGGTTTTGATGGTCGTTTTTGGTGAGGGAGAGGTGCACCCAGTTGTTGGCCCCCGGGGTGGTTGGAATGGACGTGGCAATCGTATGGGGTTGTGGTGACGTTGGTTTGCAGTAATTTTGTTCTTGTGGTAGTTGTTATCGTTCATCGTGAGGTAGTTGTGTTTGTAATCCCGAGGTTGGTTAGTTGTGGGAAGGGTGTGGTGCGGTAGGGAGTTGTGGCTTGAGGATACAACTGGTAAGTGTTGTGATTGGGGGGGGGGGGGGGGGGGGGGGGGGGGGGGGGGGGGGGGGGGGGGGGGGGGGGTGGGGGGGGGGGGGGGGGGGGGGGAGGGTGGGGGGGGGGGGGGGGCGGGGGGGGTGGGGGGGGGGGGGGAGGGGGGGTGGGGGGTGCGGGGGGGGGGGGGGGGGGTGACTGGGGGGGGGGGGTGGTGTATGGGGGGGTGGGGGTTGAGGGTGGGGTGGAAGGGGGGGTAAACTTGGGTGGAGTGGGGGTGGGGGGGGGGGGGGGGGGTGGGGGGGGGGGGGGGGGGGGGGTGGGGGGGGGGGGGGTGGGGGGGGGGGGGGGGGGGTGGGGGGGGTTGGTAAGGGGGGGGGGGGGGTGGGGGGGGGGGGGTGGGCGAGGGGTGGGGGCAGGTTAGATTGAGGGGTAGGATGGGTGTTAGTGGTTTGGGCAGGGAGGGTTATGGATGGGAGGGTGGGGGGGGGTATTGTTATAGTTGGGGGGTTCTTGGGGAGGTGGTGGTGGGGGAAGGGGGCGGGGTGGGGGGGGTGTAAGGGGGTGGGAGGGGGGTTGGTGGGTGTGGGTTGGGTGGTCATGTGAGGGTGATGTAGTGTGGTCGGGATAGCATAAGTGGTTGGGGGGTTGTGGGGTGTAGTTGGTGTGTGTGGTGGTATTGATGTAGGTCTGTTTATGGGGTGTTTTTCCCCCCCCCCCCCCCCCCCCCCCCCTCCCCCGGATAGGCCTGGGGGTGGGGGTTGGTTTGGGTGTATATGGGGTTGTTGGGGAGCTGGTTAGGTGAGGTTTGTTGTGTGTGGGTTGGATTAGGGAGATGGGGGTAAAGAGTGTTTTTGAGATTGGGATTTGGTATCGTGAGTTTTGTGTCGTGGGGGGTGGGGGGGGGGTTGTTTTGGGTGGTCTAGGGGGGTTGTTGATATGGTGATGGTGGCAGGGTTCGGGTGTTAATAGGTTTGTAGGTTGTTAGGGAACCCGGGAATGGTAAACAGGGTAAAGGTACGCATGGGGGGGTTTGTGTTGGTTGTGTTGCTGCTCCAGAGGAAGTATTGCTATTAGATGGTATTATGTGGTGATAGGAGTTGATTTGGGTTGTGGATATGGTGTGGGTTGTTGTTAGGTTAGTTGGGTGAATGGTTGATGTGTGGGGGGAGTTTTATGGGGGTGTTATTGGATATAGGGGGAAGGTTAGATGGCTCTGGGTATAAGGGATATTTGTGGGTTTGGGTAGGGGTGGGCAGGTATGGGAGAGTTGGGATGTAAAGGCGGGGGATTTGTTAATAATATGGGTTTATGAAGATGGTTTTTACTGGAAATGAAGTAATGCTGCATTGGAGGAGGGATCCTAGGGTGATTTGGGGGTGGGTGTGTATTGTGTCTGTTATAAGGAAGCAAGATTGAGTGGGTGGAAGAAATAACAGCCAAATCCCGTTTTGGAAGGGGTGGTGAGGGGTCTCTGTAGTGTTGGATAAGGTGGTGGTAATGGGTAACCAGGGGGGGGGGGGTTGTGATGTTAGGGGGGGGTTTTAGAAGAATCCTTTGGGTAGACTTAAGTTTTGGGAGGTGGAGGTGGGTTTGTTTTGGTTGAGGGGGTGGGGGGGTGGAGTCCATGATGGGGGGATAACGAGTGGAGGTTATGTAAGGGGGGTATGATTTGGGGGAAAGGGGGGGGGATAGGTTGGGAGGTATAGTTGGTAGGGTTGATATGGTTTATGGGGGGTTGGGGGTGTTGGTGGGTGGGGATTTTTGTGGGGGGGTTTTTGTAGGGCAAATGTGAGATTGAATTTGGCGGGGTACCACCAACTAGTGTCGGTATTTAGGGTGGGGGTTGGTTGGGTATCACGGGCAGTTTGGGGGAAAGATCAAGGTATTGTCTAACTTTGGGGTGGAGCTATTATGTAGTTGTCCGGGATTTGTAATCGGTTAGGGTGTGTTTTTTCTATGTTGTTTGGACGTGTTTGTGGCTAAGGGATTACGGATTAGTGTGAGAAAGCTGTTTGATGTATGATGGGGTGGGGGGGTCTTTGTTGGGTGGATTGGTGTTTGTTTGGGGGTTGTTTGGAGGGTGAACATGTTTTGATATTAGGGGTTAGATGTTATCAATTTCACTAACGACATTTGGAGACGTGGGAGGGGGACGAAGTAAAAGTTAATGTTTAGCACGGGTGTTTGTGGGCGTGTTGGTTTTTTGTCGTGTGTTTTTTTAATGGGTTATTATAACATGTGTTTGGGATTATATTTTTTATCTAATCCATTGTATGTAGTGAATGCTGTTCACTGTGGTGTTTTGTTTGGTGGAGATTTAGCTTGCAATTGACGTAATCCCCCCAACGCCAACTGGCCCTTAACCAACCACATTCTATCGGCTATATAGCGCTCGTGATCCGTGGTTGGTAGGCCTTATTTACGAAATGTCCTGAATTCAAACTCGCCACCGTCCCCTGGTGCGTGGAATGAACTATGTGTTGGTAGATGAATCATGGCCCCTTCTGAGAAGAATAAATCCTGTGTCATGTCTTACTTTCACCTCGGTCCTATAGTCGAGTCATTAGGGCCCGATCACCTGTAATAGAATTCACTTATTCCTGTAAATCCTCACATGCCCTTAAGCCACATTTGCCATCGCTGATGGGTTTAAATGCCAATCACACAATAATATTAACAACATATGCAACACTTGCAGCGGAATGTACATTGATGACGTTGGTAAACGACTCTGTGGCAAGTTTTATTAACATCTTTACGGCGTCTCTAAGATGGCCATGTCAACTGTTACCATGTATTCTGTCACAGAGAGTTTATTGATCATAAATTGAGTATATCCTCTTCTTTTTCTTTCACCCGTATCCTCTATTTTTGGTTATCACTCTTTACCTTTTTCCTGTATTTTTCGCATCCATTCGTTTGCGAAAAATATTTTCTTCCCCATTCTCAATGTTTACCTGTTTCTTTTCTCAAAACTGAGAACGCATTGATGACATAACGCGGCAGAGAGAGATCGTTAAATGCATTCTATTGCATTAGGTATCAGTGGACGAAACTGTGAATATTCGTTTCGGCAGACCTATAGGCGACAAATGCGTCTGCATTTTCACCTGACACAACGAGTTGCATCGGCTGAAGCGCTCAGGTGAGGCTCGATAGCCGACACTTTCTCGGCGCAGTTTGTGACATTTGTCTGGGAATCTCAGCTGATAAGGCACCCACTGTTGGCCTGGTCAGCGCGAAGTGTGAAATTGCTCTCTGCACTGCAGACGGGTTGTCTGAGATTCGCAACTGACACGCGCACTCTCGGTCAGTAGGTGGCAGTTACGGCATGCGTTTAAGCTGACGTAAGGTGTTAGAGAAGGGGAGAGACCGGCGCTGTTTCTGGGTTTCGAAACAGTAGGATCCTTTGTCTGATTTTATAGATATAACCAGAATGTTTAACTTTATTTTCATTCTGACTCCTAGATCTTGCAGTAGACAGCTCGCTGTGCTAGATCAAATATCTGTGTTTTGGCGATGTCTGAGTTTCTTGGCCACTTTGCCAAGTTCTAGACTACCATTAGATTGCAGTATTCTAGTTCATGGTTTAGTCTGTAGTTCTGTGTGGGGAGGTAAATATTGTATATTTTATCTAGTATTTTGTGAAGTGTTTAAAGTGTTAAATTGTTTATTTATTTCACTAGTTAGATTTGGCGCAGAGCGATTAATTTATAAGTCTGTATTATTTCCTAGTGACGGGTTTCAGTGGAAAGCAGAATAAAGTATATTTCTAGCTTAACAATCATGCAGCTATAAATGAAGTTAATTTAACTGCTAATAATCAGACGAGAATATTTCTAAACTAACTTATAAATGCTAGATGCCTCATGAGTGGTGACGGAATACGCAGATATTCCTAATTCATGATGATTGATTTTATATACATATATAACGTATCTCACAGGAAAGTTAAAACGATAAGTCAAGCTTACGCTTGTAGTTAAATGGAAGTTATATTGAGTACATAATATGTAAACTATTTATATGTGCTTTTTCCTTTATTCAGTGAATACTGTGGTTGACCCAAACTTGCCAGCGTTAAGTACAGAGTAATATATGTGAAGAACAAAACATTCTTCCTTAAAGACTTTAAAGAAGTAACGGGCCCATCGAGCCTGATTTTATTCTTACTGAGAAAAACCCAACTCCGCCTATGCCGGTCCCAAGCCCGGATGAAAAAGGAGGAGGGCGGCCTGCATGGATGTCGTAAGGAGGCAGCCCCTCCACCATCCAAAGGCACAACAGACCAATCACCTGTTTGCTTTAAACTTTGATTACACGAAATACAAGAGAGAAAACCGGACTGATTCTAAAGGCGACGAACTGGAACGAACTGCGGACTACGACTTATGGTACGTGGAACACAAGAAGTATAAATGGGAAGGAAGAGGAGCTGGTAGAAGAGATGAGGAAAGCAAAACTAGAAATCCTGGCTATAACGGAAACAAAGAAAAAATGACAAGGAGTCATGGATCTCGATGGCAACACGCTGCTCTACAGTGGTGTACCCATATCTGAAAGAGCTAAAGGGGGCGTGGGTTGCATTGTGGCCCAAAATCAAAAAGATAGTATCAAGGGATGGAACTTTGTCTCGGAGCGCATTATGGTTGTAAAACTAAAAGAAGGAGAAACCATAGTCAACCTGGTCATAGTGTATTGGCCAAATGAGGATGAGAGAGCAGAGGTCAAGGAGGAATTCTTCGAGCTGCTTCAAAGGACAGTGGATGACTGCCTAGATGAAGTTATCATGCTCGGAGATTTTAATGCAAGAGTTGGAAATGACCATGCTAGACGGGGTGGAGTTATCGGAAGATATGGAGAAGATACTCTCAATGACAATGGAAAGTGACTCCTTAGATTCTGCAGTGAGCAGAATCTGATCATTACAAACACAAAGTTCAGCCATAAGCGCATACATGCATACACTAGATGTGAACCAACAAAGAATGAGAAGTCAGTGATCGACTATGCCATTGTTCGGAGAAGCTCATTCAAATATGTCCGAGATGCAAGAGTCTGGAGGGGGCCAGAGATTGGAAGTGATCACTACTTGCTAACAATCAAACGAACAACTGAAAGAGTTGCTCAGCCTAGAAACTGCCCAACACCACGCAAGAAACCAAGTAAACGAGCAGGAGAAATGAGCAATAGGACCTACAAGCTGAGAGAGCCAGAAATTAAGACCAGATATCAGGGGCTTATTGCTGCAGCGGTGAGCAACACAGAAGAACGACCTGATGACTTGGAAACCCTCTGGATTAAATTCAAGGATATCATAAAGACAGCTGCTGCAGAAGCATGCGGTGAAGTCCGACTTGGGAACCAGAAAAAGAGGACACCTTGGTGGACAGAGGAAGTCAAAGAGAAAATAAGAGAGAAGAAAATGGCATGGAAACAGTACTTAGGAGCTAAAAACACAACAGGACAAATGGAAAAATATAGAGAATATGTGACACTCAGAACAGAACATGAGGAAGGAAAAACAATGCCCTCTTAAATTTATAAAGGACAAGCAAGGCAAATTGCTCACTGCCCCAAACGAAGTAATGGAAAGATGGAAAGAATATTTCTCAGAACTCCTTGATGGTGAGCAAGGTCAAGCATCAGAAACGATAACCACTAGCACAGAAGATGAAACAAATGGTGATGAAGATGACATAAAGATGGAAGAACTGAAGGCAGCACTGGAGAAAATCAAGATGGGCAAAGCAGCAGGGCATGATGGTATAACACCAGAAATGGTTAAGTACATGGGAGCATCAGGCGACCTATTACTCTTAAGGGGCCTACGGGCAGCATGGTGCAACAAGACTGTGGTGGGGCGCTGTTTGAATATATTGTGGGTTCGTTTGATTATTTCAGATAAATTGCTACCCCTGTCCACAGTTCAAGTATCTGTCGATTATGTTAATGTATATTTGATTACTCCTGCTGTTGTTTCATAATAATGCTCGTTATTCTGTTACGTCCAGGGTGACCCAACGATTATAGTTTTATTCCATACTCAACAACATACATGTGGGTTCTTTAAATGACCCAATCACCAATGACGAACTAAAACAGTCTTCCTTTTTAACAAACTCAACATCCTTTAATAACGTATATTCCTTGTAGCATACAGAGGCATTCGTCAAGATTAATCCTTAATTACCAAACCTCATCAATACAGTATTAATCATATGCCAAGAGTATTCCTCCTCTTGTACAAACCACATCCATTTAGAAAGGTGAACACTTCGCAATATGTTCCCAATGGAACTTACAAGAAAACACAGCGGCCACAAAGCTCAAGGTTTTTTCTTAACACCTTGGCCATACACATTATAAACATCTCTCTCTGTCATTTTCCGGTGCGCCTCTTTTTTCAATATCCCAAATAGTGCCGCATTTATCAGCACTAACTCAAACTCAATAAATCTAACATGTGGTGTGCATGGGCAGACACCACATATTACCCCCCCCCCCCCCTGCGCGCTACTGGAAACTGCAGGTTTCCAGGTCATCATTAACTATACTTAACTATAATGATAAAAAGGAAAATCAAATTCAAGTAATGAGTGAAATGATATCACGATGAGTGAAATGCAGTTAAAATATGTGGCGACAACTTGTGAGCAACATATTAATGCTACGAAAATATCGCTATATAATCTACCCATCAATTGACTATGAACATAAACAATGTTTGTTGTCACTTCTTGTACCCAGGACAGTTAGATAGTTCAATGTATTATTCTTGATAGAGTGTCCGCGATTACATTATTATGTCCTTCTATATGGACGATATCAAAGTCATACGCTTGCAACTGTAATGCAAATCTCGTAAGTCTTGCACTTGGTGATTTACAGGTTTGCAGATATGTTAATGATCTCTGATCTGTCATTATAGTAAAATGCGTACCTACCACATACTTTTGAAGTTTATTCAAAGTCCATACTATACCCAACAGTTCTCTGTCGAAAATAGAGTATTTAGATTCGGCTTCCGACAGTTTCCTACTTAAGTAGTAAATCGGATGAAACTTGCCATCAAAACTTTGTCCCAAACACCCGCCTATTGCATGGAGCGAAGCATCTGTTACAACAGTAAATGATCTTTTTAAATCTGGCAGTCTTAATATCGGATACTGTGAAAAATGAGTCTTAATGTTTTGTAATGCCTGGTTACATTGTTCTGTCCAAACTACTTTGTTAGGCATACCTCTTTTAGTTAGATCAGATAAGACAGCAGTCAAAGACGAGAACCTTGGAATAAACTTGTGGTAAAAATTCACCAATCCTAATAGACTCCGTACTTGCTTCTTTGTAGTTGGAATTGTAAGATCAAGTATGCGTTTTAAATTAGATTCATCAGGCTGCCAATTTTGTGTCCTAGAAATGAAATTTCCTTGAATCCAATTTCTATTTTGGATGGACGGGCTGTGAGATTGTGTATTCTTAGTGTCAGGAGTAAAGATTGTATACCATCTACATGCTCTTCCCATGTGTCATGAAACATGCAAATATCATCTATATAAGATATTAGGTCAGAACGGCTCCCAAATACTCGACGCATCATCCGTACAAAAGTTGCAGGCGCATTTTTGAGCCCAAAACACATGACATTGTATTGGAACAAACCCTTCGATGTTGCAAATGCCGTCAATGGTTTACATTCTTCGGTCAAAGGGATCTGCCAATACCCTTTTGATAAATCGAATTTGCTAAAGAACGTAGCGGAAGCTAAACGAGGTAGCAGGTCTTCCAGCAAAGGCATTGGTTCAGAATCTGATATCGTGACTTTATTTAGTCGACGGAAATTAATGCATATACGAATGGATTTGTCTTTCTTCCGTACTGCTACCATCGGAAAACAAAATGGAGAATCTGATGGAGAGATTATCCCCATTTTCAACATATTGTCGACCTCACTATCAACCTGCTCTCTGATATGCAAAGGAATTGCATACGGTCGTAACTTAATCGGAGTGGGATCCGATAATTTTATTTCGTGAGAAATAATGTTAGTTCGTCCAGGAAGATCAGACAACACATCTTCAAAAGATTTCAATAGATTGAGAATCTGATTCTTCTGATCTGAAGGTAAATCGTTACAAATGATTACATCCTTCCAAGTTTCAGAGGCTTGGATAGGTACCACAGGAGAATCAAGCGGTACATCCGCGAAACTAGTTGCTTCTTCATCAACTAAAGCAATAGATGCCAGATGCGGAGATTGATTTGTGATAGATTCACAAATATGTTTGAGTGGAAGAGGTCTAGAAATGTAAGGTTGTAACATGTTAGTGTGGAATGTTTTTCTTTTACCCCTAATGTCGATGATGTAATCCACGTCGGTTTTCTTACCCACAACTTTAAAAGGACCTTGCCACGTAACCAACAAATGATCACCTTTAAGTGGCAAGAGAACAAAAACTTCATCGTTAATCGATAATGATGTTAATTTCCTATCACGATTAATACGCGACCGAGTCTTATATTTTGCTAATTCTGATGCTTCAGTCGCAATCTCACATGCGTCCACAATGCATTGACGTAGATCTGTGACATATTGGTGACTAGATTTCGTAACCGTATTATCATCGTATGTTATCACCAAATCATGTAAGATAGACATTGGTCCTCTTGGATTAACCCCGAAAACTAATTGAAATGGTGAGAATCCAGTTTGACGATTAGGAACTTCTCTATAGGCAAAGAGAACCGCTGGTATCAACCGGTCCCAATCATGGGGAAACATTGTTGTTACTTTGCCCAACATCTGCTTTAAAGTAGAATTCCAGCGTTCTACAACTCCGTTTGATTGCGGATTTAATCTGGCACTCAATGTATGACGGATGTGAAGCACATCACAAATTTCCGAGAACATACCTGAAGTGAATTGCGTGCCATGATCTGACAGAAGCTCTTCAGGAAATCCGATACGTGAAAATATCGATAATAATGCATCAGTCACCGACATTGTTGTTATGGACTTAACAGGTATGGCTTCAGGCCATCTGGTGCATAGATCGATACACGTTAAGATGAAGCGGAATCCTCTGGATGATAACACCGGAAGAGGCCCGATTATGTCGACAGCCATCTTATAAAAAGGACGCACAGAGATATCTGTGGTCTGTAGGGGTGCAAACTGATGCGCACCCTTATGAGCAACTCCCTGACAAACAGTGCATGATTTACAAAACGTTGCGACGTCCTTATGAACCCCTGGCCAAAAAAAATGTGCCATCAATCTATAAGCTGTGCGGGCAATCCCCATATGACCCGCAAAAGGAACATCATGTGCATTAGATAAAACTAGTGATCGAAATGACGTAGGTACTACTATTTGTGTGAGTACCGAAGAATAATTGTCAAAACAACGTATCAAAATATTGTCATGAAATTGATACCAATGTCTGGCATTATTTGTATGTGTAATAGTTTTAGTGAATAAACGACCCAAAGAAGAGTCATCTTTTTGTTGGTTAATGAATGCATTTTTATCTATGTAATGACTTGTTGTCACGTGTGGGATATTATTGCTATCATTAAGTTCATTTGCTTCTGCAACCAGCTGTGCTCTAGTAGTCACAGCATTGGATAAAGAAAGATATTCTCTTTCCCATGCAGAAATTTCATCAGTAGAACATTCTTTTATACCCTTTATGTTTCCCAAAATCAAGTCACAGCAAGGCTGGTTGAGAACACATACACGAACTTTCCCAGTAAAGAATGGCGTGGTAATTGTTACGTCGGCCATGGGATATACCTCTACCGTGCCTCCGAAAGTTATGCATTTCACTGACGTTCCAGTGAAACACGACGGAGGGATTAACGACCTTCTTATCCCGACAGTTGTGCAACCCGTGTCCCTTAAAATTTTAATTGGAGTGTTAAACAAAAAACCCATTATGTAAAGTGAGAGTACCAACACCGTCATAAGATGACAACACTGGTAAGGCATGTCCACATTTAAGCCGTGGTGTAGCTCCAGGTTGAAATAACATCTTACATTCTGTACAATTATTAGAATTTTCTAAATCAACGTTACACGCATTGGCGTGATTATTGGTTGGATGGATGTCATTACTGACATTTCTATCTACCGTCTGACAAGCACTGGCTTGTGAGCGTGCTCTATTATGACTTCTAACGAAGTGAGATCTTCTGCGATCTGAAAAATTGTCTGAATGAGAATGTCCATTGTTGTCCCTGTTATAATGGCCACCCCGCGGTGACAAATTATGATTGTCAGTATATTTGTTGTGTGAATACTGGTTATTTCGATACCATTGGTTATTGTTATAATTGTTGAAATTATGCCTGTCTCTACCTCGTGAAGGTGAGCGATTATGGTAAAAATTATATTTACCCCTATAGGATGTGTGATTATTTTCTCTATGATTATATCGTCTATCCAAGCTACGAGTGCGCGATCTCCCGTGCGTCGCAGCACACGCAGTAGATGAGTCCAAGACTTTTGCTCTGCTCAATGACAAGTTTGGATGAGCAACGGAAAATTGTTGACCTAATTTTTCCATTTCATCGATACTAGTCGGATTACGTTCTTGTAAGAATGATACAATATCCTGGTTTACCGAAGAAACAATTTTATCTCTTAATAAGAGATCACATAATCCTTCAAAAGTTTTAGGGATAGAAGCCTGTTCAACCCATCTTTGGAGACATAGTTTTATGGAAGAAACAAAATCCTCAAAATTTTTACCCTCTACCGGCAACATGGATCGAAACTTTTGTCTATAGCCTTCCTGATCCAGACCATATCTGCGTATAAATGCTGCCTTTACGACCTGAAAATCATGTCTTTTATCTTGGTCTATACCCAGATAGACCCCAACTGCATCACCTGTGAGGAGACCCGAAAAAACACCAGACCACGAATCTTTATCAATATTTAAGCAAGAGACTCTTTCCTGAAATCTTAATAAATAAAAACTTATATCGTCGTGAGGAGGAGAAAAGGGTGGTAGTCGTAAATTAAAATTAGGGGTTGTGATTGCCTTCTTCGATGAACCATTACTATCAGAATCATGGGAAACATGATGTTGTTGAAAACGAAGTTTCTCAACCTCAAAAGCTTTCTCCCTTTCAAATTTTGTCTCCTCGGCAGCAATTTCAGCTAAACGAATTGCCTTTTCATGTTCCATTTTCTCTCGTTCCGCAGCGATTTCTGCCATACGAATTCTTTCTTCCTTATTTGCTTTTTCTTGCGCCATAGAAAATTCCCTTTCTTCTCTTTCTTTTTTCTCATTTCTTTCTCTTTCTTCTCTTTCTTTTTTCTCATTTCTTTCTCTTTCTTCTTTTGCCTCTGCTTTTTCATATGCAGTCAAAGCAAAATTTTTTTAAAATATCACCTTCCATACTCAGTGCCTTTCCTTGTTTAATAAAATAGTCAAGAGTCGCCATAGTATACTAAGAAGTATAACTTTTATAAACAATAAATCAATATCTATGTTATCCTCTGCCTTACTTAGACCATCACACTATGGAATAGTGTGTCTGATTGGTATAGTCACAATGTGAATATATATATAACTATATCACCTGCACAAATCCTTTATACGCTTATTAATGTAATAATTAGCGTTTATGATCCTGCTTCTTGTTATCGACAAGAATCGCAGGATATATCACCAACAATATTATAGAATTATAGTTAATCAATAAATAGTTTATCATATACATGCTGCAAAGAAAAATTATCACATGACATGACTAACGAAAGACATGGATGGAAACAAAATAAAGAAACGACAAAATTGTAAATAGTCAAAAATTCTAAGACAAAAAAAAAAATTAAAGTTTCCACCAGTAATAAACGAGACAAAACGACAAATCACTTTTACCATTAATGTAAATTTTACAAAAGATAGCCAGGAAAGACCCACGCCAGACTAAATTTCCAAACAAAATTGAAATTTAAAAAAAATACGACGAATCACAGCACAGCTAACACGCATGAAAGCCTTAATTTCAAACAGAGCGGTAATCACGACAGCACTAAATGCTGAATCCCTGAAAGAAATTAATGCAATCAACCTATAGAAATACGACACTGAAACGTAAAATGCCTCCTAAACAGTCGCCCGCAAGAGACAAAGAAAAGAAACATATAACACAAAAGAAGCGAGATTTGCCCAACAATGATAGGACCAACAACCATGACGTTACAAAAACATCAATTATCTGAATCGACCATGAGTATCCACTCCACGATGTAACTCCAATGCATCGTTCTACGCAATATCACATTGAATCGTTCACTAATTATTCAGTTAACTAGGACTCTTGGACATGAATTCAACGTCGAAAATGTCCGACCTGACGAAATGTTAATTTCCAACGAGTGACCGAATAAACTGATGAGGTGACCTTGTCAATGTCCTAACGGTTTGATCTATTACTTCCGAGTCCACTTGTCCAGCGATACGACCTCCTCGTAAAATCCCAGATTCATATTTCTCCCGTGAAGATATTCGTCAGATTGGTATAGCATCCCTCTCATGGTAAATAAGCGTGAACGATTTCGTCATGGATATAATGTTTTTTCTGATCCTCAAGTAAGGTACCAGGTCTGGGCATGACCTAGTATACGAATATTGTAAATTTCATGTCTGCACAAAGTTGAATTCCAACAGCTGTCTCTGCATAAAATGTTCATTGTTGAACAGCGATAGATTGATCAAACTTTCCGATATTGTCCCAACAAAGGACTCTGTCTGCCAATAACTTGAGCAACCTTCAAATGTCCTTCAAACCCAACGGACGACAGCCTCCCATATCTGTGGTGGGGCGCTGTTTGAATATATTGTGGGTTCGTTTGATTATTTCAGATAAATTGCTACCCCTGTCCACAGTTCAAGTATCTGTCGATTATGTTAATGTATATTTGATTACTCCTGCTGTTGTTTCATAATAATGCTCGTTATTCTGTTACGTCCAGGGTGACCCAACGATTATAGTTTTATTCCATACTCAACAACATACATGTGGGTTCTTTAAATGACCCAATCACCAATGACGAACTAAAACAGTCTTCCTTTTTAACAAACTCAACATCCTTTAATAACGTATATTCCTTGTAGCATACAGAGGCATTCGTCAAGATTAATCCTTAATTACCAAACCTCATCAATACAGTATTAATCATATGCCAAGAGTATTCCTCCTCTTGTACAAACCACATCCATTTAGAAAGGTGAACACTTCGCAATATGTTCCCAATGGAACTTACAAGAAAACACAGCGGCCACAAAGCTCAAGGTTTTTTCTTAACACCTTGGCCATACACATTATAAACATCTCTCTCTGTCATTTTCCGGTGCGCCTCTTTTTTCAATATCCCAAATAGTGCCGCATTTATCAGCACTAACTCAAACTCAATAAATCTAACATGTGGTGTGCATGGGCAGACACCACAAAGACCATACCAAAGGATTGGGAGATTGCCATCATAACACCAATTTTCAACAAGGGCGACAATCGACAGTGTGGAAACCATAGAGGCATATCCCTTCTCAGTGTCCCTGGTAAAATCTACTCTAGAATCCTAGAGCAGAGACTCCGACGCCTAGCTGAGCCACAATTGGATGAGGTCCAGTGCGGATTCCGAGCAAACCGAAGTACTCAAGACCTAATCTTCACACTCAGACAGCTGAGTGAAAAGGCCCTTGAGTATAAGAGTGAGATCCATCTTTGTTTCATAGATATGGAAAACGCGTTTGACAGGGTCCCCTGGAGCAAACTTTGGGACTGTTTGGCAAGGAAGAATATTCCAGCACCTCTGATTCATGCTATACAGAGCTTCTACACGTCTTGCAGAAATTATGTAAGGACAGCAAACCATAAGTCAGAAGAGTTCAGGACCACCACTGGTGTAAGACAAGGTGATATCCTATCACCTTACCTCTTCTTACTCCTTATGGACGATGTCATCAAGGCATGTAAGGAGAGAACAAGAAAGTATTCAGTGGGGTACTGGAAGATGAGACAGGTCTATATTTCGGAGCTGGCATTTGCTGATGATGTTGCCCTGATTGCTAAATCAGAGGCCCATCTCCAATCCAACCTGCAAGTCTGGAAGGAAGAGCTGCAGAAGAGAGGGATGGTCATAAGCAGCTCTAAAACTAAATCCATGGTGATATCACGAGAAGAAAGAAGACATCAGATTAAGCTGGGAGAACAGGTCCTGGAGCAGGTCGACCACTTTAAATACCTCGGAGCTATTATAGACCGAAAGGGAGGCATCAAAGAAGAGTTGGCCACTCGAAAAGCAGCAGCTGGGAGACTTTTTCAGGCCATAAATCGAGGATTCCTCAGCAAGAGAGAGGTTGGTAAGAAAACGAAGATGGCTGTATATCGCTCCACCTATGTCCCAGTCTTGACATATGGATGCGAGTCATGGGCAATGACTACAACCCATAAAAGCCAGATCCAAACCTCAGAAATGAGGTATTTGAGGAAGGTGGTTGAAGTAACAAGAAGAGACATGGTACGCAACCAGACGATACGCCAAGGCCTTAAATCCTACCCCGTGCAGACCCAAGTAGAACAGTCCCAATTAAGATGGTTTGGCCATGTCTGCAGAATGGGAGAAGATCGGATACCACAACAAGCATGGGAAACAAAGAGCCAAGGATCCAGACCCCGATGACGACCCAGAGTCCGCTGGGAGGACAACATTAGACAATCTCTGAAGGACCAAGGACTAGAATGGAACCAGGCCAGGAGGAAGACAGCCGATAGGATAGTCTGGCGCTCTCTCTTCCAAACCTCTACACCTCACGGTAGAAGGGGAACGACTAAGTAAGTAAGTAAGAGAAAAACTCTAGTACATTTTTTTAGCCTTTGTGGCAAGTAACTTATTAATATCATTAACTGTTCCGACACGGCTACCAAGTGTGTGGTGAACCAAGATTATCTGTTTGAGAGAAGTTGTCCACCGGTCATATTCCAAATTACGGGAAACCTGGTGTTTCTGACATTTGTGTGCCCGCTTAAACCTAATTCTTACCTCGTGAGTCAAGTGAAACTTACTTTAGTCTGAAAGAACTGTCGCAGGAAGCCGACGCTCCCCGGAAAAATTTTGACGAAACCACCAAACAAATCTGTAGAGCTGGGGTCGGTTTCATTCAACGAGAGAAACAGATAGAAAGTGTGTGAGTGTCTCAAAGTCTGCGCCAGACGGCGAACATTGGTACGAGATAGGTAAGCACGTGAGCCAGGGTACCCTGATGAAAGAACCGAGTGGAAGTGGACTGAGTGATGCTTTTTTTTTGATAATTATTTATTCACCCACTTTGTAATTTCTTTATGCAAGGGTTTTGTTGCTACCTACACGTTTTTTTTTCCTTAGGATAGATCAGAGTATCAAAGCCTGTTCATACCTTAAAAAAAGGAATTATTAGACTAAAGTCCTATGTATCTGTGTCTTCTTTGAGGCTATCATTTGTTCTTCTAACGGGACGGTGGGCTGGTCATCAGGGAATCAGATCTTACCAATGGGTCTATCATTCTTGTAGAAATCCCTTGACTTTATTTGCTATGTGTATATTTTTTTGATGTAACAATCTTATGTGGTGGTGGAAGTTTATATTGATAATTAAACTGCACTTAAACTTATTCAGCGTGTTGGTCAGCTCGTTCTAGAATATCTATATCATTCATTGTTATAGTCGTTCCCACGTCTGTACGTCTAACTGTCGTCATTGTATGTGCGTGCACGTGAGGGTATAGGAATATATATGTAATATATATATATATATATATATATATATATATATATATATATATATATATATATATGTGTGTGTTTAGACTGTCTGACGCCTCTGAAAGCTGTCATAGAAGATAGGTGAGAGAGAGAAGATGTTCTCGATTTCAGAGACAGCCTCTAGATCACAGTCTACCATCTCACTCGTGGAATTCTATTGCTTTTACTAACTCTCACTGTGTCTATCACCTATTCTAATCTATTCAGAAGGGACCAACCCAAGTCTTAATCTTCCTATCAAAAATCTACGACATATTCCAACAGATAATACCTCCTTAATGCTCGAGACATAAATCAGATCCTGAAAAAAAAATATGTTAATCTACCTTATGGGATGGTTATAGGATTGAATACATTAAACCGATGATCTAACCATCTAACACACCTTTGCCTGAGGCCACCTCCTAAATGTGTGTCTTACTTATTTCTCAACGTCTACCACCATTTTGTTTTATGGTCGTTTTATTTTGTACAAGCAGAAGTCTGTGACGTTAACATCGGAAATTCCCCTTTACGGATCGTATTATTGTAATTCACTTTCATTTATAACTTACTTCTCACTTCCTTTCTCCTCTGTTTTAGTTCTAGTGTTACTGGCGAAGACCTTGTCACCGCAACGTAAACATTCATTTTACTAGGAAGGGCGCATCGTATTTTCTTGTACTGCACCACAAGTTTGATAAGTCAAAGGTCACTGTGACGTGTGATGTAAATATAGCCACGGAGATCCAACCACGTTTGCTTCCTTAATTAGCGTTTATGTTTTGCTAAAGCCAACCACGCAATTCGCTGTCTGTTTACTCACCTTGACAGACAGAAGCGCGCGTAGAGATAATCGGGTTTTTTGAAGGGGGGAACGACGGGCAGAAATGTTGCCATGTAACGGTTTGTTTGTTTGAAGAATCAAGGGAGATAAGATTATTCCCGTACCTTTGATGTTCACATTTTCAGGGGGACTTAACTAAGTATTTGATCTACGGCATACGGAGATAATCTTAGAAAGCCCGTTCGCAAAGGATGTATTTTTGATGTCGTTTCGGCATAGCGAGTGAGCGAACCGTAGAATCATTTATCTTAGAAGTTTATCGCGTGGATTTCCTCTGATACGTCCAAGATGTGACTTTTGTCATATTGTAGAGATATTGCATGAAATCCGTATATATTCTGCCTTCTCTCCTAGTTAGTTATCAGTCTCTCGGAAATTTCGGATAAATCTAAACACGCCAGACTAGGAACCATTTTATTCGCTAAATGTGTTAAATTGTCCCGTGGGGATTTAGATTTCTGATTGTGGTAATAATTTAAGTTGCGCTTAAGCATTAACTGTGTTAAAAGTTTTACCAATTTTTCCACTGCTATTCCCGAGCGTTAAGACTAGCAAAATAGCAAGCTCGCGGATATTCTCTTACCAGTGGTTCAGTAATGTAAAATCCATCAACCATTTTTCAGCTGACTTAAATATAATGTTAAAGTGACAGAGTAGTACGCGCATTATATTTCTTTGTGTGTAAAATTTTTTTTAATCACTAGTGTTTATATAATGTGTTAAAAACGATAGACGCCAACAATCAACTAGCTAGTAATGACAGGCGATATTTGTTAAGGGAGTATTCTTAATTAAATTAACCCTGATATTGTGCGCTGAGTGTTTTACTGGGCGGGAGGGGAAATGCGCATACCTAAAACCTAACCCGTAACAGATGAGCGAAGCGCGATAAGATAGACCAAGACTACCGTGTGCCTTTTAATTTAATTAGAGGACGGAGAGGATCAGAGATCACACTTTAAGCGTGATAGCATAAGATTGTCATTTTGGTTAAATTATTTGTTTTCTTCCTGATTTAGGCTTGATAAAAAACCAGCGAACCAGCGGTCTTATAGGCTACCGATGACATTATTGTTATTATTGGGTCTTCGATTTTTGACCTGTTGTGGCTTTTTTCTTCATTCGTGAGAGAGACCAAAAAATATAAACAATAAGAGTAATATGTCTGTAACCGTGATTTTTTTTATATGTACAAGTATATGTTTGATGTTGTAGAGTTTAAGAGATAATAAACTAAACAAAACTTAATTTAGTGTGTCGGTCAAACCCCTACCCATATCTATTATCCATAGTTTTTTTTCACGTTTTTGCAAATTGACGTCACCTAATTGTGTGTGTGTGTGTGTGTATGTGTGTGTAGTGTAGTGTAACTTATACTTCTTATTTAGGGGGAGTAAGGTCGTCTGATACAAACATAGTCATATAGATAGGCTGGACTAGAGAAACTACTCACTCCAGTGACTGATCTTCCTCTTACACTATTCCCTCGTGAAAAATCTATTTCTTACACCTTTATTCTCACATATTTACCACTATCACCTCTGCTCAGACAGGACCATAAATATCTTCTGACCTACCTTTAAAAACGTACGACAGTCACCGAGGATGGGAATTGGCCACCACACCTATCAAAGCTGATATCTCGAATATTTGAAGTCTCTTACACGTCATCATATGTTAAATGTCATATCTATACATAGAATCACTCACATATAAGCACTGATATCTCCAATATTTGAAGTCTCTTACACGTCATCATATGTTAAATGTCATATCTATAGATAGAATCACTCACATATAAGCACTGATAACTCCAATATTTGAAGTCTCTTACACGTCATAATATGTTAAATGTCATATCTATATATAGAATCACTCACATACAATCACTGATAACTCCAATATTTGAAGTGTCTTTTAAACGTCATCATATGTTAAATGTCATATCTATACAAATAATCACTCACATATAAGCACTGATAACTTACCGCCAGATGTAATAGAAGGACGACTGTGATGTGCTCCCATTTCGTGTACAGCAGTTTATCAACTTAATACGTTAGGTGCTGATGTGAATAATGTCACAGGTCAACTTCCAGTACACCAATGTCACATACAGACTGACCTATATGTAGGTATGCATCTAATCTGAGGACACCAGACGTTTTGGTACTGCCTTCTGATCCTGCCAGGTTGAAGAAAAATATCGGGTTAGACTTTGCTTAGTTGAAAATTGATCGAATTTATCTGTTTTGACATTTCATTTTTATCAGTTTACACAAACTATATTGTTATTGTTTGTTACATTATCTTTATTTCAACGCATCTGTTTGCTTCTTTGTTTGTTTATTTGTTTTGTTGTTGTTGTTTTTTCTTGCATACCGGAGACGAGACAGCTGCCGTCCATAATTGTGTCACTGATAGTCTGTGACGTTGACCATATGTCCATAATGATTGTATACACTATATCTGAATGTTGTTGTTGATAAGAGTTTTCTCACATAGCTATAAACTACGTGATATTTTCTATGTCCAGACACTTTTAATTATCAGCTGGGGAAATCTGAGATTTTGCGTGGTCTTCATCACAATAAGGTTTTATTTCTAGTGTTTCCAAAACTATTGTTAAAAGGGAATAAAAACACTTTAGACACAGAGAAAGGTCACATAGACAAAAATCAACAAAATTGATTTAGAGAATATAAATAGAAATATGTGTAGAGAGGTTGTCAGAGTCTACAGGCATGGTTGTAACTTCAATACATCAAGAACCGATTTTTTCCGATGTGACCTTGTTTGGAACAGAAGTAGTAAACACGATTGTTATGTGTGTTGGGGGCGGGGATAGAATCGTATAATACAAGTAAAGTAGATATGGGAAAATGAGACAGAGCACAGAGAAAATGACCACACGATGAAGGTCAGGGACATTAAAAGTCAATGGTATTAGCAGACATCTGACATATAGACCGCAGTTATAACTACAACAAGCTTGGGCGGACGTCAACGTTACAATAAGATAGTAGCAATTTTGTGAAATCTGTAAACTCACGAGGTTCTATCAATGATAACTTGTACTGTTACTTCCTGTGACAATATTCTGATCAGGTAAGATAACTGACAAACACACGTTATTAAATTTGTATTAATATTTTCATTTTTATTTAATATAGACACCGTGGAAAAGCCACGTCTGGCTCTAGAATTCAGGACAGTAATTTGTCATATAATAGAAACATTTAACTTCCACAAACTGATTGAAGTTGGCATAGTGAATAAAACCAGAAATAACATATTAGGAGGTAGTGACCAAATATTAACACGCACTAAACCGTTGCAGAACTAAACAGACTAATACGGAATAGACAAAAGTACAAGCCTTCATCTACTGTGATGTCCCAATGATCAAGTGTCATGTGACAATTTAATGTAAGCTTTCATCATTTGTAATGAATCAATGACCAAGTATTATTTGACACATGTCAAAATAAGAGGTCATCATTTGTCATGCCCCAACGATAGTGTGTTATTTGACAAGTCAAAATAAGAGGTCATAATTTGTCAAGCCCCAACGATAGTGTATTATATGACAAGTCAAAATAAGAGGTCATCATTTGTAATGAATCAATGACCAAGTATTATATGATGTCAAAATAAGAGATCATCATTTGTCATGCCCCAACGAGAGTGTGTTATGTGACGAGTCAAAATAAGAGGTCATCATTTGTCATGCCCCAACGATAGTGTGTTATGTGACAAGTCAAAATAAGAGGTCATCATTTGTCATGTCCGAACGATAGTGTGTTATGTGACAAGTCAAAATAAGAGGTCATCATTTGTCATGCCCCAACGATAGTGTGTTATGTGACAAGTCAAAATAAGAGATCATCATTTGTCATGCCCCAACGATAGTGTGTTATGTGACAAGTCAAAATAAGAGGTCATCATTTGTCATGCCCCAACGATAGTGTGTTATGTGACAAGTCAAAATAAGAGATCATCATTTGTCATGCCCCAACGATAGTGTGTTATATGACAAGTCAAGATAAGAGCACATCTCGCGTGATGCCTCCATGATCACGTGCTATGTGGTAAGTCAAATCTTTATTTTACTTGTTTATTGTCGTCCTATTCGTTAATAATTATTAGTCTATATCATCTAACTGGAACGGTCTGTGTTATCAATTATTTTTGTTTTATTTCCAAATGAATCAGTTCAACTTGTGTCTATTATAGTTCACTTCAGTCTCTCGAAACACAAACAAATCCTTCAACTGTTACCAGTTACTTTTGTTTTATTTCCAAATACGCCAGTCCAACTTTTGTCTACTCTTTAAACTACTGATAAAAGTTGCATCACACAAGAAAAATGTGTACAAAACAATGCACATGTGGCAGTAAGGGAAAGAATAATGAGAAGTCTAACATGAGTGGTATAGACGAGGTAGAGAAAAGGGATGTACGGAAATGATGCGCATAGGAAGGGTCAAAACAGAAAGAGGTTAGGCACGTTTTTCTCAGCATCAGGCAGAAGCGTGAGAGACGTCGGAACAGAAGCAAGGCAGCCACATTGAAGGCGACCACTAGTTAAAGGAGCCTATGTGTCGTCGCTTAGATATCCCGAGTCCTTGTTGTGTAGACATAAGCCTCAATATATAGGTAGGCTGATGAGTTCTGACAATAGTACAAGGAGGAAGGAACGGTGAAGCTTTATTCTGAAGGAAGAGTACGTAGAGTAGTTACGACACTTCGATGGTGAATAAGTGTGCTAAGATAGCGGCCACCATAATCAGGAAAAGTTACATTCCCCGGAGTCAGTCCGGTATAACTATCTTAATAACCTGAGCGCATTCCAATAATATACCTGTACTGTCCTCAAAGGGACAACTACGTGGTTTTATGTGGTCACTACATGTGTGTTGTATATAAACGGCCAACAACGGAGAAGTCAATCACCAACGCTTGAGGCAAAAGATCCTGGGTAAACAAAGGTTGTGTGTAACAACCAACAGTTAACCAGCTGCTGTCACAAACATAATCGTATTAAGTGGAGCAATAAGAATTTCATGCAAATATAAATATTAGTAAAACAAAATGTACGTTAATATTAACCAGACAAAAATTACAAAACTCGCAGAATACAACACTTCAGCTCTATATTGGAACATCACTAATTGAAAACGTAAATGAACATAACACTCTAGGTCTAACAACTATTGACCATCACCTAAGTTGGAACTCACATGTACATGAACTGACAAAGCTAACGGCTCAGACAGTTTACAAATTAGCCAAAATAAAAAAATTCCTCGATGAGAGGGCAAGGAAAATGTTTCCTACATCTCATATACAAACACACCTAGACTGTTGTTCCACAATCTGGGATGGTTGTTCCATATCCAGCACAAAAAGACTCCATTCACTTCAAAAAACGCGCACTGCGCCTAGTTGCTGATAAACAAACGCATTATACTGATCTATATATTTATCTTTAAATACCACCTGTTAGAAAGTACTTCCAACTTAACAAAGCAAAATTCGTTCACAAAAACGTGTCACAGAATGCTTCAACGTATCTGTGACCACTTTTAAAATACAGTGAAAGATGTAGTCAGCGCTTAAGTAAATTACAGGTGTTCAACCCAAGGCTAGACCTATTTTTAAGAAAATTTTGGCTTACTCAGCTTGGCATTTTTTAAGCAATCTTCCGCATGACCTGAAAAACACGCACTGATTATGTTTCTAATTATTAACTTATATAATGTATGGAGGGTCTGAGGATCTAGTTTTTGATTTATAATACTCGCATTTCTTAATTGTGATCAGATTTTGCACTGCCATTAAATTAATACTTTAAGTACGTTAGAGTATGTCTGGATAAATAGTAACAAACGATGAGCAAGTGGAAAGACAGAATGAAAGACAGGCCTATGCGCATTATTCTCAACCATTGGAAAATTAAGTTTTTTCTTGTCTGTCTCTCTATCTATCTGTCTAGTCTATCTGATTCTGCTATTGAGTTAGGGAAGGCAAGACATTGAGGAAGGAAACTGATTATTATTTTTTTTTTGCGTACGCCCGCTAATACTCGAGGCGAAATCTCAGGTTATTATTACTAATGTCTAACCTGACATTGATTTTACGTGAGTATCCCTTTTTTCTTGTACAGAGACAGGTGTCCCTCGCCATTCAGGCAAATACTCTCCGATTTCGGAGGTACCCATTGCAGCTGGGTCGGCTCAGGAGCCGCCAATCCCTGGTCGACGACACTGCTTCAAATGTCCTCGCCAGGTCTCGAGTTAATCCAGTCCAATTCCCGGTCGACGAAAAATCCTCAAATGCCGTCGCCCGGGTTTGATCCTGAATCACCCGGTCGCCAGAGTGGTGTTGTAACCACTACGCTAGCGCGGCTCCGTGGAAACTGATTATTGTGGCATAAATTTTGGAGAGTGACAGATTTGATGAACGAATAAAATATCATTTCTAGATGATATGATTTCAGTCTACAAGTTGAAGGAACTGCCTCGCCTCGGGAAATAGTCTACTAGAAATCCTTAATGCAACGATAATTCTAGCAACTAAACAGGATATTTTCTGGACTATAAATTCTTTCTCAGAAATCCTAAAAAAGTACTATATAAAGTACATAAGGTTGAGAAAGGAGATTTGGTGTCCAGCCACATTAACTAAAATATCCCGACTCACTAGAAGTTAGTTTAATTACGGCTGAGCCCCCAGGGTGTAGATTTATGTTTAAACAAAACAAAATACAGCCCAAATAAAGGTAACAAGGACAAATAACAACAGACTCTGTTATGTTGAATTTAAAAACAAAGTATAAATTCTCACAACAATGAAAGATTTACAAGTGAACAATAAATGTGTGCTCCCATGTATGAGCTAGGAGTTTTTTCCTATGGTAGTTTTGCTGGTAGGTATTATACTCATCTCTCCAAGGACTTCAGTTGCTGCTGAGATGATTTTGTTCGGACTCTCTTGATTTGGTCTGTCCGAGCACTTCAGGTAGAGTAAACAGTTTAATGGGTTCAGAGGGTGCCACCGTTTGATTCCCTGGACAAATCACAAACACGGATAGAGTAAGTCAGTCCTGCTGAATACCTCTTCTGCTTACTGGACTATGACTCAAGTTGGAGTCACCTGGTATGACAGTCTATAATTTTACTCTGGTATGGGATGGTTGGTATAGTAAACCTGGTTGGTAGGGTATGGTTACGTTTGGTATGGTAACGTGGTTGACAGGGTACGGTTCGTAGGGTAGCCTGGTTGTTAGGGTATGGTTGGTAGGGGTAACTTTTCGTACCGTGGACTCATAGCCTGGTTTGTACCCTGGACCCGAAACCTTGTTGGACTGGATGATTAAACAATTGAAGTCATATTAGTTGTGTCTCAAGAGAAATCATCTATGTCTGCTGGGCGATAAGAGTCCATCAGAAACCAAATTAAAACAATCATCGCTAACATTCTATAACAAAGTGTTATCTAGTATTTATGAAATACTCCTACTTAATTGACATTATAGCGTATCTGAAGTTCTCAGCTTCTATCTGGCTGACTGCGTATTTACAGCAGAAGTTTTTCCCATGTAGGCAGTGAGTTTCACAAACTGTGATGTTTGAGACTATAGTCACCAAATGTTTGAGAACCACTGGTTCACATTGTGTCCGTAGAGCTGTATTTTAATGTTGGGGTCATTGTCACCAATGGTTGGAGAACCACTGGGTTATAGTTGTTAGTGCTGTAGTATAACCTGTTGGGGTATCATTGCTGCCGCGGCTTGAGAACCCATAATTTGCATTCTTCTACTGGAGCAGTGAATCTATTTTAGGGTGTTCCTGGTCTCAAAGGGTGAGAACCATTGGCTTCCAGCGTCAGTTGAATTATTACATTTATACAAATGGCTATAGTGCTGTTGCCTATCCTTATATATTTCTATGTTTATGTTATAAACATTCAAATAAACTGGTAGTATAATCAAAACACAGGATGCATGCATATAAACCCATTAAAACAGGACAAGGATAGGTCATAGACGAAAGCATACAGTAGAAATCGTTCAGCAGTCTCATGTAAAAAAAATCAAGGAACATTAAAGCCTGTCACAATGAAGATGACAGAAAGTTTAGAACTGCGCCTAACAAAAGAACCTGAAATAATAAGCTGTAGATAAACATGTGATTATTCAGGATATAAAATCAACAATATTATATCTACTTACTCGCTCAACTGATTCACTACGGATTTGACAACGGTAACCCACCTTCGGGGCCCATTAGCTAGCTTCTGCTGCGTATGACAGTGACCGGGCGAATGCGGTTTTTCCCTCCAAGAATTTTTCACTTGCACCTCTCGTTGACCTCTTGGGTGGCCTCATGGCAATCTCTTCTCGAGACCCACGGGGATCAAGTCCATCTTCATTTTAAACTTATTGTTAAGTCCTATTTGTAGTCAAGGGGAGTTTATCAGTAAAATACTTGTATGTACAGGCCGGACCTTTGTTAGCTCCCTTGTTTAGCTGTTTATGTGTTTAAAATAACTTCGTGAATGTTCTGGATGCAGAATGGTCCAGAACGTGGGTGAACGAAATTCATCTCAGGCGCTAAATCCGCGCTGAGATAAATTTTGCGCTGAGCTGTTTTTTAGGCGAGGAGATTTTTCGTGACATTCGAATGCTGAGATAGCTGAGAGAAGGGACTGACGATTATGGTCAGTGTGTCCCGATATAGAGAATTGTTTTGGCGAAAGGGATTTTGATATTTCCTAAGATTTCATAAAGCCGTGGATATAAAGGCTTGAATATATTCTGCAGAATGGACGTTGTCAAAGATTTTTTCGGGCCATGGATAGGCCGTTATGTTTGATATCTCCGATGAGGGAGATTTGTGAAGGTCGACAGATTATTATTATAGGGAAGGTGTTTTTCTCCCATGAGTTATGTTGAGTCTGACGATATAGAGATTATTGTACTGCGATAGGCAGTTCCCTTTATTGTAGGGATAATTTGGGCCAGGAAACTTTATCATTATGAGCTGCCGTACTTATGCAGCTGTTGTGCTTGGGGTTTTATGCTATGCCCTTAACCACCTACGGATTTGGTGTTCATGAGACGTATCCTATTTGTGCTATGTACTGTAACCTGTGACAATGTGCTTAGTGATGTCCTCGTGACTGTGGAGTATTAAAACAGTGTAGAACGATCAGGAGATATAATCTTTTGCTGACTCCTACATGTGTGTTGGTGTGTGTGTGTGACTATTATTGACTTTTTTGTTAGAACTACATACATTCGCGTTCACTGATGTCTATACACCCACACGCTTGGTCGGCCACCTGTAAGCCCGACGAATGCTGATTTGTCCTTCATCAGCGCACATAATACTATAACATTTATCATCTTCCTCCACCACTCAATAACTCACTTAGATATCAACAGTGATGGCCAGTTCATACTTTACCCGGCGTTGCCCGGAAGTTTCTTATCCTTAAAAAAAACTGACGTTGTGTCAGGATGGCCAGTTCCCACTCTACCAGTGAACCACCAACAAAACACCCAGTTATCACTGATCCGTGTGTGTTACCCAGTTCTCACTGATCACGTGTGTGTTACCCAGTATCACTGATCCGTGTGTGTTACCCAGTTCTCACTGTGCAAGTGTACTGCAGTTCTTACCTCTCCCTTGAATTACATGCTTTCCGTTAAAGATACAAAAGGTCCACTTCCGGGCTGGTAATACTTGGCTTGAAATGCAATACAAATTAAATGTTCTCCAGTGACCGAGTGCATAAATTATCTGCTGTGAGTCATGAGAAATCACGAGGGTTCGCCAGTCTAATCTAATAGAAGTCTTGAAGACAACAGTTTTTTTTTCTCATAGCGATACTAGAGGTTTGGACAGGAATAAAATAATAGACAAAATATATAGTCGGTCAAAAAAGCGGAACGCTGCAGTTACCCACCTCATAAAGCTTGGTCTCGTATAGCGAAGGCGATAATATACATCATTCCCTGCGACAGTATCTGCTATAGAACTCAAAGCCGCTCAAGTCTGGTAAAATTTTCCGCAACACTAACAACACGCCAAGTCCCTAGTCATTCAACAGCTGATTTCCAATATTCTACGAGTTTACCAAAATCATGTGATTTTTTAATTTACTGTATGAATGGTTTGTATTTTGGTTGGTTTTTTTTTCGTTTTTTTTTTTTCATTGCTTTCTTTTTTTTTTTTTTTTTAAAAACATACTTAAATGTCAATCGACTGGATATTATAAATCTATTCTATTATTTTACCTTTATAATGTTGCATGCTTAAATAATGCTCAAAATACACGTGCGAATGAAAGGAAACAGAATGCAGGATGACAGAGAGAGGAAGGGCAGAATGTTAGACGGCCATGCGTGCTCAATTTTTTACCCTTTGAAAAGAAATTCGTTCGTTCGTTCTTTTATAATTTACTTCAGGCTCGCAGGACACAAAAGAAAGGTCTGTGTTACCAGTTATTTTTGTTTTATTTCCAAATAGGTCAGTCCAACTTTTGTCTATTGTAGTTCCCGGTGGTGTGTCAGGAGACAAGGACAAATATGGCTACTACTCACTCCAGTATGTCGTAACAGTCCACTAATATGTGAATGTACATTTAACAGACCATCGCACCATGTACAGCAAATTGCTACAGAGTACACCACCACAGGTGTAGTTGTGGTGTAATACGGAACAGGAAGTCACGTGGACATGAATGTAGTTGTGGTTTAATATTGAACAGGAAGTCACGTGGACATTAATGTAGTTGTGGTTTAATATTGAACAGGAAGTTACGTGGACATGAATGTAGTTGTGGTTTAATATTGAACAGGAAGTCACGTGGACATGAATGTAGTTGTGGTTTAATATTGAACAGGAAGCCACAGCGGACATGAAAGTAGTTCTGGTTTAATATTGAACAGGAAGCCACAGTGAGCATGAACAGGAAGACACAGTGGACATGAACAGGAAGCCACAGTGGACATGAAAGTAGTTGTGGTTTAATATTGACCAGGAAGCTATAGTGGACATGAAAGTAATTGTGGTTTAATATTGAACAGAAAGTCACGTGGACATTAAAGTAGTTGTGGTTTAATATTGAACATGAAGCCACAGTGGACATGAATGTAGTTGTTGTTCAATACTGAACAGGAAGTCACGTGGCCATGAAAGTAGTTGTGGTTTAATATTGAACAGGAAGTCACAGTGGACATGAATGTAGTTGTGGTTTAATATTGAACAGGAAGCTATAGTGGACATGAAAGTAGTTGGGGTTTAATATTGAACAGGAAGTCACAGTGAACATGAAAGTAGTTGTGGTTTAATATTGAACAGGAAGTCACAGTGGACATGAAAGTAGTTGTGGTTTAATATTGAACAGGAAGTCACAGTGGACATGAATGTAGTTGTGGTTTAATATTGAACAGGAAGCTATAGTGGACATGAAAGTAGTTGGGGTTTAATATTGAACAGGAAGTCACAGTGGACATGAAAGTAGTTGTGGTTTAATATTGAACAGGAAGCTATAGTGGACATGAAAGTACTTGTGGTTTAATACTGAACAGGAAGTCACAGTGGACATGAATGTAGTTGTGGTTTAATATTGAACAGGAAGTCACAGTGGACATGAATGTAGTTGTGGTTTAATACTGAACAGGAAGTCACAGTGGACATGAATGTAGTTGTGGTTTAATACTGAACAGGAAGTCACAGTGGACATGAAAGTAGTTGTGGTTTAATATTGAACAGGAAGTCACAGTGGACATGAAAGTAGTTCTGGTTTAATATTGAACAGGAAGCTATAGTGGACATAAAAGTAATTGTGGTTTAATATTGAACAGGAAGTCACGTGGACATGAAAGTATTTGTGGTTTAATACTGAACATGAAGCCACAGTGGACATGAAAGTATTTGTGGTTTAATACTGAACAGGAAGCCACAGTGGACATGAATGTAGTTGTGGTTCAATACTGAACAAGAAGTCACGTGGTCATGAAAGTAGTTGTGGTTTAATATTGAACAGGAAGCCACAGGGGACATGAAAGTAGTTGTGGTTTAATACTGAACAAGAAGTCACAGTGGACATGAAAGTAGTTGTGGTTTAATACTGAACAGGAAGTCACATAGACATGAAAGTAGTTGTGCTTTAATACTGAACAGAAAGCAACAGTGGACATGAAAGTAGCTGTGATATAATACTGAACAGGAAGTCACGTGGAGATGAAAGTTGTTGTGCTTTAATACTAACAGGAAGTCACGTGGACATGAAAGTAGTTGTGGTTTAATACTGTACAGGAAGTCACGAGGGCGTAAAGCAGTTGTGGTTTAATACTGAACTGGAGGTCACGTGGACATGAACGTAGTTGGCATTTTAAGCTAGCATTTCAGTTTTAAACAACACGATTCAATCTTTTTGTGTGATACAGGTTAAACAAGGGTCAGTAATTTTATGATACACAGGTTTAACAACAAAAGTCAATCATTTTGAATAACACAGGTTTAAAAACGAGAGACAATTATTTTATGTCACTCACGTTTAGCAACAAGAGACAATTATTTTGTGTCACACAGATTTAACAACAAGAGACCCTCATTTTGTGCCACACAGGTTTAACAGCAAGAGACAATTATTTTGTGTCACACAGGTTTACCAACAAGAATCAAACATTTTATGTCACACAGGTTTAACAACAAAAGTAAAACATTTCATGTCACACAGGTTTAGCAACAAGAGACAATTACTTTATGTCACACAGGTTTAACAGCACGAGTCAAACATTTTGTGTCTCACAGATTTAACAACATGAGTCAATACATTTGTGTCACATAGGTTTAAAACAAGAGTAAATCATTTTTATAACACAGGTTTAACAACAAGTCAATCATAAAGAAGACAGACGTCATGACACTCAATGTGAGCAACCCCGAGCCCATAACACTTCAAGAACTGGAACAGACAGACACCTTCACATACCTAGGATGCATAGTAACACCAGATGGCGGAGCAAGCAAAGGCATCAACAACAGAATGAACAAATCAAGAACAGCCGTTTATAGTCCAAACAACATCTGGAAGTCCTCTCAATACAGCACAAGCACAAAATTAAGATTATATCAGAGTTGTGTGCTTTCTGTGTTTCTCTATGGTGCGGAATGCCGGAGAGTTACAGAGAAGGAAATTTCGAAACTGTCTTCTTTTCACACAACATGCCTAAGAAAAATTATCCGAATCTTTTGGCCGAATATCATCACCAACCAAGATCTGCTTACTCGGAGCAAGCAAGAGGACGTGCACACCATCATATCTGGCAGACGCTGGAGCTGGGTTGGCCATGTCTTCAGAAAAGACCCCGGTGCCATCACAAGAACAGCTATGCTATGGACCCCTGAAGGAAAACGAAAGAGAGGCCGACCAAAAACAACCTGGCGGAGGACTGTGGAGGCTGAGATGCAAAGAATGAACCAGAGTTGGGAGTACTGTACGAAGGATTGCCACCGACCGAGCAAAGTGGAATCAATTTGTTGCTGCCCTACAAGACGCCACCAGGCGTGATGGCCACTGACTGCTTTGACAGTCGGCAGCAACGGATCAAAGAACGAAGAAGAATCATTTTGTGTAACACAGGTTTAACAACAAGAGACATCATTTTGTTTCACACAGGTTTAACCCTACATCATGGGAAAGAATGGGTTAGGTATGATGAACGAGAATGGGGAACTATTAGCAAACTTCTGTGCTTCAAAACAACTTGCTATAGGAGGAAGCATATTTCCACTTTAAAGAATACATAAAGCAACTTGGATCTCACCAGACCACAGAACTGAGAATCAGATTGATCACATATGCATAAGTAAGAAGTTTAGGTCATCATTGCAGGATGTGCAAGTATGTAGATGAGTAGACGTGGTATCAGACCACCATTTTCTGTTGGCTAAATCAAAACGAAAACTCAAGAAATTTACAACAGTATGTATGTTACAAACAACGGTATAATGTGGGATATCTACGAAATCAGGAAATAAGAGAAAACTTTTCAATCACAGTATTCAACAAATACCAAGTACTCCAACAGCTGGTAGATGAAACAGATACGGACGACCACTGGCAACAAGTAACAAATAAATGAAACGAGAAATGTGAATAAGTACTGAGAAAAAAGAGAACATCAGCACAAAGCATGGATAACAATAGAAACCATTAGCAAGATAGACGACAGGAAAAATAAGAAAGCATATTTAAACGGAAGCAAAATTAGAAGCTCCAAAGCCACGGCTCATGAAGTGTACATAGAAGCTAACAAAGAAGTAAGAAGAAACATCAAAAGGGACAAGAGAAAGTATTTTGAAGAGTTGGCAAGGGAAGCAGAGGAAGCTGCAGCCAAAGAATATATGAGGGACCTGTACAACTACACAAAGAAGCTAACAGGGAAGTATAAGCAAGTAAATTGCCTCATAAAAGATAAGAATGGAAAATTGCTTAGTAATATACAAGAACAAATGAAGAGATGGACAGAACATTTTGAGGAACTTCTCAATAGACCAGCTCCAACTAATCCCCCAGACATCCAGTCAGCAGAAGATGAGCTACAAATATCAGTGCCAGGAAAATGATTAAACAGAATATCCGTGCGAGATTAAAAGAGTCCATAGACAAGCAAGTGAGAGATGAACAAGCAGGTATTTGACAAAACAGATCCTGTACAGACCAGATAGCCACATTGAGAATAATAGCTGAACAAAGTATGTAATGGAATTCAGCGCTATACATCGGATTCGTGGACTATGAAAAGGCATTTGACAGTGTAGACAGGGAATCACTTTGGAAATTGATGATGCATTATAGAGTTCCCATGAAGATCATTAACTTAATAAGGAAGACCTATGAAAACATGACATGTAGAGTTCTTCATGGAGGAGAACTTATAGAACCGTTTAGAATTAGAAAGGAAGTGAGACAGGGATGCCTCGTGTCTCCATTGTTTGTCTTACTAGCAACATATTGGGTAATGAAAACATCGACATCACAGAACAGCAATGGAATCCAGTGGAATCTGACTGAACATCTTAATGATCTGGATTTTGCTGATGACATGGCTCTTCTGCCCCATAACTATAATCATATACAAGAGAAAATGACTATTCTCGATGAGAGGTCTCAACAAGTGGTCCTGATAATACACTTGGAAAAGACAAAGATTTTGAGAATAAATACAAGAAATGATAACAAGGTTCAACTTGAAGAAACACCACTAAAGGATGTAGAATCGAACCTATATATAGGCAGCAATATGCAAGGGAAAGTCAGAAAGTAAGGATCGGGTATTTAATTACCTCCGACGTACTGCACGCAGTGAGATGGCTTTTCGCTGACAGGAAGTTCAGACCTTGACCGCTAAGCGGAACAACAAATCAAGCCCTAGCTCCGCCATTTTCCTAACCTAGGCAGTTTAACAATGACTACTGCACTGTGTGAGTGGACACAAGAAGATGTACCATCAGTTACTCGGTTTATGTGGGCAACAATGACAGCACCGATTCAAATTCATCATGAACTTGATGGTGTGTATGGCCCGAACGTGATGAGCCTGCAGCAAGTGAGAAAATGGTGTCGTGAATTCAGTGGCGGTTGAGTTAGTGTGACGGACGAACAAAAAAGCGGGTTGTCCTTCCTCGTCAGCAAATCTTGTCCCTGCAACTGAGGAAAATTTGCGTGCTGATCGAAGCGTGTCACTTAACGATTTGGAAGAACAATGTAATCTTTCACATTGCACAAACTGGGACATTGTTCACGACCGTTTAGGGTACCGAAAAGTGAGCAGCAGGTGGGTCCCTTGGCAACTGACAGAAGACCACAAGAACAACCGTATGGGTGCGTCCCTCACCCATCTCCTCCGCTTTCATGGTGAGGATTTCTTGGACCAAATCGTTACTGGAGATGAAACGTGGGTATACCACTACTGTGGCAGCAAGGGAAAGACGGACGGGCAAAGGGAACGAATAGTGAGAATCGAATATAGGAAAGTCTAGATAGAGTAGAAAAAGGGGATGCGCGAAGAATGATGGGCATGAGAATATAGGTGAACAGAAATCCACTTAAGGCACGCTTTTCAGCAGCAGTCCAGAGGCGTGGGTAATTAGTGCAGGTCGCACAGATACGCGAGTAGCCATGTTGAAGGCAGTACTCAAGTAGTTTGGGTGATGAATATTTCGCGGACAAGGAGATGAGTTTGAGTGATGATTAACCCAACATATTGAATAGTAAGAATTCTTGTCTAGAAGGAGAACTGGTGTGAGTTAGGTTTTATTCAGAAAAGGTATGTAGGGTGAAACCTAATACATATACATTGAGAGGTTCGGTTCCATCAATAGATAACCTGATGACTGATATGATAGATAACCTGATGACTGATATGATAGATAACCTGATGACTGATATGATAGATAACCCGATCACTGATATGATAGATAACCTGATCACTGATATGATAGATAACCTGATCACTGATATGATAGATAACCTGATCACTGATATGATAAATAACCTGATCACTGATATGATAGATAACCTGATCACTGATATGATAGATAACCTGATCACTGATATGATAGATAACCTGATCACTGATATGATAGATAACAATAGACAAAGAAATTGTAAGGAAGACAGAACAGAACTATAGATTATAACACATGAATGATGACTGATGGTTCAAAGGTCATAAGGTGTAGATTTGATACTGAACGAGAGAGAGTGAGGAAAGGAAGAACTTACACATTGATAATTCTGTGATGGACCACTATTGTAGAAGCCAGAGCGACAGCAATGGTACACACACATGTAAATAAACCATTTCAGTTAACTATGGCGTTATCTCATCGCTTGCTGTGTGCGTGTGACTTGTAATCATTCATCATGTCATCGCTAGCTACTGAAGCAAAGAACCTGGGCATGCAACGGCCATGTGAGGTAACCACCTGTCAGCGCAGGCGGCCACACCATTATAGACTGATACAGCGACCCAGGCTGTCATACTACTGTCCTGAGACAAAACCCCAACCCATGGCGAGCTAACGGGTATTGATTGATTTATTGAGGTTTAAACAAGAGACAATCATTTTTTGTCACACAGGTTTAACAACAAGAGACAATCATTTTATGGCACACAGGTTTAACAACAAGAGACATTAATTGTGTGTCACACATGTTTAATAAAAAGAGACAATCTTATCCCCACATCTTATTCAACTAGTCAACATCAGTGTCTTAACGTTAGAAAAAATAAATATTCATCAGTGCTGAGTGTAAAATTACAGCTAGAAATTCTTATACATATTTCAGTCACTGACATGACAGTAAGACATTTATTACTGAAATATTAAAAGCCTCCAATTTATTTTCAGTGTTTACCAGTTCTTTCTTTTTCTTTGATCCTTAGCCACCGACCGTCAAAGCAGTCAGTGGCCATCACCCCTAGTGGCATCTTGTAGGGCAACAACAAATTGATTCCACTTTGCTCGGTCGGCGGCCATTCTTCGTACAGTGCCCCAACACTGGTTCATTCTTTGCATCTCAGCCTCCACAGTCCTCCGCATTAATAATAATAATAAATTCTTTAAGCACCAAACACGGCGCATAAGGCAGAAACCAGTGCTCTCCAGGTTGTTCGTTGTGACGCCACTCCTCTTAGCTCTTGCACATTATTTAGGCCCAACGTTCTTCCTTCTCTTATTATTGTTCTTCTGAGTGTTTCTTTTGGTCTTCCCTTTTTCCTCTTACCCTCAGGAACCCAAGTGAGCGCCTGTAGTGGTATTCTGTTGTTTTGCATTCGTAGGACATGACCGATATATGACCATCGTCTTTTCCTTATATAGTCGGAGACATATTTCTGCCTAGAGTCTTCTCTTATTTGTCGATTAGTCTTGAATTCTTTCCAACTGATGTTCATGAGTTTTCTAAGACATTTGTTCTCGAATGTATTCAGCTTGTTCTCCAATGATTTTGTTATTTTCCAACTCTCACAGCCGTATGTTAAACACTGAGATAACATTTGAATTAAACAGACGAAGCTTGGTATGTATATTCAATGATCGTAATTTCCAAATGTTAGATAATCTATTGAAGGCGCTAGCTGCCAAAGCAATTCTAGTATGGATTTCTCTTGTTGTGTCACCATCCTGAGTCATTTTACTGCCTAAATAATTGAAACTTTCAACTTTCTGTAGTTTTTCCCCGTTCAAGATGATATCAAAGGTCTCGTTAGAAAAGTTCATAGCTTTAGTTTTAGAGGCATTTATTTGGAGACCTATTTTAACCGAGAGATGACACAAATTATTTATTGCTTCTTGGGAATATAATTACATATGTACATTACAAGTAATGTACACAAAATTATGTTGAATTTCCTTACCTTGTGTCTGTAATTAGTTCTGTGTTGACAATGTCGTCCTCAGTATCGTTGTACAATGTTTTCTCGACAACGATCTTGACTTGTGTGAAGGATATGAGCTGATTGCGTTAGGAGCTAAAAATAAACCATACGGACTTTCCAGATGACGTCATATGTCATAACAAGTTTTCCCGATTCTGACAATATCGGTCTCACATTGGCTTTGGTGTCAGGGTTTCTTAAATTGTAGCCAATTGACCACACGATTGTCCGTGAATGTATTGTAGGGGATCCGTGTACACAACGTGTCGTCTATGGACCCATTGAGGGTGCGCGGATGGCTTAAAGGGGGCCCGTGCACTTAACCTGTTGTCTATAGACCCTATTAAAATGTCAAATTGTTTATTATGTTTTTATGTACATTTTGTTCTAACAAGTCGAGCAGACTATTGTGACCTTTGGCTCTAAAGCAGGTTTTTTTTTCTACCTATCCCAGCGGACTCACTGTTAACTCACTTACTCACACCTAAAACACGAGAACAGTGACCATACCTCTCTCTACCAAACATCACGCATAAATCCTTCTCACTAGTGAACATAACAAACTCACAACAATAAATAACCCATACTCCGTCCTATTCCCTACCCAAAATATGTACAGTTACTACTGTTACACAACAAAAAACAATTTCAACAACAACTATAATAATTACAAATACTGCAACAAATAAAAGTGACAAAGTACAGTTGAGACATAAAATAGAATTAAGATATTGTGAGAGTCAACATGTCAGTAACAGAAAGAAAGTACAGCTAACTAGCCAGTCACTGAGATCGTTAGTGTATTTCTCGGCGATAGATAGATGGCGGAGAAAATGAAGAATAATCAGACTATGAAGACATTATTGAGAAAGAATAAACAGGATTTTGACAAAACAGATCAGATACAGAAAATACAGTAAAACTGCATATAATATGTGACATGACCTTGAAAATGAACTTCTCATTAGATTCGTGAAATATTAAAAATCTTTTGACCAAGCATGACTCAGTCCCTCTTATAATCAGTATCCGAATAAAGAAAATATATGAAGATACTAATAGCAGAATTGTTCATGTGTGACAACTTACCGAACCAACTGAGATAAGAAAACAAGAGGTTGGAGCGTGACTGGTATGACTCTTGTTACCATTTCTCTTTTTTACTGGCTGTTGATAGGGTCATGACCTCAGTGATAAGCTAGAAAAACTGAGTTCAACAACTTGACGATCTACAGTTTGCCGCTGACCCACAATCATGATCAGAAGCATTAACAACAAACAAAACACAAACACTTCATAAAATATTAAAATATTACGTGTGAAATTTCACAGAGACAGACATAATTTGTTATAGTACAAGCAGTAAATTCTGCTCTTAAAGAAGCATTCCCACAAGATGAGAACACTTCATATATTTTGTTGTTGTGACCATATTTTGTAATCGTGTCAGAAATCGGGAAAGCCAATTCTTACACTTGACAGTGTATCTCGTGACTGCCTGACGTAGCAGTATATGTTATTATTAGAAACGGGAGAGCCCCATACTGTTCTATCGGCTGTCTTCCTCCTGGCCTTGTGCCATTCTAGTTATCGTTCATTCATCATCATCATTCCTGTTCGTTTCCTGTGGAACATAGGGCAGAAACAGTTGCTCTCCATCGATTTCTATTCTGTGCTGCCTTTTTCAGCTGTGCCCAAGTCATTCCAATTTCCCTAGCCTCCTCTTCAACAGTTCTTCTCCAAGTTCTCTTTGGCCTCCCCACTCTTCTTTTCCCCTGTGGGTTCCAGTCAAGGGCAATTCTGGCTGTGCTTGATTTTTCTCTTCTGAGTGTATTTGTCCTATCTACAACTACTACTATTGCTACTACTTCTGCTACTACTAAGACTGCTGCTACTACTACTACTACTGCTAATGCAACTATCACTACTGCTATTACTACTGCTGCTACTACTATTTTGTGTCATCTTTCGGTTAAAATTGGTCTCCAAATAAATGCCTCTAAAACTAAAGCTATGAACTTTTCTAACGAGACCTTTGATATCATCTTGAACGGGGAAAAACTACAGAAAGTTGAAAGTTTCAATTATTTAGGCAGTAAAATGACTCAGGATGGTGACACAACAAGAGAAATCCATACTAGAATTGCTTTGGCAGCTAGCGCCTTCAATAGATTATCTAACATTTGGAAATTACGATCATTGAATATACATACCAAGCTTCGTCTGTTTAATTCAAATGTTATCTCAGTGTTAACATACGGCTGTGAGAGTTGGAAAATAACAAAATCATTGGAGAACAAGCTGAATACATTCGAGAACAAATGTCTTAGAAAACTCATGAACATCAGTTGGAAAGAATTCAAGACTAATCGACAAATAAGAGAACTCTAGGCAGAAATATGTCTCCGACTATATAAGGAAAAGACGATGGTCATATATCGGTCATGTCCTACGAATGCAAAACAACAGAATACCACTACAGGCGCTCACTTGGGTTCCTGAGGGTAAGCGGAAAAAAGGAAGACCAAAAGAAACACTCAGAAGAACAATAATAAGAGAAGGAAGAACGTTGGGCCTAAATAATGTGCAAGAGCTAAGAGGAGTGGCGTCACAACGAACAACCTGGAGAGCACTGGTTTCTGCCTTATGCGCCGTGTTTGGCGCTTAAAGAATTTATTATTATTATTATTACTACTATTTCTCGTACTACTATTGCTTAAACTACTGCTGCTGCTACTAATACTACTACTAATAATACTACAATTCTTCTACTACAACTTTTGCTACTGCTCCTATTACTACTACTACTGCTAATACTACTTCTACTACTATCACTGCTTGTACTACTACTACTACTATTTCTACTATTACAACTGCTGCTATTACAACTTGTACTACTACTACTACAAATGCTTCTGCTTCTACTACGAGTACTATTACTACTACTTCTGCTGCCATTACTATTACTACAACTACTTTTACTACTATTACTAATATTACTGCTACTACGATTACTACTTCTACTAAAACTGCTGCAACTACTTTTACTACTACTACTATTATTTTTACTACTACTGCTACTACTAATATTACTACTTCTACTACAACAACAACTGCTGCTACTATTATTATTTTTACTACAACTGCTACTAATATTACTACAACTACAACTGTTGCTACTACTATCAGCATTACTACTACTACTACTGTTAATATTGTGACTTCTTTGTCTTCTCCTACGGTATTATTAATTCTACTACTACACACCTTGTACATCTACGTGTCCTACTGCTTCTATTCTTGTTACATTCACCACTACTACACCGTCTGTATTTACTACTTCTGGTACTACCACTACTTTTTCTTCTGCTACTACCACTATAAATTGTGTACTTCGGATCATGAGGAATTAATATTGTACAACTATTCTAACGCTTACTGTAACAAGAGCTAATGCATTATGGCCGTGTGTGTTGGTGTTGTTTAGTGGTAAGTCCGATCACTATCCTAACAGTGGGTGGTTGCACATGATGATGTTTCACGTACGAGTACATAAATTAAACACGAAGAACTGGTGCAGGATGATGAACTCGATGGTAATGCACTTCACTAGAACAGCGGTGAAGTCAACAAAAGTAGTCAAGTTTATTTACATGATGTTTTCAGGAATGTAATGATACATCAAGTAGAAGAGGATTCAATCTATCCTGCCTTGCCACTGGAGTAATAAAACTTTTCATACAGTCATTTCTATGTTGATTATTTACAAATCCGACCTTTCATTCCTCGGACCATGGGTTCCGGTTAACTGCCCCTGTTTCTATTCTTCTTCTCTGTCAATGTCATTACTTTTTCTGCCCAAACCTTTTTTTTTTTTTCCATTTCTGAGTCTAGAACGTTGAACATTTCAAGTTAATGGTTTCTTTTGTTGTTTTCTGACGATAAAATGTCCTGGACTATTTCTGTGTCCGGGATGCTAGAGTCTGGAGGGGGCCAGAGATTGAAAGTGAACACTACCTGCTTACAATCAAAATAACAACTGAAAGAGTTGCTCAGCCTAGGAACTGCCCAACATCACGCAAGAAACCAAGTAAACGAACGGGAGAAATGAGCATTAGGATCTACAAGCTGAGAGAGCCAGAAATTAAGACCAGATATCAGGGGCTTATTGCTGCAGCGGTGAGCAACGCAGAAGAACAACCTGATGACTTGGAAACCCTCTGGCTTAAATTCAAGGACACCATAAAGACATGCTGCAGAAGCATGCGGTGAAGTCCGACGGGAACAAGAGAAAGAGGACACCTTGGTGGACAGAGAGAGTCAAAGATAAAATAAGAGAGAAGAAAATGGCATGGAAACAATACTTAGGAGCTAAATACACAACAGGACAAATGGAGATATATAGAGAATATGTGACACTCAGAACAGAAGCAAAGAACAAGGTGCTAGCAGCAAAACAGAAGTCCTGGGAAGAATTTGGAGAAAAGCTAGAAAAACATGCACAAGAAAACCATAAATTGTTCTATAAGGAAGTAATAGAAAGATGGAAAGAATAATTCTCAGAACTCCTGGATGGTGAGCAAGGTCAAGCATCAGAAATGATAACCACTAGCACAGAAGAGAAACCAATGGCGGTGAAGATGACATGAAGATGGAAGAACTGAAGGCAGCACTGGAGAAAATCAAGATGGGCAAAGCAGCAGGGCATGATGGTATAACACCAGAAATGGTTAAGTACATGGGAGCATCAGGCGACCTATTACTCTTAAGGGTCCTACAAGCATGCGTGGTGCAACAAGACATTACTACAGGATTGAGAGATTGATATCATAACATAAATTTTCAAAAAGCGTGACAATCGACAATGTGGAAACCATAGAGACATATCCCTTCTCAGTGTCTCTGGTAAAATCTACTCTTGAATCCTAGAGCAGAGACTCAGACGCTTAGCTGAGCCACAATTGGATGAGGTCCAGTGTGGATTCCGAGCAAACCGAAGTACTCACGACCTAATCTTCACACTCAGAGAGCTGAGTGAAAAGGCCCTTGAGTATAAGAGTTAGATCCATCTTTGTTTCATAGATCTAGAAAAGGTGTTTGACAGGGTCCCCTGGAGCAAACTTTGGGATTGTTTGGCAAGGAAGAACTTTCCAGCACCTCTGATTCATGCTATACAGAGCTTCTACAAGTCTTGCAGAAATTATGTGAGGACAGCAAACCATAAGTCAGAAGAGTTCAGGACCACCACTGGTGTAAGACAAGGTGATATTCTGTCAACTTATCTTTTAATACTTCTCGTGGACGATGTTATCAAGTCATGTAAGGAGAGAACAAGAAAGTATTCAGTGGGGTACTGGACGATGAGAAAGGTCTGTATTTCAGAGCTGGCATTTGCTGATGATGTTGCCCTGATTGCTAAATCAGAGGCACATCTCCAATCCAACCTGCAAGTCTGGAATGAAGAGCTGGAGAAGAGAGGGATGGTCATAAGCAGCTCTAAATCAAAATCCATGGTGATATCATGAGAAGAAAGAAGACATCAGATTAAGCTAGGAGAACAGATCTTGGAACAGGTTGACCACTTACCTCAGAGCTATTATAGACCGGAAGGGAGGCATCAAAGAAGAGTTGGATACTCGAAAAGCAGAAGCTGGGAGACTTTTTCAGGCCATAAATCGAGGATTCCTCAGCAAGAGAGAGGTTGGTAAGAAAACGATGATGGCTGTATACCGCTCCACCTATGTCCCAGTCTTGACATATGGATGCGAGTCATGGGCAATGACTACAGCCCACAAAAGCCAGATTCAAACCTCAGAAATTAGGTATCTAAGGAAGGTGGTTGAAGTAACAAGACGAAACATGGTCCAAAACCAGACAATACGTCAAGGCCTAAAATCCCACCCCCTGCAGACCAAGTAGAAGAGTCCCAACTAAGATGGTTTGGCATGTCGGCAGAATGGGAGAAAGTCGGCTACCACGACAAGCATGGGAAACAAAGAGCCATGGATCCAGACCCCCAGAGTCTGCTGGGAGGACAACATTAGACAATCTTTGAAGGACCGAGGACTAGAATGGAACCAGGCCAGGAGAAAGACAGCCGATATGATAGTCTGGCGCTCTCTCGTCCAAACCTTTACACCTCACGGTAGGAGGGGAACGACTAAGTAAGTAAGTATGCAGCTCATGCAGACAATACCGTCCATCTCATGCAGCTGTCAAAGTGCACAAATCTGTGCATCAGACAGTTACAATTGATCCAAATGATGATGATGTCGGTGATGAAGACATTGCACCAAAGCAACCAGAGCAGCAAAGTTCTGACACTAGGGTCGTTATTGTATGCAGCCTGTTCAACTGGTTGCAGTCTGAATTCAGTGCTAAATGAACGACAAACATTCACATTAATATTGTGGCAGTTAAGAAGAGTTATTTTTCAGAATATTACTACAGTACACTTTGTTTCAAAAGTTTAAGACTTCCCAGAAACAGTAAGATAATCAGTTTCATTAAACAATTAATTTAAGATTTAAATTTATAAAATTACACTTTCATGATCAAATTTCTTACTTTGTTTATAAAGTTTTGTCACATAATTGTTTTGCTTCATTAACTGTCAAAACTTTCATTTTTGGTTGACTGTTTTAAAATTGAAAATAATTACTGTGCCGGTTTAGGAGGTGTCTTGAACTTAGGAAACTGACTGTATTATGATGTGCATAGTTTTTGTATATTTAAATTTGCACATAGCGTTAGTGTTTTTGGTTACTTTCTGTAAGATATTAAGTTAAAACTGTTTCAGTTATATGGAACACTGAGATGTGACTTGTTGGTTACTTACTGTAAGATATTAAGTTAAAACTGTTTCAGTTATATGGAACACTGAGATGAGACTTGTATGTTCTATGTAATGTGCTATATTTAGTAACTCGTGTTTCACATAATTAAACTGAGTTATCTGTATACAAATGATGTAGTGTATAGAACTAAACTAAGTTGTAAGTATAAGTAGGTGATTATAAATGTAAGCTTATGTGTTTACTCAAGACCATGTGGAGTGGACGTCCACAAGGGGGGAGGTGGTCGGGGTCAATCAGAGGTGGGCATGGGGGAGGGGAGGATAAAACAATGCCAGAATTTTGTGGACGTCTTTTATGGATGGCCCCTAGAGAGTGTATTATCTAGTGGTGAAGATACCAAGATCAGCCTACCCAGCTGTAAATGGGTATAAGACTCTGCCCTTGACGTTAGGGAAGGCAAAGGATGAGAGAAAAGGAAACTTGTCACCCCACCTCATAAAAAAGCCAGACCTAGTATGGCCAAGTCTCAAATACTTCACTCCCCAACGGCAGTATCTACAAACAACTATGTGTACCTTTACACTGAGGTTCAGCTTGTTATGTAGTAGTAGTTCCCTATCAGACATAGGTTCAGCATGTTATGTAGTAGTAGCTCACTGTCAGTCATAGGTTCAGCATGTTATGTAGTAGTAGCTCACTGTCAGTCATAGGTTCAGCTTGTTATGTAGTAGTAGCTCACTGTCAGTCATAGGTTCAGCTTGTTATGTAGTAGTCGCTCACTGTCAGTCATAGTTTCAGCATGTTATGTAGTAGTAGCTGACTGTCAGTCATAGGTTCAGCATGTTATGTAGTAGTAGCTGACTGTCAGTCATAGGTTCAGCATGTTATGTAGTAGTAGTAGTAGCTCCCTGTCAGTCATAGGTTCAGCATGTTATGTAGTAGTAGTAGCTCACTGGCAGTCATAGGTTCAGCATGTTATGTAGTAGTAGCTCCCTGTCAGTCATAGGTTCAGCTTGTTATGTAGTAGTAGCTCACTGTCAGTCATACATTCAGCTTGTTATGTAGTAGTAGTAGTAGTAGTAGCTCCCTGTCAGTCATATGTTCAGCTTGTTATGTAGTAGTAGTAGTAGTAGTAGTAGTAGTAGTAGTAGTAGTAGTAGTAGTAGTAGTAGTAGTAGTAGTAGTAGTAGTAGTAGTAGTAGTAGTAGTAGTAGCTAACTGTCAGTCATAGGTTCAGCATGTTATGTAGTAGTAGTAGTAGCTCACTGTCATTCATAGGTTCAGCATGTTATGTAGTAGTAGTAGTAGCTCACTGTCATTCATAGGTTCAGCTTGTTATGTAGTAGTAGTAGTAGCTAACTGTCAGTCATAGGTTCAGCATGTTATGTAGTAGTAGTAGCTCACTGTCAGTCATAGGTTCAGCTTGTTATGTAGTAGTAGTAGTAGCTCACTGTCAGTCATAGGTTCAGCTTGTTATGTAGTAATAGTAGCAGCTCACTGTCAGTCATAGGTTCAGCTTGTTATGTAGTAGTAGCTCCCTGTCAGTCATAGGTTCAGCATGTTATGTAGTAGTAGTAGTAGCTCACTGACAGTCATAGGTTCAGCATGTTATGTAGTAGTAGCTCACTGTCAGTCATAGGTTCAGCATGTTATGTAGTAGTAGTAGCTTTCTGTCAGTCACAGGTTCAGCATGTTATGTAGTAGTAGTAGTAGCTCCCTGTAAGTCATAGGTTCAGCATGTTATGTAGTCTTAGCTCCCTGTCAGTCATAACTGACTAGGGGAGTGCACCCCTGATGTCATAGTCCTTAGCTGTTTTTTTTCCTGGTGTTTCTTTTGGTGTGGCCTTTTCTCTTCTGCTCATTGTGACAGCTTCTTTTTTCCCATTCTAAGGTGGCGCCATAGGTAGCATCACCACTTGGTGCGACTGGTTGCTTTATCCTCCCAGGTTTCTGGATTTGTGTTCAGTGCCCTCATGCCTCTCTTGTACACATCTTTGAACTTCAGTTGCGGTCGCTCAATTCTTCTTTTGCAATCTGCCAGTTGTAAGGTAAAGGGTAAAGGATCCCGTTGCACGGTTTTTGAGGCATATTGGGAATATGGTGTTAGGCCCATATTTTCTTGACCATCGTCACAATAGGAGAGATGTGGTCAGCATCACACCAATCTGACAGTTGTGCGTTGAAAATATCTTTGGAGATGTGAATATCTTCTGTGTGGCAGACAAGGCAAAGCCAAATACTTGATGACATCTTCTAGTACGAGAAAACACATACTTTCTTTCATGCTTTTAAATCTGTTTGTCTGTCTACTGAAGAAGATATATTCCAACATCCCACCCAACTCCAAATAAATATGAAATCAAGCACATTGCTTTTTAATGACATATAAACACACATCTAAACATATGAGTAATGTTTCACTATAGTTTTTAACTGACATGTAACATACAGCTACACACATTTACACTTCTGAGTAACACACATCTACATTGCTACACACATCTTGTACTATAATTTTGAGCCACACAAGTAGCACATCTACATTCCTGACTGACACACATTTACACTGGTGAGTAACACACATCTACACTCCTGAGTGACACTCATCAACACTCCTGGGTGACACTCATCAACGCTCATGAGTGACACACATCTACATTTATGAGTGACACACATCTACATTGGTGAGTGATGTTTCTGTATATGTGCTCTCAAAATCCATTTCTCATCAAACTGTTTGTTGCAATAATGACATTTAAATGTGTCCCTGCTGTGCCAGCGTAAATGTCGTAAATGTCGAATTAAAAGGTGCTTCACTTTGAAAGTCCTTGGACACTGGTCACACATGAATGGATGGACACCAGTGTGCACTCGTATGTGAGCTGTCAGTTTACTGGCCTCGTAAAAGGCAGCACCACAAGTGGCACACAGATACGGCCTGTCACTGACGTGACGCTTAACATGGAGAGCCAGGTTTGTATTAGATCTGAAACGTTGAGCACAGTAACAGCACTGGTAAGGTAGAATGTCTGAGTGAATCCTTTCATGAAGTCAGACTTGGTAAGATGTTGCAAAATGTAAAGAACGTTGTGAACATTTGTATGGTTTCTCACCAGAATGTGTTCGGTTGTGAATTTTTAGCTGGTAACGTCTAGGAAAAGTTTTCCCACAGTCTGCACAAGCAAAGATTGGTGGCTGCTTGTCATGCCGGCTTAAATGATTGTCCAAATATTTTTTGGCTGTGAAAGCCCGTGGACACAAGCTACAGGGATATGGCTTTTGAGCTACATGTGTATGCACGTGTCGCTGAAGTCGACTTTTGTTTGGAAACTGTTTGTTGCAGGTTGGACACTCATGCTTTAATTCATCAAAATGTCTCGTCACCACATGATGTCTTAGATGGCTCGTTTGTTTGTACTTCTTCCCACACAAAAGGCAACGTCTAATATTATTTTCTTGATTTATAACACAGTTTCTTGTGATAAATTCAGCTTTTCTGACAGCCAGTGTTGATGACTGAGAACTTGATTCATCTCTCTCTGAAGACAACATCTCTTTACCACAGTTAACTAAATCAATTGCTTTGATGTCTAATGTTTTTCCTGAATGACCATGGGAAAACTTCATTTTGTTTCTCCTGACAATTGTTGTTTTCTCTTTACGTGAATCACAAAACAAGAGATCTCTGCGTACAGACTCAAGGGAAACAATACTGCTGACATCTTTAGACATGTTAGTAACATTGATTTCTGAAATTTGATTCATCCTTGTCTTTGTGGTGTCTGATATTTCTGAAATGTGATCCATCCTTGTCTTTGTCGTGTCTGATATTTCTGAAATGTGATCCATCCTTGTCTTTGTCATGTCTGATATTTCTGAAATGTGATCCATCCTTGTCTTTGTGGTGTCTGATATTTCTGAAATTTGATTCATCCTTGTCTTTGTGGTGTCTGATATTTCTGAAATTTGATTCATCCTTGTCTTTGTGGTGTCTGATATTTCTGAAACAAATAACTTTTGGCTGGTGTCATGTGATGATGCCTCCACAGAGTTCTCCTTGTCATGTATTCCCATACAGCTCAAAGAACTAGATTTAAGCTCAACAAGATTATTTTTGTCTTGACGTCTCATTTTACGGCAGTCACTCATAACTTTGTTGGAAATATTTCTATATTTGGAAAAACTGTCAGCTGTGCCTGGCTCATTTCTGATCACTAACATGGATTGTGAATTGCCAGTTAGCTTCATATCTTGTTGTAAATCCTGGTCAATGCCTGCAATAACTAATCCTCCCAGGGTTTGTTTCCTCCTACCACCATCTTGTCCATCACCAAAACTTTCTTTAATCTCTTCAACATTATCTGCATTATTTTCATCATCACTCACATCATAATTATTTTGTTCCTGCCCTTGTGTCACCTCCAAAATTACTGTCACAACCCAGCTGACTGGGTCTGTGACAACACTGCTGACTGGGTCTGTGACAACACTGCTGACTGGGTCTGTGACAACACAGCTGACAGGGTCTGTGACAACACTGCTGACTGGGTCTGTGACAACACTGCTGACAGGGTCTGTGACAACACTGCTGACTGGGTCTGTGACAACACTGCTGACTGGGTCTGTGACAACACTGCTGACTGGGTCTGTGACAAAACTGCTGACTGGGTCTGTCACAACACTGCTAACTGGGTCCATTTCTGTCACAACACTGCTAACTGGGTCTATTTCTGTCACCCCTGAAGTGACTGTCACAACACTTCTGACTGGGTCTGTTACAACACTGCTGACTGGGTTAATTTCTACAACAAATCTATGAAACAGCTCAGACCTGGAACAAGAGTTGCTGCTAAATTTTTCTGAGTCTTGAGACTCTCTTTTACCTGGAAGCTTTACACCTTGTTTGTGCCACCTGGCATGCTCAGGTCTACCTGAAGTCTGGCTAAGCTGGTCTGGCCAGGTGTTGATGGTAGACAAATCTTCATCTCTGACATTATTCACATATTCTGTTGTAGTCGCTGGTTGCACATGTAAACAATCCTTGAGTGGTAAATTAGGCTGCTGCAAATGTGGAATGCATGCTCGAAGACTGAAAATTTGGGTAAAAAGGTTATCCCCCATAGCTGTATCATCAGCACTTGACAGGGACACCTGAACTGAGCCACCATTAAAGTAATGATCTTCTGGAATATTATACCTGGGCACATCTGTACAAGTCATTCTTTTAGACAAATTCAAACTTGGTGTAACATCTGTGTCACAGATTCCTCTTGGGTGTTGACTGTCATTACAAATGTCTGCATGAACTTCATCCAGAGATGGTAGCAGTGGGATGTTTGTGACTTGACTGGTGAATGACTGATTCAAGTCATGATGAAGGCTGGGATATGGATGCTGGATGTCAGAATACACTGGCCATGCATCATCACAGCGAGCATCTACATGATGATCACTTGGCAGTGACATGGAAGGTTTATGATGGATGACACTGGACCTTGAGCGTGAACATGTTCCCGTAGCCTGCATCCCCTGAGCTGTGCCTGTTGACATCTGTGAGTGATGACTGGACATATCTGCTGATCTTGAACTGAGATTAAAGTTGGAGAACAATGGCTCTTGCTGGTTTGATTTTACAGATTCATGCTGACCTACCAATGGCTGATTTGATTTAACTGATGTTTGCTGCTGCAATAAAAGCTGACTCGATTGTACCAGTTCATTCTGGTGAATAAGAAGCTGATCTGATTGTAAAGATTCAGGTTGGTGTAGAAACTGATTTGATATGATAGATTCATGCTGTGGTAGCAAGGGCTGATTTGATTTTATTCCCAAAGACTGCCTAAAAGGCAGGATGGAAGATAACGTGCTAGATGGTCGTGATAAAGACTCATGCTCAACTGATGAAGATGGAAGAGATGCTGTAAATAATGCCTGAGGCACAGGTATTACAGCTGATGATGCCTGGTGGTAATTCTGAAGTTCATGCTGCAGGAGATGGGCACTGCTAGAAAACATTGCTGCGTTGTGGTCACTGAACTGATGTGGGGGCCATGAACTGTCCTGACTGAACTGATGATTGTCTTCCATGACAGGTGTGTTGTCATAATTTTGCTGCTGGATGTGAAAGTAGTGTGGCGGATAAGGAATGTAATTCTGTTGGCTAGGCTCGGGCCGGTGGTGTAAAGTTGCTTTATGATGATGATGTTGATTTTGCTTCAATTGCATATTCTCTGAGAAATTTGGAAACTGGGGTTGACAAAAACTTTGATGATAATGTGTTGCTGGTGGCAGGGGTTGCCGCTCATGACCTGGTTGCTGATAATCAGGTTTTGGGGAAAATCTCTCACAAAAGACACTGCTATCTTTATGGCTATCCCTGTCAAAATATGGCTCCTGAAGCTGAGAATCTAGCGGCACATAAGTCAGCTTCTGTGTATAAGATGTGGAAGCTGATTCAGGCTCAGAGTTCTTAAAATACTGCAAATTTTCTCTTTCCTCAGCACACGGTGGCCTAAATCTCTGATCTGGAAAAAATATTATATACAGCTTCAAAATATATCATGTGGATATGAGAAGAACAAGATGTTTATTACATGTTTGTTATTAACGTCCACACCATGAAAGCAATGGTCACAACCTGGCCACAGGCGACCAACTGTCTTGACAAAAGTGGACTGGACTCCACAGGAAGACTGACAGAAATCTTTATCAAGAGTTACACAACTTGAGACTGGATGTCCAAACACAAATAAAGACAAGATGGGACAGACAGAGAGACAGATGGACAGAGACAGACAGACAGGCAGATAGACAAAAAGGACTGACCAATAGTGACAAATAAATGAGTTAGAAAAGATGTGACAGAAAATTGGCATCTGCCTGATGCACTTAAAGGTTGGATGAGAAATGGTCAGGATGAGAAAACAAGCATTGCAATATTTTGGACAGACTCCACATCACATGAAGATTTATATGTTGGTGATATAACACCTCTAGTGTCCACATAAAGATTTCTACATTGGTGATATAACACCTATAGTCTCCACATAAAGATTTCTATGTAAGAGATATAACACCTCCAGTGTCCACATAAACATTTCTATGTTGGTGATATAACACCTCCAGTGTCCACATAAAGATTTCTATGTTGGTGATATAACATCTCCAGTGTCCACATAAACATTTCTATGTTGGTGATATAACATCTCCAGTGTCCACATAAAGATTTCTATGTTGGTGATATAACACCTCCAGTGTCCACATAAAGATTTCTATGTTGGTGATATAACACCTCCAGTGTCCACATCAAGATTTCTATTTTGGTGATATAATGCCTTCAGTGTCCACATCAAGATTTCTATTTTGGTGATATAACATCTCCAGTGGGTCTAATGACATTAATGACAGATCTAATGAAGGAGGTAGTCAACACAGCATACTTCTGATGATCAGATTACCTCCTGTAATAACGCTATATATTGAGATTCCTATCATATGATATGTAAAGAATGTTACCAAATGTGCTCAATACAAACAAGCAAAAACCAGTTAACCAAATCTTATGTGAGAGCATGGCCAAAAAAAGTGTTTTTTTGTTTCTTCAAAGAACAAAATAGTCATTGAATGTTTTTTTCTGTCTTTGTTTAGTTTTTTTAAATGTTTATCTCTGGAGGTTGGCATGTATGGTCAACTCTCTAAAGTGCTCAGGTACAATTCAAGAAGTACAAAGTAAAGAAAATAAATGATCAAAAACATCCACAATATAGTAAAAGGTATGTAACCTGTGATAGGAAAATATTCAATGGTTGATGAATGAGTTTTTTCCCTTCTCCTGCCAACATCAGGTATTTGTTGTGTCTGTCTGCAGACGTGAGATCCAGCAACGACGACGTTTTCATTTTTCTGTTTACATACCTCATCTGATACCTGGAAAATTCAAAATAGTCACTGAAATATTTTAGAGATTTCATTGTTGCACAAAGCAATCCCTGCATGGATAACAACTCTCATGTTTCATATGAGAAAAGTGTAGCCATTACATAGATTACCACCTCCACGTACAGAATATAGGAAAATTTCCAGTCATTATATAGATTACCACTTCCACATATAGAATTTGGGAAGATTTCCAGCTATTACACAGATTACCAACCCCACATACAGAATATGGGAAAAGTCTTGCTACTACACAAATTACCACTAATATATAGAGAATACAGGAAAAGTCTAGCTATTACATAGATTACCACTAACATAAAGAGAATATGGGAAAAGTCTAGCTATTACACATATTACTACAATGTCACATATGAAAACTCATGTATGTCTTAGATATAGGAACACTCGAGTAACATCATGGGTTATAACTCATACATCTGGAATATGGAAAAGTTTAAACAATCACACAGGCTACAACTCATACACTGTCTCATTGCTTGACCCATGCTCTCAGTGTATGAGTTGTAGCCTGTGTGATTGTTTAAACTTTTCCATATTCCAGATATATGAGTTATAACCCATGATGAACACTCGAGTAACATCATGGGTTATAACTCATATATCTGGAATATGGAAAAGTTTAAACAATCACACAGGCTACAACTCATACACTGAGAGCATGGGTCAAGCAATGAGACAGATTGCAACTGACACACTGAGAACATGGCATAAGTGTTGAGACTGCGAGATTACAACTGACACATTGAGAATATGGGATATGTGTTGACAATGAGTGATTAAAACTCACACATTGAGAACATGGGATAAGTGTTGACAATGTTTTGCAACAGGCTTGCATACATTCTACAAAAGTAGTTTCTCGCATCAAACCATGCAATGTTTTTCTATCTCTCACAGACATACACTTACATACTGCCACATACAAGTGTGCACTGTTGTTAAGTAATGTTACCTGGCCTCGTTCTAATCCATTCTTGCTAAACAACAAAATTCCATCTCAAATTATATGTTAAGTTATCATACATCAAAAGGAGTACATATTTCTCTGACAACAAAAGGAGAATAGCAAATTACCTTAAGATGAAATATTGTTGTGGTGATTTCACTGCTTCCAGAACTTGTCAAGTTATATTTTTGCTCAGATGATTTTTCAGGTTTACCAGAACTTCTTATGCCTTGATTAATTACACACTGTGTATCTAGGTGTACACAAGTTTCATTGTGTTGTGTTCTATTATTTTCATCTACTGTGGCTTCCTTCATATCTATATTGTGCTGTGTTCTTTTATTACTTTGTCACGAAATGGATTTAGGACTAGAAACTGTCTACATATAGTGACAAGACAATAGTAAGAAGAAAGACTGAAATGATAGATTCAGATAGAAATATAGTGCAAAATGTGAAAGTTGAGACCATTGGCTCCGAGGTTGAGAACCGAGGTTGATTCTTTTCCTCGCCACTTCGGACGTTTAAATTGCTATGGCCTCGAACCACCTCTAACTACCCTAAGGGGATAAGGTTCACGTAGATTCACAAACACCAAGGTACAGACAACATATAGCTACTGTACTTAAAGGAAATGACTGATGCCAGCTACAATTTATACAAGTTTATTATACACCTATAAACAACTCATATACATGTCAAATACATAAAGTGTGGGGATGCACACCTGAAACAAAATCAAGCACAGTTAAAAATGCATCAACCCCAACCCTTCTCCCACAATTGCAACCTGTATGGAGAAAGAAGGTAAGGTTAACTGAAATGAACTACACTGCACTTGATGTCGCCTACACTCCAAACTAGCTGTTCTAAATTCTAACTCTAACTCTAAGTCCACTGATAGCTGGAACGACTACGAAATGTCTACACAATCTCTGCACAGACTTCGGTTCTACACAGCCTATCCTGGAATCTCCTGAACACACTAACTGCACCTCTAAACTTCAGCAGCTGTCCTCTGCTATGATTCACCAAAACTATCAGTTCTGCCTATCTGTGCTGACTTCAGTAGAGAGAATGTTTACCCTCTCTCTCTCCACTACTTTGGAATTGATGACTAAGGTTTAACAGAACCCCGCTGGATTCTGGACTGGAACTGTAGCTGGCTTCTCCTAACACCTCTGACATTACCAGCTCGATTACCTATGACTGGGCTATGGGCTTTCGGCTTTATTATGGCCGTGAAGAAGCGAACATAAGATTACCACAACGCTGGCAGCATGCCAAATCTGCGTGTGTAACCGAACGAGCGTCAGAGCTCAGGATTTTTCCACAAAAATCCTATCCGCTGGAAAATGTCTTCCCCTGCCTGGGAAAACGTCCTTTCTGTCTCTCCTTCCACCACTGGCAATTAACGCGAGACTTTGGGTGTCTGCGAATGCCACCACTGTGCCGTGGGAGAAATTTTGTAGTATCAAAATTCTGCTCTTCCCCACAAAACCGGCACCTGCAAATCTCGAATGTCCTACTGAAGGCAATCGACTTGACTCTGGCACCCGGCTTTGGCAAATTACATTAAAGAGAACGAAAATATGAAATGCCAGTCTATTTATCATCTACGAACGGCACGCTGACCTCACGACGTCATCAGCGCGGCTTGGGTTTTTAGGCCAATCAGAATTGCAAACAACTCTGATGCAATACAGCCACTGCCAACACGTGGTAAAAGGTCACTGAACATTTAGACAAAGAAACGGGAATAAGCTCTGCCCTCTAGTGGCAATGAAACAAAAATGGCCAATATATATATATATATATATATATATATATATATATATATATATATATATATATATATATATATATATATATATATATATATATATATATATATATAAATATATATATATATATATATATATATATATATATATATATATATAATCCCGAAAAATGTGTCTAGCTGCATGCCTATCTTTAAAAAAAAACAAAGGGCACTGGTGCAAATCCTGATCTAGCCTCTATAATCTTTCTTCTAGAATAATACTGCAACCATCTTCCTACACACACACTCTGAACACATAGATCAAACTCCATCGTGATCTCATCTTGAAAAAAACGTAAATAATAGAAGGAGAAGAAACATGGAGAAGGATTACCTGTAATCCCTCCTAAAAATAGTGAACAAATAGCAAGGAGAAAAAGACATGGGCCATTTGAAAGACAGAATCTCAGTACTTTCGTCACATCAGTACCCCCTTTCAAAGATTGAGCAACGATCTCCTTACTGAAATCTCTTGTGTTTCACACTGGCCCTTAACTCTGTCTACAAGGCTGTCTGTCCTTACCCCTCCTATTCAGTGTTCTTCGACCTTCCTCTTTTGCGTTTCCTCCTTCTTCCTCTCCTAGAATGAGCTCCTATGCTCCGTTGGGAGAGTTGATCTCTCTTCGGACCTGTGCCGTCTAATGGCGGGTCTGAACTTTCCCTTGCTGGTCTGATCTTCAGATTGTAACATGTTGATGCGTGATGCCATATGATGATGGATGGCATCCGCATGTCTGGTTTTGTGTGGTGTGCAGATGTGTTCAGTCAAAACAATGTTCATACACAATAACGGGGCAATCCACATAGGACGTCAGTAAACTCACGACATGTAAAGTCAATGATTCTTGTAACAGCCGTTGACGTTTTTCTGTATCATTTATTGTGGACGCCACAGTGACAAAATGGTTACGCGAATATGTAGGCACATTAAACAGTCATTATCACAGCAACAATGTCAGCATAGCAATGGACGGTAGACAGCATCATAATAAAGGTGATTCACCGGCATGTCAATACATTATAAGGCTGTAATGTAGTCGGGAAAATTCTCCATCCCTTTCTATCTCAGCCAGAAGATAAACAGATGTATGAGATCAGTTCACTCTCCTTAATTTGACTTCAGCAAGACAGACACGTCTGCCGAAGTATAAACAATGTCCTCAAAAATAACCTCTAGATTACAAAGGTTTTCCAAACCTAGTTCATGTAACAAAGTGGCAAGTAATGGTCCCTGGGACATGTGAGCTGGGGAAAACATTTCGTGGCGACGCCTTACGAAGACAGGCTATGAATCAAGTCGCTCACGACCCAAAATCGATAGAGTTAAGGAAAATGTTAATTTACCTTGCCTTCAGGAAATACACAGAAATATTATGCCTCCCGACATGTGGGAAACACTAGAGGTATCATCTCGAATAAACGAAATATCCATGAAGAGGACTACACATCCCTGACAGAACAAAAAATAGCGGAGATCCCCTCTTCAACGAGGCATCTCTTTCGCCATTCAAATCGCTCACCCCCACTAGTGGTGGGCGGAAACCGCTCGACCAAACAACTAGACAAGTCATGCGCAGTTCAGCGCAAAAATGACCACAGCTCAAAAGTTAACTGTATTCGATACCAACGCGAGAAGACAAATGCTTACCGAGAAAAGTGACTATAAATTCCAAGCAGTTGTTGCCCTTGCGTTATAAAACAGATATTGAAACAAAACGATGTTGCGAGAATTTATCACGCAACATATCACCACCTCCTCCCGATAAAAAAAAAATGTGGAACATATTTTTTTTTTTCCAATATCAAAGAGCATGCGATAAGCGGCTCAAAACGCACGAATTATGCGCTGATAATTAACTAAATTGCCAAACAATAGGCTAATTATAGAGTGTCTGGTGAGGATATACCTCAACAGAAAAATAAATATGTCTCAAAAAATATTCACATCGCATTATATTATCCCAGTCTCTGTGGGAAACAAGTCTCCAATCAAAGAACTTGTATATGAAATATCAGCACTCAATTCTTGATCATAAGTGCACTTCTCATTCAATAGTGCACGACACTATTCATCATTCATTTATCATCAGTGTAGTAGTAACAGTGCATTAGCATAGCCCATTAACTAATTACTATAACTGTAAACAATGACTATGTAAACACATGCAGAATGTAAACATTGAAAATGTAAACAATGCCAACAATGTAAACAATAACAATGTAAACAATAACAAAGATCAGCAACAATACAAAAACTTTCGCAGAAATCAACTAAAAATAAAGCAGAAATTAATGAAATATCACAAAAAATGTGACGATATCTGCGATAGAATTAAACAAAATACATGACACCACAGTGTATAAACAAAAATGTTGTATGAAACTAAAATATAGTCAAGATGAGGCTAACAAATACAAACAAATCAAAACAAAACTAAAGAATGCGAAATAATAACGAAAACAATATTAAAACATGTCATCACAACTAACATAAATAGCAACAGAAGTCGCTTAGCAAATTCCAGTATCGGAAATTTGCAAACCCTACAGAAAACGCTCACAATAGACGACCTCTATGACGTGGCATAATCTAACGGAGACACCACCCAACCCCACACTGGCCACCAAATGATGCGTGATGCCATATGATGATGGATGGCATCCGCATGTCTGGTTTTGTGTGGTGTGCAGATGTGTTCAGTCAAAACAATGTTCATACACAATAACGGGGCAATCCACATAGGACGTCAGTAAACTCACGACATGTAAAGTCAATGATTCTTGTAACAGCCGTTGACGTTTTTCTGTATCATTTATTGTGGACGCCACAGTGACAAAATGGTTACGCGAATATGTAGGCACATTAAACAGTCATTATCACAGCAACAATGTCAGCATAGCAATGGACGGTAGACAGCATCATAATAAAGGTGATTCACCGGCATGTCAATACATTATAAGGCTGTAATGTAGTCGGGAAAATTCTCCATCCCTTTCTATCTCAGCCAGAAGATAAACAGATGTATGAGATCAGTTCACTCTCCTTAATTTGACTTCAGCAAGACAGACACGTCTGCCGAAGTATAAACAATGTCCTCAAAAATAACCTCTAGATTACAAAGGTTTTCCAAACCTAGTTCATGTAACAAAGTGGCAAGTAATGGTCCCTGGGACATGTGAGCTGGGGAAAACATTTCGTGGCGACGCCTTACGAAGACAGGCTATGAATCAAGTCGCTCACGACCCAAAATCGATAGAGTTAAGGAAAATGTTAATTTACCTTGCCTTCAGGAAATACACAGAAATATTATGCCTCCCGACATGTGGGAAACACTAGAGGTATCATCTCGAATAAACGAAATATCCATGAAGAGGACTACACATCCCTGACAGAACAAAAAATAGCGGAGATCCCCTCTTCAACGAGGCATCTCTTTCGCCATTCAAATCGCTCACTCCCACTAGTGGTGGGCGGAAACCGCTCGACCAAACAACTAGACAAGTCATGCGCAGTTCAGCGCAAAAATGACCACAGCTCAAAAGTTAACTGTATTCGATACCAACGCGAGAAGACAAATGCTTACCGAGAAAAGTGACTATAAATTCCAAGCAGTTGTTGCCCTTGCGTTATAAAACAGATATTGAAACAAAACGATGTTGCGAGAATTTATCACGCAACACATGTCTGATGGCCCAGTAAATGGAATCTTGTCATGTTTATTCTTATGATGTTTTTTCAATGCATATAATTCTCCGAAACCGGTGTTACATAAACCACACTTAAATGTATCCCCTGAATGAATATGCAAGTGTCTAATCAAAGCATTTTTAATCCTGAAAGTGTGTGGGCACTGATCACACATGAATGGTCTGACTCCAGTATGAATATGTTCATGTTGTTTTAACTTTTCTTTCTGTTTAAATCGTCTACTGCACTGACTACAAGAGAAGGGGGACTCGTTGGTATGTGTTTTCACATGCTGTCTTAATCCTGATGCAGAACTAAATTCCGTTTTACAATAAGAACAACTGTATGGTTTCTCTCCACTATGACGTCTCACATGTAGCTTCAGCTGAAATCTAGATGGAAAGTCAAGCTGACAGTAAGAACATATAAATGGTCTCTCGCCAGAGTGGACGCGACTGTGAACATTGAGACGAGTCTTGCTTGGGAATGTCTTGTTGCATTCTGAGCAAGAAAATACCATAGGATGTTCATCATCATCATCAGTTGCCATCTCCACAACGAAGGTTGGCTGTAATGGATCTCCAACGTCTTCTGTCTCTTGTCTTGGTGGTACACTCTGATAGACTCTTTCCCGTCCATCTCTTGATGTTATCTTCCCACTTATAGTGCTGTCTTCCCCTTGCACGTTTGCCTTCAACTCTCCTTTCTGTTATGGTCTTCTGCAAGGTGTTATGCCTTTTTATGTGGCCAAAGTATTTTAGCTGCCGAACTTTGACCTCTCTCATTAGTTCTCTTTTCATACCTAGATTTTCTAGGACCTCCTTATTTGTTTTCATCTCTTTCCATGAGATACGCCCCATTCTTCTATATATCCACATTTCAAGAGCCTCAATTCTTTCTTCCAAATGCTTATTCATCGTCCATGTTTCTGCACCATACAGAAATGCAGAATATATATAACACTTTATGATTCTCAGTTTTAATTTATGAGATAACTGTTTGGATGTCAGTATATGTTTCATGTTGTTGAATGTAGCTTTGGCCATTCCTATTCTCTTCTTGATTTCTGTTTCACATCTGCTATCTTCTGTTATTATATGACCAAGATATACGTAGCTCTTGACTTGTTCCAGGATTTTCCCATTTACGCTAATCTTTAATGTGGGTTTATCGTCTGTTTTGCTAATTATCATAGTATGTTCATGTTTTAATGATCGTGACTTCACACTGCTGTCCCCCATTGCAACTTTACATAAATATGTTGATGCTCCCATTAGCAGTCCCTGCTCTAGTGCTCGGAGTAAAAGTTAAAAGATTTCACTCGGACTAAACTATTTTTTTTTTTTTTGTCTTTAGTTTTTCTGGATGAACAAAATAGATAGGCTAGCCTATTGTTGATCAGTTGTGATGTTCATGGACAAGGTGTTCCATCGCCTGTACTGGTTCGCGTTTTCAAAGATACCTAAATCTTACAGCGTTAAACTTTTTTTATTGTGATTTACTGTTATGTTAGTTAAAATGCCGTAGGTTTATTTGTTGTTGTCAACTTGTGTATTTATTGTTTAGCCATCTTCTTCCTGTAACGTTTGGTTTTAAAGGGACGTAATTTTAGCGACAAGAAGCCGCTTACGGATATTTAAAACCAAATTATGTAATATCGCTTTAAATTATAAAACCATTGTATTTAAAACACGAGACAATGACTGAGAATACATTTTAATGTAAAGATATTCGGCCTACTGCTGACTACTTAACTTCTACAAGTAAGCGTTCACCGTTAATAATATTGTTCAAATTTTTCTTTGGGTAATATTAATAAAAGTCTACTTTGACTTTCACAGCAAGGCATGAGAATAAAATTATGAAATAAAATTAGTGTAACTTTATGTTACATAATACATTCGCACCAACTTTAGTGCTATATGTATAGGAAATATATATGTTTGTCATTATTCTCAAAGCGCAAGGAAGAGATAAACACCGATACTCTTTCTCAGTGCCAAACATCAAAATGTGATTCCGGAAACTTTCTCGAAATGCCATTAAATACTTGCAGAAATATAAAAGCTGGAAGCGACCTTCACGCGGGACGTGCCCATACAGTCTGATCAATGACTTTATTCTACACATTATGACTCACGCAACATTGGACGAGGTTTGAATGCTAGCACACCTTCTAACATGCTATCTGATCAATGACTTTATTCTACACATTATGACACACAACATTGGACGAGGTTTGAATGCTAGCACGCCTTCTAACATGCTATCTGATCAATGACTTTATTCTACACATTATGACTCACGCAACATGACGAGGTTTGAATGCTAGCACGCCTTCTAACATGCTATCTGATCAATGTTATTCTACACATTATGACTCACGCAACAGTGGACGAGGTTTGAATGCTAGCACGCCTTCTAACATGCTATCTGATCAATGACTTTATTCTATACATTATGACTCACGCAACATTGGACAAGGTTTGAATGCTAGCACACCTTCTAACATGCTATCTGATCAATGACTTTATTCTATACATTATGACTCACGCAACATTGGACAAGGTTTGAATGCTAGCACACCTTCTAACATGCTATCTGATCAATGACTTTATTCTATAGGCCTACATTATGACTCATGCAACATTGGACGAGGTTTGAATGCTAGCACGCCTTCTAACATGCTATCTGATCAATGACTTTATTCTATAGGCCTACATTATGACTCACGCAACATTGGACGAGGTTTGAATGCTAGCACGCCTTCTAACATGCTATCTGATACAAAGCCGCAACCTTGTTTGTGACTGTTGTGTCCTGGAAAATGCTGCCTTTTTCACATCTGTTTGTTTGAAATAAACACTAGTGGGGCGTATGTATGATTTCGCCCAGATGTCTGTCGATTTGGCGATCAGTTAAGTCTCAACATCGACAAGGCCTTAAATAAGAAATCAGAGACGCAGTAATAAGGAGTTAGAGTCAGAAACCTAAACCCGCATCTTTAACCTAACGACATGGATAACTTAATTGGCCGCTGGATCGATAGGCTAGACGTGTGGGCGAAATCTGACTTAGGCCTAAGTCTCACAATCCTTCATTTCACCAATATATTTTTCCTCATAACTAAACTTTTACCTTTAATTTTTCAATAAATTTTACCAAGGCGTGCCTCATTTAACCTAGACACAAGGTCCGTTGGTTATATTGGGGCACATGTTCAAATATAAATGACCTAGTGGTCTGGTTAGTGATTTCACCTCCTCATTTTCGGATCATTCGTGGAAAAATATGGTTGAGATGACGAACAGTGTGCCGTCTGTTGGATATGACTTTAAAAAAAGAATTCAGAGATGCAACAAAAAGGGTTAGTTTAGGAATCCTAAACCCTAATCCTAACCTTAATGATGTGGGTGACTTATTCAGATGACATCAACTGAAAATGCTATTATGAACATATTATACTGAAGGAGTAGAATTAATTTATTATAGCATTTTATTATGTATTATTTGTAATAATATAATTAAATTGGCATATTCTATAGAAAACTAGCTTTAAGTAGACCCCCTACTCTGCATGTGTCAGTTTTCTAATAACAGTTTGTGGAAACTTAAAAGTTTCCCATTTCTGAAATCGTAAGAATTTAGGTTAATTCATATTGCTAGGGTTACAGAAAAAGATGGTACATGCACAGTGAACTGTCATTCAACCTATATAGGCCTAGCTTCTAATAGTATTAGATCATTTTTTCAAATACCATATTTTGGGACATAGCTTACTTACTCAGTTGCTTCTCTTCTACCTTAGAGTGTAGAGGTTTTTGGGACATAGCTTACTTACTTAGTTGTTTCTCTTCTATCTTAGAGTGTAGAGGTTTTTGAGACATAGCTTTTGTTTCTCTTCAACCTCAGAGTGTAGAGGTTTTTGGAACATAATTTACTTACTCAGTTGTTTCTCTTCTACCTCGGAGTGTAGAGGTTTTTAGGGCCTTGTTTGATCTTGGCCTTTGGCACTGTGTTGTCCACCTCCATTTTTCTGTCATTCATTTATCACCTTTTAGCTCTGCAGGAAACCTAGGCCTTCAACAAATTTATGCCAAGTCTGCCCATATCATACCATCAGCTCCTTGGATGGCTGATTTCTCTGTACTGGTTGTTTAACTTCATGATAACAATCTGCTTTAAAAAAAGAAAATTAGCTGGCGTTATCATTACATGGCGTCTGTGGCCTAATGGATATGAACGCAGTTTCATAATCCAAATATACCAGGTTCGAAACCTGCTGCAGGCGGTTTGGTAGCAGATCGCTTTGTGTGGATTTTTAACAATGGTATAAGCGCCGTACCGTTCAGAAAGCAATGGCAAACTACTGAACGTAAATATTGCCTAGAAAAATCACAAACAGCCAATAAAAGCTGGGGTTGATTGCCACGTCCTGTAAAGGATAAGCAACTAACTTTATCATTACATAGTACATATTTATATGTATGCTATTGAAAAATTCATGATCAGGGTCTTGAAGCAGAGCTGGAGTACAGAGCAGGGGAGCACAGACAATCTTGACTCTTCCACTGCTCCGGTTTTTTTTAAATTTTCACTTTCAATCCAAAATTAATAATGTGCTAATTGTAAAGAAATTAAATAAAATATTAATATAGGTTTGTTTTATTTGAAACCTGAGTTGAATTTTTGATTTGTGCATACATTGCAAGAGTTCATTTAACTCTGCCAAAAAAAATTTCAAATTTTTCAGTGGAAAAAGAAAACAATTGAACACCAGAATTATGACAGACCAGCATAGTCAGAACTTTGAATAACAACACATTTATATTATTTAAATATTGGCAGAACTGGAATTTTGTTATAAATTCATTCATTAGAATTGTCATTTTGTTTTAAAAATGTGTCCAATTTATCCAAAAACAAATCCATCAAAGTTCAGTTTTACATGTATTATTTATTTTTTTTTAAAATAATCATTTATTCAGTATTAAGCCAGTAATAGTAGTATATCACAAGCTGGTAATAGTAGTATATCACAAGCCGGTAATAGTAGTATATCACAAGCAGGTACATTATGAAAACATGTAATGATTTTTGTGTTTATTCCTTTTTTTTTACGGTCATAACAAGAAATGTAGTTGCGTTAACAGTACAAGAACATCCGGCCATGCATCAACAAAAAATTCAAATCTACCCCACGTGACTGATAGCAGATTTATGGAAGTGTATCTCATGGACGTCACTTTTGAATTTAAAAGGCCAGATCTGGGCATTTAGGAAAAGCAAAGACAAAATCGGCACTGTGTAAGTGGAAAAGGAAGTGAATGGTGAACTCCCAACAGTGAAGCCTCAAGAATTAAATGCTGTGAAATGTTTCAGTCTTTGACAGCATGGAAACATGGTCACCCTGTAAAATGTGGGGCTTTGGTTACAAAACAGAACCAGAAAGATGAAAAAATGAAAGCTGCTGACATTGCTAAAAGAGTTTATCTGGCACCAGAGAAAAGATGTGTTGCAGAGCTTCATCTCAGAAGAAACCTAAAACTGAGTGAAGAAAAGTTTACATGTATTTTAAGTGTTCAAAGATTACAGTTACCATGGATGCTGATAATTATCAGTGAAGGAGTTATGGAAAAGGTTTGCTTGAGTTTGTAGAGGTTTTGAGGATTTCAGATTGTTTTGTAAACTAAAGAAAATTCTGGATGCTAATACAGAGTGTTTCAAAATGATATATGCACACTTCATATGCATATAACTCACACATAACTTAATATAAAAGTTTGCTATTTTGCAAGATTGGAGATTATTTTAAATAGAAGGTTGTACTCATCTCAAAGCCTGCACAGTGAGGGACATGAGTCATCAAATTAAAACTGCTTGTTTCACTATGCATTTAGTAAGAATACAGAATGGCAGTCACTTGTTCATCACTATGAACAATGTATAGTTGCAGGTCGTCAACAATTTCACCATTTGTGACTTTGGATATGAAAATGCCATAATTCTATCTCAGATGAATGATAATTGAGTTATCAGCATTCAAAGTCTGTATACATCATTTTGAAACACACTGTATTCATTGGTGTTTGTTATGGTCTGATTTTATTTCCTTTGACATCTCCTACTCTGTCATTGAAAACATCCAAAGTAATATAACACATATTTTGCATGTTTCTGTGTCTGACTTTGGGCTTGTCAAAATAAAGAAAGCCACACCTGATGGCTAAAGAGTAATTCTGCAAAAGTTTAGTCCCGATAGTACAAAGGCTTTGGAAATGTAAAAGAAACAGACAGACAATCTATTTTGTTTTTCACAATTGTGTGTTTTGATATAAATGAATTAAAGAGATAACACACTAGGTAACACACACTGTAAGGTTTGATGTCATTTTAGTCAAGTGTTGTTTAGGTGTTATTTTAATCAAGTGTTGTTTAGGTGTCATTTTAATCAAGTGTTGTGCTTTCTTTATGATGTGCATGAGTGAGAGTACATGACTATTGTTTGTTTGGTCACTTGTGAGAAGTTATATCTTTTTTATATTTGACAGTTGAGGCTAGATCTTGAGGAGTGTGAACAGCTGTACAAGGCTGCAAAAAGGCATAAAGTTCAGGAAACACTTTCTCGAGAAATAGACAGGCTGCGCCGAGATATCCAAGCTCTTGAGAAGACAACACAGGAAGCAAAATCCACAGGAAGCAAATTGCTTAATAGCACTGGTGGTGGAGATAACTTGCAGAGCTATCAGGAAAACATTACCAACTATGGTTAGTGTTCTTGTTTCACCAGCATTTAGAAACACAGATGTTCTTGTTGGTCTCCAACATTTACCAGCTTAGATGTTCTTGTTAGTCTCCAGCATTTACCAGCTTAGATGTTCTTGTTAGTCTCCAGCATTTACCAGCTTAGATGTTCTTGTCTCTTAGTCATTTTCAGGATGAAAGGTAGAAACTTTCCATATTTGGACTTGTCATGTGTGAGAAATGTTGGTGTATTCCAGATCTCCTTATTCCCCCTGTTGGTCTCCAACATTTACAGGCTTTGATGTTTTTGTCTCTTTGTCATTGTTAGCATGAAAGGTAGAAACTTTCCATATTTGGACTTGTTATGTGTGAGAAATGTTGGTTTATTCCAGTTTTCCCCTCTGAAAAAAAGTGACAGCTTGATATTTTCATTATACAGAAAAATATTTATTTTTATTATAAAATTGACGTATAACTGTAAGGTACAACTACAGAAAGACAAAATTGGATAAAAACATATGTATTTTATATTATAGCTTAAGAACAGTAACTCAGAAATATTAATACTTATAATAATTTAACTATTTATAACATAATTACACGTAAAAAGTATATTCAATTATAAAATAAAGTTGTCTCTTTTTTCCTGCATTCGCAAACCTGTCAGTTACATTTTCTATTTTTATGCCGATTGTAGTGATTTTGTTGGTATTGTATGTTTGTGATGTTACCTAGGGTATTGTATGAGGTCAGTTGTGAAGGCTCCTGAGATATAAGTTTATGTGAATTACAGAAGGCCCTTCTTACTACCACTACGACCTCAAACAGAATATTCTACTATCATGAATGTTAGCTACGTTAAAAAGTCTAGGGTACTGAAATGTGATGTGTAGTTAATATAATATACTGACACACACATGTAATTAATAAGTCTATAACACACTGAACTAACTCAGACTGTTTTAGTTTTGAATTTTAACAATTTTCTCTTAAATTTATTTGTTCTGAACCAATGTTTTATTTTGGTCAGAACATATGAAAAGTTATGGAGTTATAAATTGAATGCATAAATATATGGCATAATAAAATGGAATTTGTGTACATAAATATTTTATAAGACTGGTTAATATTTCTAATATCTCTACTGTCTCTGGGAGAACTATTACTGAATATGCTGTTGGGGTGGTGTCATCACTCCCACTCTGTGTTTACAATAAGCTTTGTCCATTAATTTATATACTGTAGAAATGTTATGTTTCACAAGAATTCAGTCAATTTTTTATAGGGGAAATATTTGTGGTGGTTTTGTAAAATGGTGAATCTTCAGCAGGCCACGTGGTCACTCATCTTGTCTGTGACGATCCGATGCTGGATTTCCGTGGCCCACTCCTCTCTGTAGCTGGAATACGATGCTAGACTGCACCGACACAAACGTTAGGTGGCACACACATCTGCCTGTATATTCTTGATAAGGTATGTAGCACTACCTCTAGTGCCACAACAGAACTCACAATTCTGAAACAAAAGTTGTGCGGTGTGTCAGTAATCTATCTACTGCACCACTCTTACACACAGCACAACACAACGACACTACACAGAATGGGTCAGATCTCTCTGACCAACACAGCACATCTTACCAAGTTGTTCTCATATAGTATCAGTTCCCCAAGACTGCATGGCATCTGAGATATGTTCAATAGTTTCCTCTTGTATTCAATAAGATAGGTAATATGGTCCCACTGATCTCAATAATAGATCCGCCTTCCATAGTCTCAGTTAGGCGTCCATATATTTTTTGTTTGTCTCTAGACCCTGAACTTGGGCTGGGGACCTAGAGCGAGCACTTACTTGTCGTAATCATTTTATATGATATGGCAGTATCAATCACTCAAAATATTAAAATATACAAGATAAATGCTTTCATTCTTTTCAGAATTGAGAACACAGTTAATGCTAGCAAAACTCAGCTGAGCTGCTGGCTATAGTATGGCATCCCACTAATGTATATAATATCTTCTGGGAAAAACACCACTAGTAATAACTGACTGTGTCCCTGGACAGACTTATGTCGAATGGCAAAATTTTGCATCTCTATCCCGCCTTTATGAATATATTGGTCCAATCACAGACTTCCCCCCTAATTTTTTTCAAATCTTCAACCAAAAGTCAATTTTCAGTCAGATCTCAGTCAAGTATGTATTATTGTCTGTTGGTCCGTCTGTCTCTACTTGGTTTTTCACAAAAACACACTTGTTTCTTGGACCACCTACGCGCAACACCCTACACAATTCTGCCTCCTAAGTTATTTTTAGCCACAATTCTCCACCTTCCCCCTCTCGTTCATTACAGCTAGATTTTTGCATTTCCTTGTCTCAAGGACGCAAATTTGAAACTTTAGTGAAAGTGTGCACAACGATACTGTCGCTAGTCTGATGTGAACAATACAGTCTTTTGTCAATATCTTCCATGTTATCTGTTCGTCTGTATAATTTAAAGTATATTATTTATCTGCTTAAGATGGGCTATCAAACTAGCTAGGTTTTATATTCCTAACTTTATTATTAAGAAAAAACATATTTTTTCTCAAGGCTAGTTTTTTTTTTTTTTTTTAAATTTGTTCTCAAACCTTCTCTCCGGCGTTTGCCGCTGAATTCAAATAAAACAACCAAGTATCGTAAAACGTCCAAGAAATGACTGTTTCGAATAAGAGCTAAGGTCTTTTCTGTCCATTTCCTTACATTTGTTAACTAGTGGCGTGAATTTTTTTTTCTCTTTTATTACCAATTGCGTCTTTTTGCCCTTTAGGTTCAAACACATGTTCAGTCATATTTTTCCTTTTTTATATCTCCGTTATCCTCCCGTCTACAAGAGTAAACCGTTTCGTCTGCACGTCTAACTAGTTAGTTTAAATGGCTGTGGGAAATGCAGGCATAGGCGATCATGTATCCTAGTATCTTATGCCTTATTTTTATCCCTACAATGTTCTCTTTATAATTGGAGATATTTTAACGTTGTATCACGGTAAATTCATCACACCGATATCTTCATGTGCGTGCATTAATGTGAACCCTAATAATCTTTCTTCTGGTATCCTATTTCTCAGCCACGTTTTAAATCTGCGAAGAGCCTAAAAGCTATGCTCCGCACTGGCCACATTGAAGGCAGGTGTTAATAAAATGTGTAATAAAGTGTTACAGTTGGGATAAATGTCACGATCACAGTATGGATCTACTTTTACAGGATCTTTCATATCACTTTCTTGATTTTGAAGAAGCTGCAAAGATTTAGCTTACCAGATTGTAACTTCTGCTCTAAAGATTTGTAAAGAATTCATTAGAATGTTCATTAACATGGTCTCTTATAGTCCATAATCTTTCAGTACGTTTGCAGATCTTCTTTATTAATATTGGTTAAACTGATTGGAAGAAGAGTATTCAAATGGAACGCATTAAGCATATTTTTTGAAAAATGCGTCATCAGTTACCATAAAATCGAACATAGGAATAAATAATCTTCTTCTGTAATATTTTAGCAGATTGCACTAGATTATACTTTTGTGTGACAGGGTGTATATTAAAACAATGGCCGGTGATCATAGTGGCACCCTGTTCTTCCAGGTTCTTTAAGAGTTGAAGGTCTGTGGACTACCAATGTAGATCTACCTATGGTGCATAGCTTTTCGGATCTTCGCAGATTTAAAACGTGGCTGAGAAATAGGATACCAGAAGAAAGATTATTATGGTTCGCATTAATGCACGCACATGAAGATATCGGCATAACAATAGTGTTGCGTGCATATTTTGACGCACATATTACAAAAATACGATATGGCTATTTAATATGGAAAATATATATTTGCATTCATTTGTGTATGAAAATGCTTCCTCTGGTAAAGCTAGATAATTCATGATTGATTTACACTTTTGATTATATGAGTGATCTTTCTTGATATTGATTCGGTGCATGGATATTGAATTCATGTCCGTTCTTATTTGTTCGGGCCAGAAAATAGATTAATTTTGCTTGTTATGTTTATGGCCTGAATTCATGTGTACTACTTGTCTAGTGCAAGAAGATTCAGTCGTATATTGTATACCTTTGTATGTTCAGGTCGGACTATATTCTTTCTGCCGGAATCTAGCGCAGGTTTTTGTAGTCCTACTGGGTTGTGAAGAGTTCCGATAATGTCGCCAAGAATGGCTGAGTGCTTTTTCCAGGGCTGGCACTGTTTAAGGTTTAACAGTGATTCGTAGATGTTTTTTCCAGGAGAAGTTTATGTCTCTGCAAGAGTCTATTTGTCAGAGATCCTCCTTATATGTGTGATTCGGACTCCAGGTAATGCCAGACCCTATTTTTGATGATCTCGAGTCGGTTAGATCTAGATGGAACATTGTGCTTCGTATCTCTAGGGTCATGTTTGTATCGACGAAGATGACAGGCTTTCCTACAGCAGTTATGTCTACATGAAGTAACTGGATTACTGTAGAGCTGTATGGAAAACTTTATGAAATTATTTATATGCACATTCTAAATTAACTTTGGCTTATATCTACTCTCCTGCGAGTGAGTGAGCGACAACTCAGGAAGGCGGCCATGTTATATTCCTGTCATCATATTTTTTGATCACTGTCAAGAGAACAGATTATGTATCCTACTATCGGGCAGTGGCATCGAGGTCTGTTATGAGGTGAAAACCCACTATCGTGGTTTATGATTATTATACAAACATTGGACATATCTCAGCTTAAGAACTTAGCCATGAAATGAAGGTTCGGCCAATGACTTTTGTATGTTTACCGATCCTCATTGACGCGTTCAGTCAGTAGAGGATACGGCGATTGGTTACCAGAACAGTGAATGCTACCTTGGGTTGAATGATATTTCACTACCACATGAATGTATCATCCACGATTCAAATAACCAATGAATTTATGTCAACATGTACCCATGACTGTATCCGTGCTGTCCAAGTGTGCGTGCCTTTATTAAACCATTGAAATGTCAGCGGCAGTTCAAGTCGTCATTGCAGTACATGAGAGTGTGTGGAAAGATATTATCAAGTGGTCTGTTACACCGAACTACTACACCATCTGCGTTACTTGACACTCCCACTCAATGTCAACATGACAGGTTCATTCGATGATGCAGAGGTAACTGAAGAAGACTTTCTTCAGTGATGATCAGTGCATGACCCTAAACATAACATCCGCATCCAGACATTCAACAGTGGCCAATACACAACAACACGTTTATTCTACAGCAGTGTATTATTCTACAGTAGTGGCCAGTCAAACAACCTCATTCTACAGTGGTGAACCAGATTCCTGGGGTTATGATAACCAGACCATCCCTGACACCACATACGACACGCATGAACACCAGTGTACAAGTTACAATGGGGCAGTCAATGTCAGCTTGACCTGTATTACCGATCAGATGCAGTATCTAGGTCAGCGCTTGTTGACAGTTTTTCGCTGTACAGACGGTATTATACAGGACAGTTGTATCAAGTGTATAAAATATCGGGAGCAGTACTGTTGACATTTCTCATCGTACAGAAGAAAGAAGTGATTGTTGATCCTGTACAGAAGAATCACAGTGTTGTTGAACATAAAGTGCATATTTCATCGTTGGATCTTCATATGCTCAAAAAAATTGAACATTGTAATAAGTTAATTCAATAATTTAATAACTTATTAAAAGTGAAAAATTATTTTGAATAAAAGATAAGCCTTCTCTGCAACACATCCTTTCTGCGACACTCTATTAACATCACATTGCCATATTATTTAATCATATTATGTATGCATTTATGCTATTAAGGTTTACATGTATTTATGTTCATATGTTATTTGTTGTGTGTTAAGTTAGTTTGTATTCTGCGGGCCTGGATGGGAGGTGACTAGAACAAGAAATACCAAGTGACATTGGTCTTGCTCTAGCGTTCTATAGGGAGCAAATTTCTTAATTGAAATTTGCATGCAACATTGTTTGCAAATATTTGTTAGCTGTGACGAAACTGTCCTTCTTGTTGTTTTTGTAATATTTCTCTATTCTTTAGTTTTGTCTTCATTTGTTTGCATTTGTTGGTCTACTCTTTCCTATCTTTAATTTCTATACACAATTGATGTTTATACACTGTGGTGTTATTTGTATTGTTTATTCATTGCAGTTATCATTTTTCTATTTAATTTAATTTGATTCCTGCAATTGTTTTCATATTGTCTTTTCTTGTTTGTCCTTGTTAATGTCTTTGGTTGACAGATAATATATAAGGTATATTTGAATATATTTATATTATAGTACAGAACAGTACTTAATTACTATCATTGGTGTACAAGGAAGTCTCCCAAAGTAGTTGGGATAGAAAGATATTATTTTCCACAGGTACTCAAGTAATTATTTGTTTCATTACAAAAAAGATAACCATAAGGTTTGTCTCACACAGAGATTGTGATTGTGAGCTGATTATTCAACTTATTATAAATTGGTGGTTGCATTACTTGGAAATATATATATAATCATACACTATTGATACTATAGAGTACTTAGATTATAAAGGTGATTATACAAGCTCTTTATTAGAGACTTGTTTCACACAGTGTTGTGGTAAAGTGAAACTTATTTAGAGACTTCTTCCCAGTGAGGTTGGTACAAGGTCTTTGAATAATACTAAGAGGGTAAAATAGAGTGAGGTGACTATACAAGTCTATAGTGCAGACTTGCCTCCCATTGAAGTGGAATAGGGTAATTATTTTATTATTTCAAGTTACTGATCTCATTAGACAAGATGTCTAGTTTAGATTACTTTATTGCACAAGGGAAAGCCCTTGATAAGACTGGGAAAGATTTAGAAGAATGAGCTGTTGCTCAATATGACAAAGCATTAGCTGCAGAAGAGAGAAAAGCTGCTGCAGAAGAGAGAAAAGCTCTGGCTGAAGAGAAAAGATTAGAAAGAGAAGCTGATGCTGCTGCTGAACAAAAGAAATTGCAGATGCAGGTGGAGGAAAGGAGATTTGTGGCAGAACAGAAAAAATTAGAAGCTGCTGCTGCTGCTGAACAAAAAAAATTAGACAGAGAAGCTGCTGCTGCTGCTGCTGAACAAAAAAGATTAGACAGAGGAGCTGAACAGAAAAGATTAGATAGAGAAGCTGAAGAGAGAAAAGCAATAAGAGAACATGAATTTGAGTTAGAGAAATTAAGATTGACAAGTATGACTAATGTTAATCAGGCATCTGGTGGTAATGGTAAACCCTTTAATTATAAGGTCAAGGTGCCAGCGTTCAACTCTGCCAGTGATGATATAACATTTTGGCTTTCTAGATTTGAACGTGCTTGTCGAGCTCATAATGTTGACAAGTCACAGTATGTGAATCAGTTGTCTGAAAATCTAAAAGGAGAGTCTCTGACTAAGTTATGTTTAGTTGAAGAGGCCGACAAGGATAATTATGATGCTATTAGGGCAGCTTTGATAAAGAGATATCAGCTGTCAGAGGAAGGTTATCGTCTTTTGTTTAAAACAATGAGACCTGAGGTAGGTGTAGAATTCTCAGAATTCATTTCAAAAGCACGACTTGCACTCTCACGATGGATTGAATTATCCAAAATAGAGAAAACATTTGATGGTCTTACGGATTTATTGCTAAGAGACAAGGTCATGTCTTCGGTAAATAAACCATTCCTAGATTTTTACATGAGCATAAACCTAGTACATTAAAGCAAATGGAAGAATATTGTGACCAGTATGCCACGGCACACCCTGACATGATTCTTAGTAACACTAACATTAAAGAGGGTATGCCAGTTGCTTCGGCAACAGAATATAATCATAATTACTCACACAAATTCCAAGGAGCTCAAAATAAATTTGATAAAAAGGTTAATTGGAATAAGTATCAAAACCAAGGTAACCACTCAAATCAGGGTTCTTCTTCGAAGAACTGGAATCGGGCTGACAGTCCTCGATACGCGAGGGGTGCCCATAATTATAGAAATTTCCGAAAAGGGAGTAACTATAGGAACTACCCAAGTTCTTCATGGAAACAACAAAACCAACATTACAGGGATACTCATTATAATGAGCATGATGATTATGATCATGAATATTATGATTCAAACCCAAATAGGGGTTATAACAGAGGAAATAATAATTATAGAGGCAATTATAACCGAGGTAGATCACAACACAAAAGACATGGTAAATCTCATTACCAGGCTAACTCTGCACAACAAGAGTTCCATGAGGCCGGTAGTCAGAATAATGATAAAAAAGACTCTAATAATGTAGGATGTTCTGCTTTCGATTTTGATAGAGCATCTCAGTGTTCGCAATGCAAAACATTATTCGATCCAACCACAGTTTCTACTTTAAGCTGTGGTCACCCGCTTCCCGCTCTCCCTGCGTCAATCGCGCATAATGGAAGGGGTGCTCTTGTCTTCAATAGAGGTCTAATAGATGGTACTCCAGTATCAATTCTTTTTGATTCGGGGTGCACTACCATCGGAGTAAGGCAGTCGCTCGTAAATCCTTCTCGAGCCACAGGCAATGTAGTCAAATGTGTAACATTTGGTGGCACATTGGAGAAGTACTCCACTGCCATTATCAATATTGCTACTCCTTTCTTTACAGGAGATGTGCAAGCATGTCTCTTGCCGAATCCGATCGCTGATCTTATCATCGGTCACATTCATGGAGTGAAAGAATGCACTCCACAGCAAATTTCTAATTGGGAAAATGTTAATATGCAATCTGCTAATGCAGTAATCACTAGGGCTCAAGCTCTTAATATGCCACAATCTTCACATTCTGAAGATAATGATGCGCAGATCCAAGATGATCCCTTGGAGATTTCCCATGATTCCTTTATAAAACAGCAGGAAGATGATCCTACTCTAAAGAAATTCTTTACTCTGGCAACAAAAGGTGATCCGAATAAGGATACAAATCGTAAATCTTGGATTACGATGAGGAATGGCGTACTTGTATGTATGGTACAAGACTCCGCTAAATCCATTCATTCTCAAATTCTTGTGCCCAAGAATATGAGAGTTAAAATCTTACAGCACGCTCATGATTCTCAGTGTGCTGGACATATGGGTTTCTCCCGTACTAAATCTAGAGTTCTTGCATCTTTCTTTTGGCCTGCTGTGAATAAGGACATACGAATCTATTGTCGATCTTGTAAAGTATGTCAAGAGGTTAAATCCAGAGGTCCACGCCATGCTGCACCTATTCAGGCTGCAGACATTCCCATTCGACCATTTCAAAAAATGGCGATAGACATCATTGGTCCATTTAAGATAAAGTCTGCTAGAGGACACCAATTTATTTTGACGTGTGTTGATATGTGCACACGTTGGCCAGAGGCTGTTCCTCTAAAGAGCATAACTACTGCTGATATTGCAGATGCTCTTTGGTTAATATTTTCTCATCTGGGATTTCCAGCAGAAATATTATCGGACCATGGTACCCAACTCATATCGAATACCATGTCTCAAGTGATGTCGACTCTAAAGATAGAGAGATCTCTGAGTAGTATTTATCATCCTATGTCCAATGGGATGGTAGAACGTCTGAATAGAACTCTGAAAAACCTACTAGGTAAGATAACTGAGGATCATCCTCAGGATTGGGACAGGGTTTTACCCGTGGCTCTCTTTGCATATAGAGAGGTCGCCAACGAACATACAGGATTTTCTCCTTTTGAACTTGTCTTCGGCGCGAAACCGCGAGGTCCTATGTCCTTACTTCATGATCTCATAACTGCTGATAATATTGTCGATGACACAAAATCCTCTTACGAATATGTCATTGCACTTAGACATAAGATTATCAAAGCATGCAAATTGGCAACCGCTTCTTCGGAATGTGCAAAACAAAAGGCAAGGGAATTTGCCAATAAAAAGAGATGCTTGCGACAACTTTGTCCAGGTGACAAAGCATTTGTCTTGCTACCTTGTAGGGAAAACAGACTTCTTATTTCTTGGAAAGGTCCGTACGATATAATATCAAAAGTTTCCGATGTTGACTATATCGTCGATATTGACGGGAAGCATAAAACCTTCCACATCAACATGCTCACGGAATTCCATGAACGTCCGGATTATTTACAACCTGTTTTCGAGGCAACGGACGATCTTCCAGTCCAACATGGACATTGCTCATCACTGTCAGTAATACAGGATGAGGAAACGAGTTTCTCAGATGTAAATCTACCTTTTCCAATGATTCCGCTTCACTCTAATGAATCATGGAAAGATGTTGCGATTTCTCCTGAATTATCTCCAGGAGAGCAGAAACAAGTTTCTACTATGTTAGAACAATTTCAGGATGTCCTTACTGACATTCCTGGTCAAACTGATGTCATTCAACATGACATTTTTCTTACTGACCATAATCCTATAAGAGTCAGACCGTATCCAATCCCGATACATTTTCAAGCACAGGTAGAGAAAGAGTTGGATGAGATGATAGAGTTAAAAATTATTGAACCATCCACATCAGCATATTCTTCGCCAATGGTTATTGTACGAAAAAAAGACAATAACATACGTCTCTGCGTTGATTATCGCAAATTGAACCAAGTGATGAAATTTGATGCTAAACCTATGCCTTTACTAGAAGAGCTACTTACGAGACTATCGAATTCCCATTTCTTTACTAAACTTGATTTGTCTAAGGGATATTGGCAAGTTCCATTATCCGAACACGCCAAACCGTTTACTGCTTTTTCGACGCCTAGGGGTCTATTCCAATGAAATTTCATGCCTTTTGGCCTAATGAACGCCCCTGCAACATTCGTACGCATGATGTGTCGAATCCTATCTCATCGCTCAGATGTCATTGCATATCTTGATGACATCTGTCTTTTCAGTGATACTTGGGAAGATCACTATAACAGGTTAAACGAACTATTCTCTATCTTACGCGAGCATAACCTAACAGCGAAACCATCTAAAGCTTGTATTGGTTTTAGCGAAATATCTTTCTTAGGTCACCGTGTTGGTCATGGTTTCCTAAAAACAGAAGACCATAATACAAGTAAGATACTTAACATTTCTATTCCTAAGACTAAAAAGCAAGTGCGAAGTCTCTTAGGTCTAATACAATTTTATGGACGATTCATTCCGAATCTGTCCTCCATTATGTCACCTCTTTCTTCCTTGCTAAAGAAAGGGTCTCCTAATGTAGTCCATTGGACTCAAGAATGTCAATCCTCTTTGGATAAGGTTAAAACTATGTTTTCTACTTCACCTATCCTAGTATTGCCTTCTAAGGATAAGACATTTATTCTTCGTAGTGACGCTTCATCCACAGGGATTGGAGCAGCACTAATGCAAGAGTACTCTGGAACTCTGCATCCTGTGATGTATATTTCTCGAAAATTAAATGCCGCAGAGAAGAATTACTCGGTCCTAGACCGTGAATTATTGGCTATGGTTTGGTCAATCCTTAAACTTCAAAGATTTCTTCTTGGCGCGCATTTCATTGTGGAAACTGACCAGAAAGCTCTTACGGCTATTCAGAGTAAAAATCTGAAGAGCGCGAGATCAACGCGATACGCGATTGCTCTGCAGCCGTTTCATTTTTCGGTGCGAGCTATCCGTGGGTCAGAAAATGTGATGGCAGATATTTTTTCTAGATGCCCACATGATTCATAACTGTTAAATTATATGCCTAACTTTGCTACAGTTGTTCCTATGTTGAAATGTGTACACATATGTAATATATCATATATTGATTGTAACACTACTTAGCGGTTCATTGATGTTTATTCACCGCTGTTCTTTCAATGTTTTTTCGTCTTTGATGATCATGAGGTTAAGATATCTAAGATGAAATTTATGTATAAACTGATGTAGAAAGTGTGGCATTGCCAGTATTGTAGTATGCGTTGGTGACACCTCTCTGGAAATATTTATACTTAGAGAAATACTTTCTCTAAGTTCATGAAATATATTCTCAATGCTTATCATCTGCGCATTGTTATTGGTGCGTTGTGAGCCTATTGTATGTTGCTCCTAGATGTATTTCAAAAAAAAAAAAAGTACCATTTTTGTTTTTTTTCCCGAGGGGTGTGGTAATCTGTTGCGTGAATATTTTGACGCACATATTACAAAAATACGATATGGCTATTTAATATGGAAAATATATATTTGCATTCATTTGTGTATGAAAATGCTTCCTCTGGTAAAGCTAGATAATTCATGATTGATTTACACTTTTGATTATATGAGTGATCTTTCTTGATATTGATTTGGCGCATGGATATTGAATTTATGTCCGTTCTTATTTGTTCGGGCCAGAAAATAGATTAATTTTGCTTGTTATGTTTATGGCCTGAATTCATGTGTACTACTTGTCTAGTGCAAGAAGATTCAGTCGTATATTGTATACCTTTGTATGTTCAGGTCGGACTATATTCTTTCTGCCGGAATCTAGCGCAGGTTTTCGTAGTCCTACTGGGTTGTGAAGAGTTCCGATAATGTCGCCAAGAATGGCTGAGTGCTTTTTCCAGGGCTGGCACTGTTTAAGGTTTAACAGTGATTCGTAGATGTTTTTTCCAGGAGAAGTTTATGTCTCTGCAAGAGTCTATTTGTCAGAGATCCTCCTTATATGTGTGATTCGGACTCCAGGTAATGCCAGACCCTATTTTTGATGATCTCGAGTCGGTTAGACCTAGATGGGAACATTGTGCTTCGTATCTCTAGGGTCGTGTTTGTATCGACGAAGATGACAGGCTTTCCTACAGCAGTTATGTCTACATGAAGTAACTGGATTACTGTAGAGCTGTATGGAAAACTTTATGAAATTATTTATATGCACATTCTAAATTAACTTTGGCTTATATCTACCCTCCTGCGAGTGAGTGAGCGACAACTCAGGAAGGCGGCCATGTTATATTCCTGTCATCATATTTTTGATCACTGTCAAGAGAACAGATTATGTATCCTACTATCGGGCAGTGGCATCGAGGTCTTGTTATGAGGTGAAAACCCACTATCGTGGTTTATGATTATTATACAAACATTGGACATATCTCAGCTTAAGAACTTAGCCATGAAATGAAGGTTCGGCCAATGACTTTTGTATGTTTACCGATCCTCATTGACGCGTTCAGTCAGTAGAGGATACGGCGATTAGTTACCAGAACAGTGAATGCTACCTTGGGTTGAATGATATTTCACTACTACATGAATGTATCATCCACGATTCAAATAACCAATGAATTTATGTCAACATGTACCCATGACTGTATCCGTGCTGTCCAAGTGTGCGTGCCTTTATTAAACCATTGAAATGTCAGCGGCAGTTCAAGTCGTCATTGCAGTACCGGTACATGAGAGTGTGTGAAAGATATTATCAAGTGGTCTGTTACACCGAACTACTACACCATTCGCGTTACTTGACACTCCCACTCAATGTAAACATGACAGGTTCATTCGATGATGCAGAGGTAACTGAAGAAGACTTTCTTCAGTGATGATCAGTGCATGACCCTAAACATAACATCCGCATCCAGACATTCAACAGTGGCCAATACACAACAACACGTTTATTCTACAGCAATGTATTATTCTACAGTAGTGTCCAGTCAAACAACCTCATTCTACAAATAGTTATTTAAATTTAATACAAAATTAGTAAATAACATGACACTAAATACCCCAATTATAACCAATTTTCAAGTTGAACAGGGTAGACCAAGATGGAACGAGAAGAGGCAATAATGGTCAGCTGTTAAGTGCCTGCTCTCCACCCATCAACTTTTCAAAACAACATCAACAACACACATGCGACTTTCCTGATATTTGTTCAACATAACTCTTCTCTAACTCAATTCAAAATGTCTCAGTCCAGATATCCAACTCAAATAACGAAATCCAGACTGGTATTCAACAGTTTATCAACAGTTTGTTTATTCTTTCAAACTCATAGTTATGTGCCAGAATTGTGTCGTTTACAATAACATCTTCATTCCATATCATTACTAAATGTCAGTAACATGGATGCTTGGATGCCAGTACGATACTTCCATGTTCTTTCTCTATGGCAGGCTACCGCCTGAGTTCATTTAGGTAGAATTGCTCAAAATGTTTTGACATCGTCATAAAAAGGAAATTATCAAAATGAAGACTCAACTTATATGATGCAGGACATGCTGGGCAGTTATCTGTAGAAAAATACTTCTCCAATTGCATAATAGCACTAATCCCCCCTAGATCTACTGATGCTTTGAGATCTCCTAATGATGGGGTACATCCCACGCCAGGTAGATCTACTGCCATCTCACAGTCATTTTGGACATTCAAGAAGAGATGGTAAACTGCTGCTTGGTTTATGTGGTTTGGGATGTGCTGACTTTCCTGCTCTCAGAAAGTATGTATTTGTGGTATACTTGGTCTAACTTTGCTGTTTGCCTTCACCCTCACAAGGTCTGTTGTAGCAATCAGCTCTGTTGTGGCGCCATGTGTGTCACACTTGCCCTAATGACACCTTGCATGCTGAGAGCACATGTTCAAGTGTTTGCTTCTCTTGGCACAGGATGCACTGAGTATTATCAGACTTTCCCCATCTCACAAGGTTTGTAGACGATCATACATTGATCTGATAATTAAGCTGAGTCTAAGAGTATTATCACACTTTCCCCATCTCACAAGGTTTGTAGACGATCATACATTGATCTGATAATTAAGCTGAGTCTAAGAGTATTATCAGACTTTCCCCATCTCACAAGGTTTGTAGACGATCATACATTGATCTGATAATTAAGCTGAGTCTAAGAGTATTATCAGACTTTCCCCATCTCACAAGGTTTGTAGACGATCATACATTGATCTGATAATTAAGCTGAGTCTAAGAGTATTATCAGACTTTCCACATCTCACAAGGTTTGCAGACGATCATACATTGATCTGATAATTAAGCTGAGTCTAAGAGTATTATCAGACTTTCCCCATCTCACAAGGTTTGTAGACGATCATACATTGATCTGATAATTAAGCTGAGTCTAAGAGTATTATCAGACTTTCCACATCTCACAAGGTTTGCAGACGATCATACATTGATCTAATAATTAAGCTGAGTCTAAGAGGTGGCATATATAATTCCGCCAAGAACCTCTGTAGAACAGTCTATTACTATTTGTTTGTATGAAATAGTGTACATTTTTATTAGATATGCTTTATGAATAGTTATTTGATACATTCATATGACTTGTGCGTTATGTATGTGTGTATGCATGCACATATATGTGTGTGTATTTTTGTTTTACCTCATGTTATACATGTCATTTATGTGTTGTTTTTTTTTTGTTCATGCAGCATGGGACCAATCAGATAAATTCCTGAAACTATACCTGACCTTGGGCAACCTGAATACTATTACTGATAGTAACATTATAACAGACTTCTCTAATAGGTGGGTTGTGTTCATTCGTGTGGATGTGAGAAGTGTGGTGAGAGAGGGATGAGAAAAGTGTAATGAGAGAGGGTGGAGAAAAGTATAGTGGGAGGGATGAGAAAACAGTGGTGAGAGAGAGGGATGAGAAACATGTGGTGAAGAGGAATGAGAAAGGTGTGGGCTTACACTTGGTTTTAATGTGAGAAAATCTTGATGTTATTGACTTTATCGTTATATTTCTCTCAAACGTGACGTAAATATGAGGCTATGTCCTACCTGGAAATAATTATCCAAACTCTCCATTATCATAACGTCTGTAAACAATCAGCCAATATAACAAGACATATCATCAGTAAATAATCAACCAGTATAACCAGACATAATGTCAGTAAACAATCAACCAGTATAACCAGACATAACGTCAGTAAACAATCAACCAGATATAACCTCAGTAAACAGTCAACCAGTATAACCAGACATGAACCTCAGTAAAAATTTAACCAGTATAACCAGGCATAATGTCAGTCAACCAGTATAACCAGACATAACATTAGTAAACAGTCAACCAGTATAACCAGACATAACATCAGTAAACAATCAACCAGTATAACCAGACATGATCCTCAGTAAAAATTCAACCAGTATAACCAGGTATAATGTCAGGAAACAGTCAACCAGTATAACCAGACATACCCTCAGTTGTTATTGTTTAACTAGGACTACTGAGCTTCTCACTTTTTCGTAGCCAGTACCAAGCTGAAGACTCCACTGTAGATCTAGGCTTTTCCTGTGGCTTTTCTGCCATTCTGAAACGTGTTTAGTTGAAGTCATGAGCTCCAGTTTTTCTGCCATTCTGAAACGTGTTTAGTTGAAGTCATGAGCTCCAGTTTTTCTGCCATTCTGAAATGTGTTTAGTTGAAGTCATGAGCTCCAGTTTTTCTGCCATTCATTTAAAGGATCGTCACATTTGATCCTAAGCTAGGTGTAAGAAGTGCGTGGCATACTGTGCATTCCCCGCCATCGAAGGGGGCTTTCCAACTATACAGAGCTAAAATACTGTACTCTGGTTCTGGGCTTTTCCAAGGCATTTTCGCGTCCTGCACAGAGACACTTCTCAGCTTCCCCTGCCTATCACTGGGTCCATAGTGAGATCCTTTTGCATGCAGTCAACCAAGTCAGAGCCAAAGAATTATGCCAGGAAGTGATTTCTCCAAGCTTAGTGTGCAATGCTGGGTTCTCAGCCTGCTTCACTACAGGGGGAATTCCTGGAAGTGTATGGATGATTTAATGAGGGTGTAATTAGCCTCACAGACATAGGTTCACTTCTATGTACGTACATTGTAGCATTGTGCATAGTTGGTGGTCATATAAGGATGACTCTAGATAGGCCTCCATCCATATATGCTCAGTAAACAGTTCAGGTTAATGACACAAATTCTGTTTGAGTGTGTCAGAAAGTTAGTGGTTGTGATGGGTAGGGTGTATGTGGGTAGAACTACAGGTGCGTGGTAGCTCAAACAGGAAACATACACCACCATCAGACTCGGTGTCTAGGTAATGAAATAACTCCATCAACCAGTTCAATCTCCAGAAATATTTATATTAACTAATTCACAGTGCTCGTAGGGCCAATTACAATCATAAAGAACATAGGCAAAGCACAGTCATACACAATTCCTCTCCATCAACAGCTACTTTCATGATTTCTGCTACTTCACAACATCCATGGCCCTCTGGTCATACACCGGTCCACTCACTAGCTACCACTTTCTCTACTGTCTCAAAACACATCTCTGTACGACTGGCTCCTTTCATTCGTATTCACCCACAACCACACTCCACTGAGCACCATTCACACATCTGTGGCTTGCAGCCTGTCTTAATTCCTGCTGACAACATCGCATGTGGCTCAAATATTACAAAACAAGCACATACCACTCACAACATAGCTTGTGGCTCAGATATTACAAAACAAGCACATACCATTCACAACATGGCTTGTGGCTCAAATATTACAAAACAAGCGCATACCACTCACAACATGGTTTGTGGCTCAAATATTAGAAAACAATCACATACCACTCACAACATTACAAATTACACTAAATTACGATCATTGAATATACATACCAAGCTTCGTCTGTTTAATTCAAATGTTATCTCAGTGTTAACATACGGCTGTGAGAGTTGGAAAATAACAAAAATCATTGGAGAACAAGCTGAATACATTCGAAAACAAATGTCTTAGAAAACTCATGAACATCAGTTGGAAAGAATTCAAGACTAATCGACAAATAAGAGAAGACTCTAGGCAGAAATATGTCTCCGACTATATAAGGAAAAGACGATGGTCATATATCGGTCATGTCCTACGAATGCAAAACAACAGAATACCACTACAGGCGCTCACTTGGGTTCCTGAGGGTAAGAGGAAAAAAGGAAGACCAAAAGAAACACTCAGAAGAACAATAATAAGAGAAGGAAGAATGTTGGGCCTAAATAATGTGCAAGAGCTAAGAGGAGTGGCGTCACAACGAACAACCTGGAGAGCACTGGTTTCTGCCTTATGCGCCGTGTTTGGTGCTTAAAGAATTTATTATTATTATTATTACTCACAACATGGCTTGTGGCTCAGATATTACAAAATAAGTGCATACCACTCACAACATTGCTTGTGGCTCAAATATTACAAAACAAGCACATACCACTCACAACAAGCACATACCACCCACAACATGGCTTGTGGCTCAAATATTACAAAATAAGCGCATACCACTCACAACATGGCTTGTGGCTCAGATATTACAAAATAAGCGCATACCACTCACAACATGGCTTGTGGCTCAGATATTTTAAAATAAGTGCATACCACTCACAACATGGCTTGTGGCTCAGATATTACAAAATAAGCGCATACCACTCACAACATGGCTTGTGGCTCAGATATTACAAAATAAGCGCATACCACTCACAACATGGCTTGTAGCTCAGATATTACACAATAAGCGCATACCACTCACAACATGGCTTGTGGCTCAGATATTACAAAATAAGTGCATACCACTCACAACATGGCTTGTGGCTCAAATATTACAAAACAAGCTCATACCACTCACAACATGGTTTGTGGCTCAAATATTACAAAACAAGCACATACCACTCACAACATGGCTTGTGGCTCAAATATTACAAAAGAAGCACATACCACTCACAACATGGCTTGTGGCTCAAATATTACAAAACAAGCATATACCACTCACAACGTGGCTTGTGGCTCAAATATTACACAACAAGCACATACCACTCACAACATGGCTTGTGGCTTAAATATTACACAACAAGCACATACCACCCACAACATGGCTTGTGGCTCAAATATTACAAAACAAGCACATACCACTCACAACATGGCTTGTGGCTCAAATATTACAAAAGAAGCACATACCACTCACAACATGGCTTGTGGCTCAAATATTACAAAACAAGCATATACCACTCACAATGTGGCTTGTGCCTCAAATATTACAAAACAAGCACATACCACCCACAACATGGCTTGTGGCTCAAATATTACAAAAGAAGCACATACCACTCACAACATGGCTTGTGGCTCAAATATTACAAAACAAGCATATACCACTCACAACGTGGCTTGTGGCTCAAATATTACACAACAAGCACATACCACTCACAACATGGCTTGTGGCTCAAATATTACAAAACAAGCACATACCACCCACAACAATCACATACCACTCACAACAATCACATACCACTCACAACAAGCACATACCACCCACAAGCGCATACCACCCACAACAAGCACATACCACCCACAACAAGCACATACCACCCACAACAAGCACATACCACCCACAACAATCACATACCACCCACAACAAGCACATACCACCCACAACAAGCACATACCACCCACAACAAGCACATACCACCCACAACATGCTAAATACTGATTATGCTCTCACTGGAGCACAGGAACATTCATACACGCAAACATCCTCAAAACTTTCAGTTGTCATTGTGATGGGACAGATCTTGCTTGAGTGTGTCAGCAAGTTAGTGGTGATGGGACAGATCTTACTTGAGTGTGTCAGCAAGTTAGTGGTGATGGGACAGATCTTACTTGAGTGTGTCAGCAAGTTATTGGTGATGGGACAGATTCTGTTCGAGTGTGTCAGAAAGTTATTGGTGATGAGACAGATTCTGTTCGAGTGTGTCAGAAAGTTATTGGTGATGAGACAGATTATGTTCGAGTGTGTCAGAAAGTTAGTAGTGATGGGACAGATCTTACTTCAGTGTGTCAGAAAGTTACTGGTGATGGGACAGATTCTATTTGAGTGTCAGAAAGTTAGTGGTGATGGGACATATGTTACTTGAGTGTGTCAGAAAGTTATTGGTGATGGGACAGATTCTATATGAGTGTGTCATAAAGTTAGTGGTAATGGGACAGATCTTAAATGAGTGTGCCAGAAAGTTAGTGGTGATGGGACAGATCCTATTTGAGTGTGCTAGAAAGTTGCCATAGTTATTTTTCAATCATGCTGTATACAACTACAGGTCAGTCACGGTCAAAGTCCAGTTCCCAAACAAATCATGTCAGCTGCAGATTGCCAGATTGTGCGAAGAAATTGTCCCTAAAGATTGCTACTGTAAGGTAAGTGCTCCTAAGTATTTGTGGTTTGTTTTGTTTTGGAAAGGTGTATTCTGTTTTCCTACCTCTAATGTGGCTCATTCTCCCTGTATTAGAGTTCCACATATTGTCTTAAATACTCAATGATCCAAAGAAATATCAGAATGTACCAAGACAGAAGATGTTGAAGATTCATTGCAGCAAACCTTCGATGTGGAGATGACAGCTGATGATGATGATATTTATATATAGCAGTAATTTATGCAGAGTTGGAGGAGCAGACAATGATTTTTTAATGGATACAAAAGAGGAGCTTTTATTGCATTGAGAAATATATGGAAGTGAAAGAGTGAAGGGTATAGACAAATCATTATTGGAATGGAAACTAGTCATCAATAGATTGATTAGAGGGAGACTGACGGAAATTTACCATCACCATAATACAATGCTGTGCACCAAAAATGACAAAAAAGATGGAAAGTACACCGGGGTATGACCTTATCACAGTGATGGAAGACCTCAATGCTAAGGTTGGAATGCACAATACATACAATGAAAGAGTAGTGGGGAGACATGACAGCAGAAAAGCAAGCAAAAATGGTGATAAATTAATAAGCTTCTGTAGCATCAATAACTTGGTCATTGGAGGAATACTCTTTCCACACAAGGAAATCCACAAACTGACATGGGTGCCGCCAAATGGCCATAACAGAAACCGGATAGATATAATGATCAATAGCAGATGTAGGACCTCACAAGATAAGAAAGTGGTTCAGATGTAGAAAGTAATCGTCACTTAGTAGTAGCAAGAATAAAGGTGGATCAGAACTAACTCGCCTAAGAAAAAGTCTTAGAATTTTCTGGCTGAACACCATCACCAACCAAGAACTGCTAACTCTGTGCCACCAAGAAGACATACGCACCATCATAGCTGGTAGATACTGGAATTGGTTTGGCCACATTCTCAGAAGAGACCCTGACAATATCACTAGAACTGTCATGCTGTGCATTCCAGAAGGAAAGTGATTTCAAGATGGGCAGAAGAAGAAGCACTGAGGAATAAAACATAGTATATATTTATACATGATGGGGCAACTTGTCCTGTGCTTATTTCCTCACATCGGTCACCTTCTGCAGCAGCCTACTAGGCACCACTTTTATAAGTTGCTTGTGGTTATGAGAATGTTCAGTCAAACATTTACAGTTATACTACCACCCAGGAGGTTATTTGAGATGATTGTGACTGAGTTTTTAATATAGAATTTCTTGACTGTTGTTTGTTTTTTCCATTTAGAACAAATCTGAATAACTTGTGATTGAGTTTTTTGTATAGAATTTCTTAACTTTTGTTTGGTTTTTGTTTTCCATTTTTTTTTTTAAATTCTGAATAATAAGTTGTCATTGAGTGTTTAATATAGAATTTCTCAACTTTTTTTTTTTTTTTCATTACAAAAATCTTTGTATAATAAGTTGTGATTGAGTTTTTGATTTAGAATTTCTCGGCTTTTGTTTTTCTGTTTAGAAAAAATCTGAGTATGTCCTGGTGATGCTGAAAAAGGCAGAGGTGGGTAAAACTTGGCAGACGGTGACAGAACGAGAGAAGAAAGCTAAGGAGAAAGACAAGTAAGAATATTTATCATGACTGTGTTGAACAATTTGATTTTTGTTTTGTGTTTCTGTGACCAACACTGCATTTTACCCCCTTGCCAGTACCATAGCTTTTAATATGCTGCCAAGGTCAAGGTTTCTGTGTCTACTGTGTAGTGTGTCTGTCTGTATGTGTTATATGTTAGTGTGTCTGTCTGTAAACATCATGTTAGTGTGTCTGTATGTGTTATATGTTAGTGTGTCTGTCTGTAAACATCATGTTTGTTTGTCTGTAAACATCATGTTAGTGTGTCTGTCTGTAAACATCATGTTAGTGTGTCTGTCTGTAAACATCATGTTAGTGTGTCTGTCTGTAAACATCATGTTAGTGTGTCTGTCTGTAAACATCATGTTAGTGTGTCTGTCTGTAAACATCATGTTAGTGTGTCTGTCTGTAAACATCATGTTAGTGTGTCTGTCTGTAAACATCATGTTAGTGTGTCTGTCTGTAAACATCATTTTAGTGTGTCTGTCTGTAAACATCATGTTAGTGTGTCTGTCTGCTCTTTAGTTCTTTTAATATTTTTTTTCCAACAAACAATTGGTGATTTTAGCCAACAATATGCTAAAATTGTTTATACTATTGATTTGTTTTCTTTAAAATAGACTTTACTAAGTATTTGTTATATCTTGACTGTTAAATATTAATGTGTTTTCTAGTTATAAACTATTTGACTGCATGGTCTATAACAGCTGTTCTGCAATGAAGGGTGAGTTGTATGTGTGTTATTCTAATAATGGGATCCTCATTTTATTATTCATACGTCTTTCTTCTTAGTAGGAAGTGCTCTGTATTATTGTCTTGTGTGTCATCAAGTTCTCTTATGACGTATCCTCTAACTTGGTTGTAGTCTGAGTATGTTCTTGTGACTTGGTTTATTTAATTCCCAAAATATTTGACATATTTTTTATGCAGCTTTTAACAGCTTGTATACGTCTGTTCCAAATTCTGCCCATTCTTCTGTTAGTGGCCCCCCCCCTTTCAGTCATAACTAAATCTGAAGTGGCGCCGTAAGGAGCATCACTACTTGGTGTGAATTGGCAGCTGCATCCTCTTCTGTTATTATTCTTTTATGTACCGATATCTTTATGTACCGATATCTTTTATGTACCGATATCTTTAATACTGCCAATGTACATGAAAATGTACACGTTTTAACACTAGACACCTGTACAAATCATTTACACTTGTCACACTTGTACAAATTGTTTACACTTGTCACACCTGTACAAATTGTATACACTTGTCACACCTGTACAAATTGTTTACACTTGTCACACCTGTACAAATTCTTTGCTTTTGTCACACCTGTACAAATACTAAGACACAGTTTACAAGTTTAGACATGTCAGTGGCAGATTATTTGTCACAGTGTGATGGAACGAGTCACTACAGGTGATGGACAGGATGAATGTGGGAAGATCTAGAAGTGTATGTGCTCACAGCAACAGCAATACACCCTCATCAGGCTCAATGTTTAAGGAATGATTCGTGATAAATAAATACATACTAGTTGCTGGTTTAATCTCCACAAGTTTATATATACACAATGCCACAATGTACATAGAACCAAGTTTACAACAAGTCTTCACATAGAGCCATGTACAATCTCCACAAGCTTATATAACAAGTCACAATGATTGTAGAGACTTGTACAGTCTCCACGAGTTTATATGAGTCACAATGCACATAGGGCCATGTACAGGCTCCAACAAAATAACAAATCCATATTACACAACCACATTTGTTATCCAGCACCACCAGCCACCAGCAAGAACTACTTCAACAATCGTCTTCATGATCCAAGAACTTCACAAAAACACAGACCCTCTCAATAACACTTAATCTACCCGCCACCAAAATATTTATAGAATGTGTGATTCCTGTGTACACACATTGGGATCCTCACCGTTGCTACGGAGTTTGTGCACTTTGTTGAGTTCCTCGTGTGATCTAAGGGAGGAGATCAGAGCACTCATGGTGTTGTCAGAGTCCAGTGGAGACGGTCTTTAAAAAACTAAACAAAACCAGTCCCCTTCGTTTCTCGTCGCCCACTGCCTGTTTCAACACACTTCACTGCCCATTTATTCCCTGCTACCAACGTTCAGAAAAACCCGTGAATTCTTTATTCATGCCATGCTGAACACAATTTATTACCAAACAACGTACTGCTTTGGTGGATACTAGCTCACAACGCAAATTGTTGCAAAATTCCAACAGCAAATGTACCCATTGACTTGGGAACACTCACACATACTAAAATAGCTCCCGCCAGAGCAGAGGACCACACATTTAACGGACACACTCAAAAAAACACTCTTTGACATAGGCCAACATGCACAGTTCTTCCACTTTGTAAAATTAGAGTTATTTATCAACCTATATCCCATACCAAACAGCAGATTTCTACACAAAGATGTTATGTATTTTATTTCTCTTGTTTCCATTTCTGCCATGTCAGTTTTTGGGGTCAGCACTTCAGTTGTTGTCATGTTATAATCTGCTCCTGACATGTTTGTATTAAGCTGTGCTAGTTTGTTATAGTTTTACTGTAGCTATGTACTTTCTTTCTTTCACAGGCCAAAGTTAGATGCAAGTGAAGATCCTAGCGCTGGTATCACCAACATGTTAAAGAACATGTATGATGAAGGTGACGATGAAATGAAACGGTCAATATCCAAGGCCTGGTACCAGTCACAGATGAAGCCAGGAGGAGGTATTAGGTAAGTCCAACATCTCAATAAATGAACTCTTTATTGTCGATACAAAGATTATGGACTCATTTCCAAATAGTCGTGCATTTCTGTACACATATTCTGCTACATTTAATCTCTAAGCAGAGCTTTCTTAAAATCTGGCCACATATATTCTTGAAGTAACAATATGTTACTTCCTCTCTCCATCTTTGCTTAGTATTGATTCTTGGTGGAAACCTTGTACTGCTTAGGTTGTATGCATGTCGGTTTTATACAGTGAAATTTCCTACTACAAAATAAAGTTCAGTGCGAAACCGAATTCTATTTCGAAACAGTACTTACGGGTGCTATAAACCCAAAAGGGTAAAGCACCAGAAAAACATGTCGGTTAAAATCATCTTCTTTTCAAGCTCCTAGCTACCATCCTTAGATCTAAAAAATCTTTGTAACTATGTGTTTTTTCCACACAAGGTGTGATGATGTCATTGGTTATTGTTTGCATAGATTGATGATGTCATGGTGTTACCTTATACTTATTGAAGGCTATTGGGTAACGAGTATATTAATACGTTGCCCTGGTCTTGTAAGGTATTTTTGATATAATAGACAACAGTCTAAACAGTAACGTGACGAATGGCCAACTTGAATAATCTTGATCAACAGCTTGTTGTGCGTTTTTTTAACATTTAATATGTCACAATACAACATGAGTGTACTTCACTATTTTGAGAGCATATGATGATATAACGGTACATCAGTTATACAAATGTATTCAGTAGCAGACATAAGCATTAATGTCGTTGTGCCAGTTTAAAGTCAGAATGTCTATGTATCGTCTACGACGCCTTCATTCTTTACAAATCAGAACCATGTTCATTCAAATAACTTACTGTCCTTCTCCTTAAGCCATATACAATCAGGCACACATCATAATGTAGTCAGTCAATGATCCTGACTCTGAAATATTTTATAACATTGAACACTGGTCTGTCACTCTCACATAAATATTTTATAACATTGAACACTGGTCTGTCACTCTCACATAAATATTTTATAACATTGAACACTGGTCTGTCGCTCTCACATAAATGGTGAACACTGGTCTGTCACTCTCACATAAATATTTTTAAACATTGAACACTGGTCTGTCACTCTCACATAAATAACATTGAACACTGGTCTGTCGCTCTCACATAAATATTTTATAACATTGAACACTGGTCTGTCGCTCTCACATAAATATTTTATAACATTGAACACTGGTCTGTCGCTCTCACATAAATATTTATATAACATTGAACACTGGTCTGTCACTCTCACATAAATATCCGTACACTTTGAAAACACAAGCCAAAACTAATTGCCCAAACGATGACCTTCGTCCATCCCCAGCAGACCGTGTCTACGTTATATGCTAATTACATGTGCGTTAGGTCTTAATCAATCCTCACATCAAATTGCAAGAGTTTCTATCAACATTGAACATGGTCACTTCAGCTCAATAAAAATACCCAGGGATTTAAAACAACATTGAATCGTAAATGCTCAGATTGGATCGATAGTGAATGCTTAATCCAAGCTAAATTGTTTTGTTTTTATTTAGGTTTACAAAATGCACATTGCATCTTTGATAAATTGCCCAAACGATTTATTTTTTCAAGAAGTTATATCAGGACAATTTAAATGTCACTTCCAAGCTAGGTTCATTCCTTATATACATAATTCAAATTATATCAAAATGTGATTACTACAATCTGATTGTCCAGTCCGATCATTTTCTGCAGCAAGACGCAGCAAAAGAGATGGTTCGCCCTACCTCTAGATAGTTGGCATGCGTCCAAAGTGACTAGTTACCAGCAATGCCTGTGAATGTTTGTGTAAGATAGCTGCGTAATGTGGTGTAGTAGCTGTGAAACCGAGAATTGCTGGTGTAGGTAGGCTGAGAATGGGAATCCAAATCAACAACAGATTTAAATCTTTTAGTCTACCAATCAAGTTACATTGCTTCACAAACTGTCCAGTTTCTCTGTAAAAGCTACACATTTCACTACAATTATTTAGGACGAACTGTACAAGTCAACGACCATCTTGCCAAAACTTTTTATGAACCTGTACAATTGTCAACTGACCACGTGACATACGTTTTATATGAACTAAGAGAAGGTCAACCGGACACGTGCAGAACTGTTTTTACCATAGTATTTACTTTTTGAAGTCATTCTTGTAAAGGCATTAACTATAGCAATCGTTGGCATTGTCAAGTATCATTATATTTCCATGTGAATTGTTGTGTGGGGGCATTACTGTGAAGCATTAGTAGGGTATACAAACTGGGGGTAGGGTAGTTGTGGAAGGATACTCGTATCCAGGTAAAGTCATTGTTTGACTAGACCACAGCAATGGCACAATATGCATACAATGCTTAACAAACTGTCCAGTACAAATCTAATGTCTGTTTTGACAAACTGTACAAGTGGGTTGCGTGCCAACTGTTTATCCAGTTACTTTTCAGTGTGTCAGTTTAAAGGATTGGGGGGCGGCAGCTCATTGGTCACTATCATTATGGGCCCCCACTCACCGTCATATATTGCACCCAAGAGGCAATCTTGAGTCATAATCTATATTTTGCACAAAGTACCATGTACAATCGTGGGATAGTCCTATGTCTGTGCTGGTAATGTTACATGAAGTGGGACAACCACACCAGACATTGTTCCCCGATATGTTGAACCCAGCAGTGAACAGTAGAAGGCTTGGAGAAGTTTTGAGCGGGAGGCAGGGGGTTTGTGGGAGCCTAGGGCCAGGGTACGTTGCGATGTACTGTTGGCTTTGACTTGGTTTGACAGCATGTAGGAAGATCCTCACTATGAACCCAGGGATGATAGGTAGGGAGAGCTGAGGGAAGTGGCTCTGTGCCCCATGTGATGTGACAATTCCTTGGGAGTGCCTAGAACCAGAGTACACTGTATTTTAGGTAGCTTCTGATAGCCCTAGAAGTTAGCATAGTGGATTTTTTTTCTCTAAGGTGCACTGGCTTCCTTGCTCAGTGGTCTATGGTTCGATTTTCAGATGAGGTGGGATTTTCTTAGGCCGCAAAACGGCTCCTGGGTTGACCCAGCCCCAAATGGGTACCAGAGCAACTCTTGGGAAGGTTTAAGGTGGCCGGCGTGATGCTGACCACATCACCTCTAGTGTGCCGACAGTCGAGAAAATATGGGCCTAACACCATATTCCCCAATATGCCTCAATAGGGCATGTAATAGGATCCTTTACCTTTTTTATAGTTGGATAGCCCCTTGGATGGCGGGGAATGCCACATTATGCTACTACGCTCTTCTTTACGCACAGCTTGGGACCAGATGTGACGATTCTTTAAAAGCAATCCAAGCTTTGAGAAAACTGGAGCTCGTGACTATACAATTCAACATAGTTTTGAGAATGGTAGAAAAGCCACAGAAAAAGGCTAGATCTACAGTGTAGATTAATACCACTGGGTTCGAACACTTTAATAATATTCCTGAAAACCAGTCCATCATCTATTAATGATGAAAGCAATCAAATCCGACTGCCCCCAAATTCCTATAAATGAATAGCAATAGGATGATATACCGATTTTGAAGGAGACTCCAAAAAGCGATTCGTCAACTTTTTTAGTGGAAAGGCCGCCGGTCTCCGGATTTCAATTCCGTGTTAGATGTCTTAAAAGATGGCAGTTACAGTTTTCTGAAAGAGAAAACTTCACATGACTCATCCAGCAAAATGTGGCAGAGTGGATGAAACCAACCCACACACATCTCAAGGATAGCGTCAAATTATACATCTTTATAAACGTAAAGAGGTAATCGCCAAGACTGTAAACAATCATACGAGGCATCTCAATCTACTATCAACTCGCTGGGAAGATATTTGCCAGAAGTCCTTCTTAAATCGCCTTACGGCTCATGCTTGACAAAGGTCTTCTACCTGAAAGTTCAGTGACTGGATTCAGTATTCCGGAAAGAACGGTGGAACCACCGATATAGGTGTTCGCTGCAAGACAGCTTCAAGAAAAATGCCAAGAACAGGCACTGTGACCTGTACACAGCTTTCATCGACTTGTTGACAAAGGCGTTCGACGCACGGTCTGTAGAGCGGGTCTATGGAAGAGCTTCATGGCAAATTCATTACGGCTGCACCAAAGAGAAATTTAATCTCAATAGTGCAGCAGCTGACATGATGGAATGCAGGCATATAACGGTCTCTCGCAACGAACGATGTATTCAGGATGTAGCACGGTGATGAATGAGCTATCGGAGCCTAAAACGTTGAGCCAGTCTGTCTCAAATGGAGTTAAACAAGGGTGTGGTGTACTTTGCAAACCGACTCTTTTCAGTATCATGTTTGGTCTGCTATGGCTAGACTGCTGCTTTCAGAGACGGGGACACAGGAATCGACAATCAGATATATCGTATTGATGGAAAATTGTTTAACCTTAGGAGGCTTACAAGCAAAAACAAGGTCAAAAATCACACACCATCAGGATACTTCTGTTTGCTGACGCGATTGTGCCCTCACAGTGCTGGCTCAGAGGCATGATCTGCAAGAGTAAGCGTTGTTGAGATAGATTCTCCGAAGCCTGCTTCCAACTTTGGGCTTACCATCAACACGGGCGGTAAAACAGAAATCAATGTACCAACCAAACTCAGCTCCTGGCACAATATTTGATACTGAGCCAAGTCATCAAGGTAAATGGTGAGAAAACTGAATGTTGGGAACAGGTTCACTAGTCCTTGGATAGTAGTACTACTATCCCAGAACAATCGTCATTGATGATGAGGTGAACACCAGGAACTCCAAAGCCAGCAGCACATATGGCAGACTATCCACCAACGCATGGCATCGAAGTGGCATCAGCCTACAGACAAAGCTGAAGGTGTATACAGAGCTGCGGTGCTTCCAGTGCTGCTTTATGCATGTGAAACATGGAGCTGGTCGGGTGCTGTATACAGGCGCCACGTAAAAAAGCTCAACCACTTCCATAACAGTCTGTCTCAGGAAGATAATGAACATCATTGACAGAGCTGGTATCCCTAGCATCGATACTATTATGATGCAGTCACAGATTCGCATGGCAGGTCATGTAGTCCGCATGCTAGACCATCGACTGCCAAAAATACTCCTTAATGGTGATATGCAGAAGGGTAAACGCTCCCATGGTGGCCAGAAAAAGCGCTTCAAAGACACGCTTAAGGCTTCATTAAAAACCTTGACATAAACCTAGACACATGGGAAGCTGCTGCGCAAGACCGAACTGCTTGGCGCACATCTCTTCGTAAAGGTGCGGTGGCATGCGAATCATTCATAAGAGCAGCAGCGGAACAGCGGAGACAAGCTAGAAAAGATCGTGAAATAAAAACCTTCAACATGAAGCTAACATTTCCCTAACCCACACTGTCCGAGATCCTTCAGGCCCGCACTCGGCTCATCAGGATCCACCTTCGTACTCATAGACTATCCTAACAAATCCTAATAATTGGATGTAACAGTCGTGGTCTTCATCTCCTGTGATGACGAAACGAACAAACAGATTAATACCAAGGCGTCCCTTACAACTTGGCATTGGCTGCAGCGAAGCTCAGCCAGGCCCTAGTTTTAAACAACAACTAGAAAACTCCTTTTGGAGAAATGGGATGTGGCTGTTGACATGCCAACATAATTTCCTCATCTTTAAGCTCCAATGTTAGAGCCTCACCATTATCACTTCCTTTTCCCACCAAGCATCGTCTCCTATGTCTTCTTTTCTGTTTCCCAAAAAATCAAAATATTTGGAGTTTTTTAAGATTCAACCGTAAATAAATTAAGATCAAATTATGCCATAAATTGGACTGTTCAATTCATGTGGGCAGATCTAAATTGTTTTTGATGCCATGGCTAAATTTGTAGCTCGTGCTGTTTACCACAAACAAAATGTTTATATGTTATGGTCCTACCAAAAGTTCTTTAAAAGACAAAATATACATTATGAAGATATAAAGTAATTTACCACTTAAGACCTGACCCTATTGAACCTTTATGACCTGACCTAAAGTGAAAACCTTTAGAAAAAACCCTGACTATTGAAAAGGACCTTTAACTGATTCATTACTTGTAATTTTAACTTAATATTATATTCTAAAACTTTTCTTCTTCCTCGTATGTCCTGAAATAAAGGACGTTGGTTATGCGTTGTGTCCTTTACAGCGATGCAGCTGCGATATTTGTGGCCTTTCGGCTGACCACTTTCCCGACTTCAGCCATGGCATTTTTTTTGGACCAAAGGATTTGCCTTCCACACATCAAATCGTCCCTACTGTCTCAGCCAGACTGCAGTGATGCAGCCTGTTTCCAGGACCACTACTTGAGGTGGAGTAGGATCTTGGTCAGCTCTGGGTCAAACTGACACAAGCAGTCAAACTATGAGTCCGCTGACTGCAATTCATCTCTCTCTTGCTGCCTCTTTGCGATCTTTGGTATCCATAATATGTAAACTAGAAACAAGATGGAAAATGGGATGATTTCAGTTTTTCTAATAAATTTGAAATTTTAAAAATAAAATAACATTTCTAAGTTTATTTAAATAAAAAAAAAAAAAAAGCGATCGAATGCCGCCAATAAGTTTTAAATAGACAAAAATTGTCGTGGTAAGGCTGAGTATTAGGTCAAGCTGATCTTTGATTCATCATCTTTCTTCATCTCCCCAAGGGGTATCAAGCCTTCAACACACTTATACCAAGTCTTCCTGTCACATGACATCAGGTCTAGGTCCTTTCTTTGTCATCTACATCCCCTTCACCTCTGTCACCAGTTTTTCTTCTCCACGTGCTTCTTGGTCTCCCTCCTACCTCTCTTACCCTGGGGATTCCAGAACAAGGACTGCCTCGTAAAGCTGTCAACAGGTTTTCTCAGTGTGTGTCCTATCCATCTCCAGTGTCTTCTTCTCAACTCCTGTTCCACTGACACTTGTCTGGTTCTTGGCATCACTTCCACATTAGTTATCTTGTCATACCACTTAAGCCTTCTATTCTACGCAAACACCCATTTATGAAAATCTGTAGCTTTTTGGCTCTTGTTTTTGTTGATCTATTGCATGGTTCTCAAACTTGGAGATTCTTTCGTCATACAGGTATACAATTTTTTTATTTTATTAAAAATTTTTTCTGAAATATGTTTTTCCAAGTTAATATTATCAAAACAATTAACAACAGTCATATTTTATTGTAGTCTGACCATTTCTGCATTATATGTTACATTTCCAAAACAATTCAACATTAAATAATAAAATTATGCAAATTTTTGAAATGTTACATAACTGCTTTTCAAAAAAAATATTTTTTTTTTTAATCTTCCACTAAATACATTACAGTTATTTTAGGTAGCTGCAACATCTTAGCTAAAATAATGAAATATGACTTCAGTAGACAAATTTCTAGTGTAACACGGTATGATCACTAACACATAAGTAAAATCAGTTATGAGGGTAACATAATAAAGACTCAACACATCTTTATATATTTCCTACTAAGGCTTGTAGTACTCTGACAGACAATTCCTACCTGCATGAAAACATTTTTAAAAAATATCACAAACTTTACATTTAACTTTTTATTTTTCTTTCAATCTTTACAGTCTGATAGCAAAGCTTACAACTTCTTTTTGTCTCTGTAAACTTGGGGTCCATGGTGTGCCGAAAAAAACCTGGTGACTTTGAAGCGAGTATTGCATCATCATACAAACTTATGTTCCCCAATTCCAGATTAGTTCTTCTGTAAAATCTAGCTGACCATATCTAGCTGGTCTTCCACATCTGGGTGTTTTTTCTGCTAGTCTTGAAATAAAATGTAAGCATTTACCATAGCAATATCCAGAAAATGAAAAAAAAGAGTTTTCCAATATTTATTGGTCTTTCACAAAACATTGTACTTGTTAATTGGCTGGTCACTCGTGTGCACTACTTTCATCACTAACTACAGTATAAGCTAAACAAAATGGTCCATTTGCAGTGATCCTACCTAAATAAACATCAAAGTATATCCACTAACAGCATCAGCAAGAACCCATAATTTCATCCCCCACTTTGTTGGCTTGTCTCTAATATACTGTCAGAAAGAAAACACTCTTTTCTTATATATATTTTCTTATATTCTTTCATAAAATTACACTTTGAAGAAGTCAATGGGTCTCAAAAACTGCTTTGTATTTTCTCTGGTGCTTACCTCTGACAGTTGCAGACTGGAACCCTCTCAGGCGAAAAAGGTGGAGGGTTGGAAGGTGGGCCTTCATCAAGTCCATCATAACCAAAACATCTGCAAGAAGAACAATTTAAAATTAATTTTTACAGATCAGCAATAGAATTCAAAGTTACAGTTTAGTGTACACAGGAAAATTGACACAGATTACATTTTCCGTACAAAGGAATACTGTCAATCATAAAGTCATGATGTAAATAATAATTTTTAAAAGCAGAGACACAGGGCAAATGAGATCAGAAAAATCAGCTGATTCAGAAGTTACGTCAGATCCACTTTATATTTATTTCCTGGTGCCATGAGTTCTTTGTTAACTGTTTGAAAGGTGAAATATTTGTTTCTTTTTTTCAAAAATAAACAGAAAGCAGCTTTACTGACTACAATAGCCCATGAAAATGACTGTTTTACTACTTTTCAAAATCAGCTGTTATCATTTCGTTAACGAAATAACATTACCTTTACTGTATGGCTGGTGATCTGAGTTGTTCTGAGCTGTATTTTCGCCATCCAACTCGTCAGACGTTTCCAACAAGTCCTCTGAATAATCATCAAAACAGGAATCTACATAACTAGATGCATTGTAGTCATTTTCAGACTGCATTTTGTTTACGACCTGTTAAGTCGAGTTGATGAAAAAATCCAAAATGGCGGACGGACAATTTCGGTGTTTACGTTTTTTTTCTGCGTGTAATTTTCAAAGTCAAAATAAGTTTAAAGCTGTATATTTTTTAGCACAAATATAATTTTTTAACATGTATTCATAATACAAAACATAGATTTGAAGTCAAAATTAAAAAAATAAATGTGCTTTTTTTACTTCAAAAGTCATCGTTCCGTTTGGAAAGATTTTTTATATATCCGGTCTGAAGAGTGTTAACCTTGAAAATGTGTGCAAAAATAAAAACATTCTCAAAATGTAGTAAAATATCATTCTTTTTGGATTGAACATGAAGACAGACACTGGAGCAGCGCAGCATTTAAAACTGACTATGCTCCAGCTCTGGGCAAAAACCCACTGCTCTGCTCCAACTCTGGGGCTCAGCTCCAAAACCTTGACCAAAATACTTTATATGTGCTCATGTAGTAATGTTATCTGTGGCATTTCTTTTTACATTATGAGGATGTTTATGTCATGCCCAACCCTCCTTAATTGTCTTTACAACATGCTTGGTAGAGTACAGGGGTCTTACTCTTGGGCTATACTATTGTGCCTTGGAAAACAGACAACCAGAATAGAACATTTATTTACACATGTCATATAACAAAAAATGTCACATACAAAGAACATGTCATCTGTCATATGAGTGTCCATTTCTCAGGGTGAGTTCTTTATCATGGTTTGTTACTTTCTCTTTGAAATGTTGTTACTTTATCTTTGAAACTCTGTTACTTTTTTCTTTGAAGCTCTGTAGCTTTATCTTTTGAAACTGTGTTGTTTTATCTTTGAAACTGTGTTACTTTATCTCTGAAACTTTGTTTTACTTTATCTCTGAAACTTTGTTACTTTATCTTTGAAACTTTGTTACTTTATCTCTGAAACTTTGTTACTTTATCTCTGAAACTCTGTTACTTTTTCTTTGAAACTGTTACTTTATCTTTGAAACTCTGTTACTTTATCTTTGAAACTTTGTTGCTTTATCTTTGAACCTCTGTTGCTTCATCTTTGAAAGTTGATTGTTTGCCAGCTTAAATTTTTCTGTGCCCACGTATTGTAATGTGAGCTTCTGAACTTTATCAGTGAATACTTAGTTGTTGGTAGCAACATGCTCGAGGCTACCTGTATCTCTTACTGTCAGGTGATGTTGTTGTTGCTAACTAGGGCTGCTGAGCTTATCACTTTTTTGCAGCCAATGCCAAATTTAAAAGAATCCTTGACATTATCTACACTGTACGCATAGATTTAAGTTTTTTCCTCTGGCTTTTTTTCTGCCGTTCAGAAGCTTGTTGAGTTGGAGTTATAAGTTACAGTTTCTTTCTCTCGCATTCTGTCCTGGCCTGATATGCATATCAAGAATCTTCACATCTTGTTTTTTTTCATGTCCAGGGGGAGAGGGGTGGCATTCTCTGCCGTCCATGGGGCTCTCCAGATATGCAGGTCTGAAATTATGTGCTAATGCTCTGGGCTTTCCCAAGGAATCGTCACATCCAACACAGGGCCACCTCACAGCTACAACACCTGTTAACCATTTATTCAATCATTGTGAGATCCAACACAGGGCCACCTCACAGCTACAACACCTGTTAACCATTCATTCAATCATTGTGAAGATCCAACACAGGGCCACCTCACAGCTACAACACCTGTTAACCATTCATTCAATCATTGTGACATCCAACACAGGGCCACCTCACAGCTACAACACCTGTTAACCATTCATTCAATCATTGTGACATCCAACACAGGGCCACCTCAAAGCTACAACACCTGTTAACCATTCATTCAATCATTGTGACATCCAACACAGGGCCACCTCACAGCTACAACACCTGTTAACCATTCATTTAATCATTGTGAGATCCTCCTGCTCATGGCCAACCATGTAAAATCCGGAGTTAAGTTTGGGGTTCAAATGACTATCCCATGCTCAGTGTGCAATGCTGGGTTCTCATCAAGTTTCACCACAGGGGGAATCGTGGCTAGTCAAACCCTGAAGTTAAACCCAGGAACTCAAAGTTTGCCTGTTTCCAGGATGCACCACAAAGCTGTGCTTCATGGTCTTGATTAGAGATCCAACCCTGAAATTCAATCAAGAGCAGTGTATGCTGAGAGGTAGATCTGACTCTGGAATACATGCAATAGTATCATACATTCAGAGATAGGACCTTCACTGTGGCATATCACTCAGATAATATGTTACTTCTATCATTTGATAGGACCTTCTCTGTGATATATCACTTACATTATTTGTTACTGCTATCACATGATAGGACCTTCACTGTGATATATCACTTACATTATTTGTTACTGCTATCACATGATAGGACCTTTGCTGTGATATATCACTTACATTATTTGTTACTGCTATAACATGATAGGACCTTCACTGTGATATATCAATGTCCTTTTTTGCATTGAATTAAGTAACCTCAACGTAATTGCAGTGTTAGGGTCACTGTCTATAGTTTCTAGTAGAATCTTGTCTTGAGTACTGTTTGCTTGGTGTCACTTGTTAGTGTGCTATCTGTAAGTGTGAGATACCGTGACTATTTGTTAATAATTTGACCCAGGTTCTATTAAAATCTCGTGACTAAACCACACTGGTATGCCAGCTGTAATTACTGTGTTATCTAGGAACTAAATCACATGTCATCCCACTGACTCTCCTGTCCCACTCTTCTAAATAATTAACAATCCCTTGATCCAAAGTTACAACTTTATTAAACAGAGTTTAAAACTATGCACACAGAATAAAGCTATGTATTAAATATTCAGTGGTAGTTGTTTGTGAGTTTGTAGACAGGCATGTCGTGGTAGCTGTTGTGAGTTTGTGACAGGCATGTAGTGGGTAGCTGTTGTGAGTTTGTGGACAGGCATGTAGTGGTAGCTGTTGTGACAGGAATTGTTGTAGTGGTAGCTGTTGTGACAGGCATGTAGTGGTAGCTGTTGTGACAGGCATGTAGGGGTTAGCGAGTTTTTGAACTGGCATGTGGTGATAGCTGTTGTGACAGGCATGTACTGGTAGCTGTTGTGACAGGCATGTAGTGGTAGCTGTTGTGACAGGCATGTTATGGTAGCTGTTGTGACAGGCATGTAGTGGTAGCTGTTGTGTGACAGGCATGTAGTGGTAGCTGTTTTGACAGGCATGTGGTGGTAGCTGTTTTAGTGGACAGGCATGTTAGTGGTAGCTCTTGTGGACAGGCATGTAGTGGTAGCTGTTGTGAGATTTTTAGTTTGTGACAGGCATGTAATTGGTAGGTGTTGTGACCAGGCACGTAGTGGTTGCTGTTGTGACAGGCATGTAGTGGTAGCTGCTGTGACAGGCATGTTAGTTGTAGCTGTTGAAACAGGCGTGTAGTGGTAGCTGTTGTGACAGGCAATGTAGTGGTAGCTGTTGTGACAGGCATGTAGTGGTAGCTGTTGTGACAGGCATGTAGTGGTAGCTGTTGTGACAGGCATGTAGTGGTAGCTGTTTTGACAGGCAATGTGGTGGTAGCTGTTGTGACAGGCATTGTAGAGGTAGCTGTTGTGACAGGCATGTAGTGGTTGCTGTTTTGACAGGCATGTGGTGGTAGCTGTTGTGGACAGGCATGTAGTGTAGCTGTTGTGACAGGCATGTAGTGGTTAGCTGTGATTGTGAGTTTGTGACAGGCATGTAATCCGGTAGGTGTTGTGACAGGCACGTAGTGGTTGCTGTTGTGACAGGCATGTAGTGGTAGCTGCTGTGACAGGCATGTTAGTAGTAGCTGTTGAAACAGGCGTTGTTTGTGGGTAGGCTGTTGTGACAGGCATGTAGTGGTAGCTGTTGTGACAGGCATATAGTGGTAGCTGTTGTACAGGATGTTAGTGGTAGCTGTTGTTGTGACAGGCATGTAGTGGTAGCTGTTGTGACAGGCATGTAGTGGTAGCTGTTGGGACAGGCATGTAGTGGTAGCTGTTGTGACAAGTCATGTAGTGGTAGCTGTTGTGACAGGCATGTAGTGATAGTGTTGTGACCAGACATGTAGTGGTAGCTGTTGTGACAGGTATGTAGTGGTAGTGTTGTGACAGGCATGTTTTGTGGTAGCTGTTGTGACAGGCATGTAAGTGGTAGCTGTTGTGACAGGCATGTAAAGTGGTAGTGTTTGTGACAGGCATGTAGTGGTAAGCTGTTGTGAGTTTGTGACAGGCATTTGGGGTAGCTGTTTTGTGACAGACATGTAGTGGTACCTGTAGTGAGTTTGTTGACAGGCATGTAGTGGTAGCTGTTGTGAGTTTGTGACAGGCATGTAGTGGTAGCAGATTTTGTGATAGGCATGTAGTGGTAGCTGTTGTGACATGGCATATGTAGTGGTAGCTGTTTGTGACAGGCATGTTAGTGGTAGCTGTTGTGAACTTCTTTGTTTTGGTTTGAAGGATCATCTTCATTGCACCAGGACTACTCCATCAGTGCTCCGATCTCCTCCCTTACATTACACAAGGAGGATCTCAGCACAGTGCATAGACTCCGTAGCACAGGCGAGAATCCCAATTTGTGTAGATAGGAATCACATTCTATAAATTACTCTGTTGGGCAGATTTCTGTTCTTGTTTTTTTTTTTTTTAAATTTTTGCCAGGGCAGCGGCTTATTAGGCCTACTCTGTACGATTTCCAACTGCCATGGGATTTTTAACATGCAAAACTTGCACATGGGACTTCATATTTTTCACCCTTATGGACTTATACTTTCTTTTACTGTAGACACACTCATCTGTATTGTCACAGGCATGTAAAAGACTTACTTACTTACTTAGTCGTTCCCCTTTTACCGTGAGGTGTAGAGGTTTGGAAGAGAGAGTGCCAGACCATTCTATTAGCTGTCTTCTTCCTGGCCTGGTTCCATTCTAGTCCTCGGTCCTTCAAAGATTGTCTAATGTTGTCCTCCCAGCGGACTCTGGGTCGTCCTGGAGGTCTGGATCCCTGGCTCTTTGTTTCCCATGCTTGTCATGGTAGCCGATCTTCTCCCATTCTGCAGACATGGCCAAACCATCTTAGTTGGGACTGTTCTATTTGGGTCTGCAGCGGATGGGATTTTAGGCCTTGACGGATTGTCTGGTTGCGGACCATGTCTCTTCTTGTTACTTCAACCACTTTCCTCAGATATCTCATTTCTGAGGTTTGGATCTGGCTTTTGTGGGTTGTAGTCATTGCCCACGACTCGCATCCATATGTCAAGACTGGGACATAGGTGGAGCGGTATACAGCCATCTTCGTTTTCTTACCAACCTCTTTCTTGCTGAGGAATCCACGATTTATGGCCTGAAAAAAGTCTCCCAGCCGCTGCTTTTCGAGTGGCCAACTCTTCTTTGATGCCTCCCTTTCGGTCTATAATAGCTCCGAGATATTTAAAGTGGTCGACCTGCTCCAGGACCTGTTCTCCCAGCTTAATCTGATGTTTTCTTTCTTCTCGTGATATCACCATGGATTTTGTTTTAGAGCTGCTTATGACCATCCCTCTCTTCTCCAGCTCTTCCTTCCAGACTTGCAGGTTGGATTGGAGATGTGCCTCTGATTTTAGCAATCAGGGCAACATCATCAGTTGTTGTTGTTGTTTTCAGTTTTTCTACTATGCCTGTAAATACCCTCAATGAAATCCGAAATATAGACCTGTCTCCTCTTCAAGTACCCCACTGATACTTTCCTGTCCTCTCCCTTACATGCCTTGATGACATCGTCCATAAGGAGTATGAAGAGGTAAGGTGATAGGATATCACCTTGTCTTACACCCAGTGGTGGTCCTGAACTCTTCTGACTTATGGTTTGCTGTCCTCACATAATTTCTGCAAGACTTGTAGAAGCTCTGTATAGCATGAATCAGAGGTGCTGGAATATTCTTCCTTGCCAAACAGTCCCAAAGTTTGCTCCAGGGGACCCTGTCAAACGCCTTTTCCAGATCTATGAAACAAAGATGGATCTCACTCTTATACTCAAGGGCCTTTTCACTCAGCTGTCTGAATGTGAAGATTAGGTCTTGAGTACTTCGGTTTGCTCGGAATCCGCACTGGACCTCATCCAATTGTGGCTCAGCTAGGCGTCACAGTCTCTGCTCTAGGATTCTAGAGTAGATTTTACCAGGGACACTGAGAAGGGATATGCCTCTGTGGTTTCCACATTGTTGATTTCATGTAAAAGACATCTAGTGGTATATGTAAATGGACTTGTTTTTTTTCTTTTAACTGTAGACCCACTCATCTACCTGTGATAGACATCTAGTGGTATTTATAGTGGAGTGTACTTTATTTTACTGTAGACCCACTCATCTACCTGTGACGAGACATCTAGTGGTATATGTAGCGGATTTGTGCTTTATTTTACTGTAGACACACTCATCTACCTGTGACGAGACATCTAGTGCTATTTGTAGTGGATTTGTACTTTATTTTACTGTAGACCCATTCATCTACCTGTGATAGACATCTAGTGGTATTTGTAGTGGATTTGTGCTTTATTTTACTGTATACACACTCATCTACCTGTGACGAGACATCTAGTGGTATTTGTAGTGGATTTGTACTTTATTTTACTGTAGACCCATTTATCTACCTGTGACAGACATCTAGTGGTATTTGTAGTGGATTTGTGCTTTATTTTACTGTAGACACACTCATCTGATCCACACCACTAGTATGCATGCCTTCATTTTATGCTCTGGTCCCATGCTTTTTTCCATTCTTTTGTTATTGTCCTTACTATTAGACTCTTTATTTCGAATCTCCCTAACCCTGTTTCAATTTGTTTAAAGTGATTTCTTCCTAACTTGGCTTCCCTGTCAGTGAACTCATTTCCTGCTATGCCAACATGTGATGGAATCAGGGCCGGTGCTAACCAGTTCAGCGCCCCCCCTGCAAGTTTTGAATTAGTGCCCCAAAGCTGCTCACAGGCTAACGCCTACTCACAAATATAAGCAGTTCTGAAAATTGTAAATGTATAATTTGTAACTTCGTAGATAAGAAATGACAGTCTTCTGTATTAATATGAAAATTATTTAGCAATAAAACAAATGAAAATGCAGTTAGGGTTTGTTCATGAAGGACATCACAGAAAAAAGTATATATATAAAAAGTTAGTTGCTTATCCTTTACAGGACGTGGCAATCAACCCCAGCTTTTATTGGCTGTTTGTGATTTTTCTAGGCAATTTTTTTCATTCAGTAGTTTGCCATTGCTTTCTGAACGGTACGGCGCTTATACCATTGTTAAAAATCCACACAAAGCGATCTGCTACCAAACCGCCTGCAGCAGGTTTCGAACCTGGTATATCTGGATTATGAAACTGCGTTCATATCCATTAGGCCACAGACGCCGACAGTATATATATAAGCCTTGAAAAATAGGTAAGGTTTACCAAACATTTTTGGATCAAAATGTGACGTCACAAACTTGTACACCTTCCACCCAGTGTGTGACGTCATTAATGAACAACTTTTTAAAATAGTTTTAATTCACGGGCTTTCATGTTTGCAAATTTTTTAATTAATTCCTTTTTTTTTTTTTTTTTTTTTTAATTTGAATCCATAGTAGGCCTATTTATTGTACCTCATTTAATAAGGATCTGACCATAAAAAAAGTCATGTCAATGTTTTGTTCACGGCAACAAATTTCTAACATTTTTTCTATCATAAAACTAATACAACAAATTTCTAACATTTTCCTATCATAAACTAATACAACCAATTGCTAACATTTTTCTAGCATAAACTAATACAACCAATTTCTAACATTTTTCGATCATAAACTAATACAACAAGTTTCTAACATTTTTCTATCATAAGCTAATACAACAAATTTCTAACATTTTTCTATCATACAACTAATACAACAAATTTTCGAACATTTTTTCCTATCATAAACTAATACAAACAAATTTTCTGAAACATTTTTCTATCATAAACTAATACAAACAACAATTTCTAACATTATTTTTCCTATCATAAACTAAATTACAAAAAAATTGAATGCTGGAAGGCGACCTTTTGGGTTTTGCACCCCTAGCCTTCGGCGTCCCCCTGCCTTGCAGACCTCACCTATAAGGCCCAAACGCCGGCCCTGGCCTGGTAATCCATGTTTTATTGCTGTCCAGTATTATAAGGTGTCTGTCAAGTTTTATGTCCGTTCAGTTTAATGGTGTCTGCTATGTGTTATATGGTCCAGTTTAATGGCTGGTCCTTCCATGATATAAATATTATATCACTTTGTATGGTTGTCCTGTTTATATTTTATAGATTGTCAGTGGTATGGGTGAAATGTCATGCTTTATATTTCCAGTTTTATGGTGTCTGTCCCAAGGAGTTTTATAAACGTCAGTTTATGGAGTCTTTACATAATTATTATAATGTCCAGTTTATGGTGCCCTTTTTACATTTTATATTCTGCTCAGTTTATATGGGTGGTCCTGTCCATGTTTTATATTGTTCAGTTTTAAGGGGAGTCCATTCATGTATTTACAATCTGTCAACCCAGTAATAAGTGGTCAGTCAACGATTTTATATTCTATCAGTTTATGGTGTCAGTCCCATGTTTATAATTAATTGCCCATTTTAAGGTGTCCCTTTTCCATGTTTTACATTCTGGTCCAGTAATGTGGGTTGTATGCACGTTTTATATTGTTCAGTTTATGATATCAGGTCATATATTAAATTGTAAAGTTTATGTTGTCTGTCATATATTTATATTGTCAGTGTATGGTGGTATATCAAAGCTTTATAATATTGCCAGTTTTATGGTTGTCTGGTCAAGATTTATATTATGTCCAGTTAATGGTGCCTGTTACATTTTAATATTCTGTCAGTTTATTGTCCTCTGTCATTGTTTTTAAATGCATGTTCAGTTTTATGGTGTCCTGTCAATGGTTCTTAAATTGTGTCAGTATATAATGTCTGTCAAGTTTTATATTCTAACACAGTTAAAATGGGTGTCCTGGTCATGTTTTATCAATCTGTCCAGTTTTTTATTGGTGTTTTGATCATGTTTTCAATAGTTGTCAGTTTATGATGTCCTGTCCATGTTTTAATATATTATGTCTCAGTATATAATGTCTGTCATATTTTTTATATTCCTGCTCATTTTTATGGTGTCCCAGTCATGTTTTACATTCCTGTCCAGTTTAAATGGTTATTGATCAAGCTTTTATTAATTGTCAGTTTATGGTGTCTGTTCATGTTTTTTAAAATATTGCGTAATCTAGTATATAATGTTTTGTCAATGTTTTTTTATATTCTATCTATCAGTTTTTTATGGTGTCCTGTCCCATGATTTTCTATATTCTGTCAGTTTTATGAATGTTTGTCATGTTTATATATTGTCCACTTTATGGTGTCCTGATCATGTTTTAATATTATGTCAGTATAGTAATGGTCTGCGTCATATTTTATATTCTGTCCAGTTTAAGGTGGTCTGGTCATGTTTTTTACATTCTGTCAGTTTTATGGTGGTCTGTCATGTTGTTACATTATGTCAGTTTATGGATGTCTGGTCATGTTGTACATTATGAGTCAGTTTATGGTTTCTGTCATGTTTTGTACATTATGTCAGTTTTATGGTGTCTGGTCAAGTTGTAACATTAAGGTCAATTTATGGTGTCCTAGTCAGGTTGTACATTATGTCAGTTTTTATGGTATCTGTCATGTTGTACATTATGGTCAGTTTTATGTGTTGTCAGTCATGATTGTAACATTTATGTCAGTTTAAGTTGTCCTGTCCATTGTTGTACATTATGTCAGGTTTCTAGTGGTGTCCTTGTCAAATGTTGTGTACATATGTTCAGTTTTATGTTTGTCTTGTCATGTTGTACACTAATGTCAGAGTTTATGGTGTCCTGTCACATGTTTGGTACATTTAAGTCCAGTTTTATGGTGGTCCTGTTCATGTTTGATACATTAAGAGTCCATTTTTATGGTGTGTCTGTCCATGTTGTGTAACATATATGTCAGTATTATGGTGTGTCTGTCCCCATGTTGTACATTATGGCAGATTTATGGTGTCCTGGTCATGTTGTACATTAATGTCCCGTTTAATGGTGTCCTGACCATGTTATGTACATTATGTTACAGTTTTATGGTGTCCCTGTCCATGTTTGTATAAATTTATGTCATCGTTTTATGGTGCTTCTGTCCATGATGTCTAAAATGGTCAGCTTGAAGCAGATTTATAGTCATTCCGTCCTTGTCATGCACTTTGCAGACGACATCTATATATCCTTATCCCCCTTCTTGTTTGTGGCACATTCCCTGAAAGTCCAGAATGTAAAATGTGTTGAAGGAAAGTAGTGATCAACGCCTGCCGTTGGAAGTATCTCCAGTGGTCCACGCGGCTCTGCCCGTTGGTTAGAATCTCCAGTGGTCGACGCCCTGACGTTGGTAGTATCCTCCAGTTGTCACAGCCTGACGTTGGTAGTATCTGCCAGTGGTCACCGCCTGACGTTGGTAGTATCTCCAGTGGTCACCGCCTGAGGTTTGGTAGTATCTCCAGTGGACACACTCCTGACGTTTGGTAGTATCTCCAGTGGTCCATGCCTGAACGTTTGGTAAGTATCTCCAGTGGTCACGTCCTGAGGTTTGGTTAGTATCTCCATTGGTCATACGCCTGAACGTGGGTAGTAACTCCAGTGGTACACGCCTTGAAGGTTTGGTAGAATCACCAGTGGTCACGCCTGACCGTTGGTAGTATCCTTCCAGTGGTCACGCCTGACGTATGGTAGTATCCCAGTGGTCCACGTCTGACGTTGGTAGTAACTCCAGTGGTGGTCATCGCCTGACTTTGGGTAGTAATCTCCAGTGTGTCCACGCCAGAACGACTGTAGTAATCACCATTGGTTCAAGCCAGAAGTTGGTAGTATCATTCCAGAGGGTCACAGCCCCCCCCCCTGACGTTTGGTAAGTATCCTCCAGTGGTCACCCCGCCTGAACGTCTGGAAGTAATCTCCAGTGGGTCAATGCCCTGAGGTTGGTAGTACTCTCCATTGGTTGGTCACGCCATGAGAGAGACAGATGAACTTCTGAACTCAAATTAAGGGAATAAGGAAACAAAGTGAGAGACAGATTGAACATCTGAACTAAATAAGAGGATAAGGGAACTAAGTGAGAGACCATGATGAACATCTGACACTAAATAAGGATAAGGGAAACTAACGAGAGAAGATTGAACATCTGACTAAAATAAGGATAAGGGAACTAACGTTGAGACAGATGAAACATCTGACTAAAAATAAGGATAAGTGAACTAACGAGAAGACAGATGTCAACAATCCCTGACTAAAATAATGGATAAGGAAACTAAATGTTGAGACAGATGACCATCTGACTAAAATAAGGATATAAGGTGAAACTAACCGTGAGACCGATGAACATCTGACCTAAGATAAGGAGAAGGGAACTAATAGAGAGACCAGATGAACAATCTGAACTAAATAAGATGGATAAGGGAACTAACGAGAGAGACAGATGAACATCTGAACTAAATAAGGATAAGGGGGAACTAAACGTAAGACAGATGAACATGCAGACTAAATAAGGATAAGTTGAACAAACGTGAGACAGATGAACATCTTGACTAAAATAAGGATAAGGGAACTAATGAGAAACAGATTTGAACAATGCTGACTAAATATGGATAAGGGAAACTAACGTGAGACAGATGAACATACAGACTTAAATAAGGATAAGATTGAACTAATGAGAGACAAAGAACATCTGACAAAATACGGAATCAGGAAACTAATGAGAGAACAGTATGAAACATCTGACTAAATAAGGATAAGTTGGAAACAAACCGAGAGACAGATAAAACAATCCTTGACCTAAAAAAGGAGAAGGGAACTAACTGTGAGACAGATGAAACAACTGACTAAATAAGGATAATTGAACTAACGAGAGACAGAGGAACATCTGGTCTAAATAAGGGAATAAGGGGAACGTAATGAGAAGACAGATGGAACATCTGACTTAAAATAAGGATAAGGGAACTAACGTGAGACAGATGAACATCTGACTAAATAAGGAAAAAGTGAACTAATGAAGAGAACAGATGAACATCTTGACATAAATAATGGATAAAGGAACTAATTGAAGAGACAGATGAACATCTGACCTAAAATTAAGGATAAGAGAAACTGACGAGAGACAGATGAAACAAATGACTAAAATAAGGATAAGCCGAACTAACGAGAGACAAGATGAACATCTGACTAAATAAGGAATAATAGAACAGGACATAATGGAGAGACCAGAAATGAACAAATGAACTAAAATAAGGAATAAGGGAACTAATGAGAGACCGATGAACATCTGACTAAATAAGGATAAAGTTGAACTGACGAAAGAACAGATGAACAAAAGACTAAATATAGGATAAGGGAAACTAAAAAAAACGAGAAGACAGAAGAAACATCTTAACTAAATAAGGATAATGGAAGCTAAACGAGAGACAGATGGAACAATCTGACTAAAAATGAAGGATATAATGGAACCTAACGAGGAGACAGATGACCATCTGACTAAATATAGGATAAGAGGAACTAATGAGAGACAGATGAACATCTGACCTAAATTAAGGGATAAATGGAACTAATGAGAGACAGATGAACATCTGAGTTTTTTTTTCTAAATAGGGAATACAGGTGGAACTGACGAGAGGGCCAGATGAACATCTGACCTAGATAAGGATAATAGAACTAAAGAGAGACAGCTGAACAGCTGACTAAAATAAGGATAATGGGAACTAACGAGCTGACAGATGAACATCTGAACTAAAATAAGGATTTAAAAGGGAACTAATGAGAGACAGATGAAACATCTGAACTAAATCAGGATAATCGGACTAAACGAGAGACAGATGAACATGTGACCTAAATAAGGATAATGGAACTAACGTGAGAACAGATGAACACTGACTAACTAAGGATAAGGTGAACTGACGGGAGAGACAGAAGAACAACTGACAAAATAAAGGAGTAATGAACATAACGAGAGAACAGATGAACAAATGACAAAATAAGGATAATTTGAACTAATTGAGAGACAGATTGCACAATCTGACTAAAATAAGGAAAGGGGAACCTAACGTGAGAACAGATGAACAACTGACAAACTAATGGATAAAGGAACTAGACGTGAGACAGAAATGAACATCCTGACTAAATACGGATAAGGGAAACTAACGTTGGGGGGGGAGACAGAATGAACATCTGTCTAAATAAGGATAAGAGGAACTAACGTGAGACAGAATGGAACATCTGACTAAATAATGATAAGAGAACTAATGAGAGACAGATTGAGGAACATCTGACTAAATAAGGAATAAGTGAAACTTGACGAGAGACAGAATAACAAAATGACTAAAATAAAGGATAAGGGAAAACCTAACGAGAGAACAGATGAACAGCTGACTAAAATAAGGATTAATTGTAACTAAATGGAGAGAACAGATTGCCACTTCATTAATAAAAAAAAGCCCAAAAGAAAAATTGATTAACCAAAGCCAATACATCTTGCAACACATTTTAGGTTAATGAAAGACCTAACCTCAGTTTATTTTGGTAACCTGTTGTATTCTTGTTTTTCTTTTGGTGTTTGGAGGGTGGGGGCGTGCTCCTGTAAAGTTTATTTGTTAACCACTTGTGAATAAATGTACAACACATGTAGGAACGTTGACAAACGTAGCGGGCTGCTCTGAAGATAGTTTTTTTGTATTGTAATAAGAGATTAGATAAAACTATACAACCGCACAACGATTCGCGTGCATTATCCTTAGACGCGCATCTGCGCAACTTAATACATTTCAGCAGTTCCGACAAAAACGTGTTGGTTCTATGAAACCCACACCTTCAAGAGGAAGATGTGGCAAACGGAGGATTAAGTTCAAACATTAATAGTTATTCAATTTCCTGGCTCCGTCTTCACCCACTATAAGATTTCATTATCGTTATGCCTAAAAATAAGAACAACAAATACGTCCACTGCTTGCGCTACAAGGACTTGGAATTTAACCAATTAATCTCGTCGGTAAAACCTCCTTCATCAGGGCCAGAAACATATCAGTATCCCAGAAAGTTAATTATACAAGTACTTGTCCTGTCCACTGGACCGATAACATAGGTAAAGAGACGCTGATAGGGTCAGTTATATATTAAAAGTGTAAATAGTAAACACACACCTTACCAATCGACGTAAGCACACAAAAACACGCAGACGCACCATTCCAATACACACACCGTCCTATAAGTACACATGCAGACCAAACTCGCCTTCACATATAGACCACTAACCCGTGGTGAAGACAAACACGTTCAGGAATCACCCACATTATAGACAAGCGCGCTCATGTATAGACACCTCACATGCAGAACAAACGCGCTCACTAATAGACACACATGCAAGACAAACGCGGATTTACGTATAGGACACCTGCCGACAAACGCTCTCACATACGTCAAAAGAACTCACATGCAGACAAACGCCCTTACGAAATAGGACACCACATGTAAGATATAAACGCGCGTTGACGGATATAGACCACACACACAATCCAGACCAACGCGCTCTTTCGTAAAGAGACACACCACACATGCAGACAAATGCGCCTAACGTATACAACATACATGCAGACCAGCGCGCTCCTCGTAATAGTCCGCCGATCATGTGTTACACTAAAATGAATGGAGTCCCAAAACATTCACCACACTAACAAATATACGCTCACACCTGTGGGTGGTGAGATGAATTTGAATGGAGTAAACGGAAACATTCACAACACTAAAAAATACACTCACCACATGTATGTCCCCACACAATCAAAACATTCCACACACTCAAATACACTCACATAAAAATGTGAAACAAAATGACAAAAAAAAAAAACTCGAACAATCAAACACTCAAATACTTTTTTACACATGTGGTGGTGTGCTTATAAATGGAATCCCAAACATTCAAAACACTCACAGTAAAATTATACAAACTCTACACAACATAGATGGTGAAATAAAGCCCCTTGACCCAATATACACAGTAAAAACAAACATCCCAACACACTAAAAAATCCAGGCATATACACTCACCCACATGGTGTATGGTGGGATGAAAATGTAGAGTCTCGAACAAAACACCAAACACAAATATACAAACACACATACGGATGGTGACGATGAAAACATGGAGTCCCCAAACACCCAACAAAGACCTCAAATATACACTCAACATGTGGTGGTGGGACAAAAAATGTAGTCCTCAAACTTCCAAACACATCAAATTATACAGTCTTCAACCACAGTGGGTGTGGCTACAATGGAATCCCGGAACATTCACACACTCAAAGTAAATATATAACATAATCACACATGTGGAGGTTGTATTTATAAAATTCCAACATCCACACCACTAAACATATACACCTCACACATGTGGTGGTGTGGTCATGAATGAATGTAATCCCAGACATCCACACACTAAAATAATAAAACATCCCTAACCACACTCCATGTGGTGGATTAAACAAAAGATTAGTCCCGAACATTTATACAAAACTAAAAAATACACCCACACCTGAATGGTAGTGTGGATTAAATAATGTAAACCCAGACATACCAAACACAAAAAATAAGGGTACTCCTCCCCACATGTGGGTTAAATCGAAATGCTCATCCCAAGACAAATCCACTGCAAAAAAAATACTACACTCACGGCACAAAAAACTGCTACTCGGATTTAAAAAATGTAATTGTCCAGACAACCGCACACACTAAAATAAAACCAACAATGTGGGTGGTGGGATAGGAATGAAGTAATCCCAACCGAAACCAACACTAAAAAAATATAAAAAAAAAACCCTGTGGTAATGGATTAAATGAATGTAGTGATTCCAAAAAACAATTTACACCCAATGTTTTGAAAATACCGCACCCAACACATGTGCCCCTCCAGTGGGATCTAAAAAAATTAAATCCTCCCTTGAGTACATCCACACACCTAAAATATACAAAGGTCGTGGTATCATGTGGTAGGATGAATCCAATCCTAAATCCCCCTATTTGTACCCCCCCTCCACACTCAAACCAACATATACCTCCACACATGTGGTGGTTCCTCCCAAAAAACGAAAAAATGAGTAAATCCCAGACCTCCCCCACACTAAAATTTTACACTCACCACATGTAGTGGGATGAATGAATGTAATTCCAGACATCCACACACTAAAAAATTCACACGAACACATGTGGTGGGATGAATTAATGTAGTCACGAACATTCACACACTAAAATATACACTCACATATGTAGTGGGGTGAATGATTGTAGTCTCGAACATTCACACACTCAAATATACACTCACACATGAGGTGGTAAAATGAATGAATGAAGTTCCAAACATTCACACACTCAAATATACACTCACACATGTGGTGGTGGGATGAATGAATGGAGTCCCGAACATTTACACACTAAAAAATGCACTCACACATGAATGAATGTAATTCCAGACATCCACACACTAAAATATACACTAACACTTGTGGTGGAATAAATGAATGTAGTCCCGAACATTTACACACTAAAAAATACACTCACACATGTGGTAGTGGGATGAATGAATGTAATCCCAGACATCCACACACTAAAATATACACTCACACATGTGGTGGGATGAATGAATGTAATCCCAGACATCCACACTTTCAAATATACACTCATACATGTGGTGGTGGGATGAATGAATGTAGTCTCGAACATTCACACACTCAAATATACACTCACACACGTGGTGGTGGGATGAATGAATGTAGTCCCGAACATTCACCCATCAACAATGTCGTTATCTTGTGGCCCGCTTAATTACTGTAAATTTGTTTAATCCTCATACATTTTCTGGGACCTCAAGACGCAGCAATAGAGATCGCAGTCAGCGACTCATAGCTTGACTGCCTGCGTCAGGACCAGCGAACCAGAGCTGGTCAAGATCGCACTCCACCTCCACGTGGTGGTCCTGGAAACAGTCTGCAGCTGTGCAGGCTGGCTGAGCGAGTGTGGATCGAAATGGGAAGGCAAACCCGGTCCTAAAAAATGCCTTGCAGAAGTCGGATGTGTCGACCGAAAGGTGCAGATATCACAGCTACGTTGTAAACAGACACAACGCAACCACCGTCCTTTTCAGGGCGAACGAAGAAGAAGAAGAAGAAGAAGATACATTTTCTGTTCCAAATAATCGAGCTAACACTGAAACAATAAAGATATAAACTTGTTGTGCTCTATTAGTAACAAATCAAACTGTATGGTACAGTCATCATGTGATACAATCATTATGTGATACAATCATCTGTGATACAATCATCATGTGATATAGCCATCATGTGATATATTCATCGTGTGATACAGTCATTGTGTGATACAGTCATCATGTGATACAGTCATCACGTGAAGCAGTCATAGTGTAATACAGTCACCATGTGATACTGTCATCGTGTGATACACGCATCATATGATACAGTTATCGTGTGATACAGTCATCGTGTGACACAGTCATCTTGTGATACAGTCATTATGATACGATCATCGTGTGACACAGTCATCGTGTGATACAGTCATCATATGATGCAGTCCTTGTGTGATACAGTCATGATGTGATACAGCCATCATGTGATACAGTCATCATGTGATACAGCTATCGTGTGATACAGTCATCATGTTATACAGTCATCGTGTGATACAGTTATCGTGTGATATAGTCATCGTTTGATACAGTCATCATGTGATACAGTTATCATGCGATACAGTTATCATGTGATACAGTCATTGTGTGATAAAATCATCATGTGATACAGTCATCATCTGATACAGTCATCATTTGATACAGTCATCATATGATACACTCATCATGTGATGCAATCCTCATGTAATACAGTCATCGTGGGATACAGGCATCGTGTGATACAGTCATCATATGATACAGTCATCATGTGATACACTCATCGTTGTATACAGTCATCATGTGATACACTCATCATGTGATATACTCATTATGTGATACAGTCATCATGTGATACAGTCATCGTGTGATACGGTCATCACGTGAGACAGTCATCATGTGATACAGTCATCATGTGATACACTCATCGTGTGATATATTCATCATGTGATATAGTCATCATGTGATACAGTCATCATGTGATACAGTCATCATGTGATACAGTCATAGTGTGATACAGTCATCGTGTGATACAGTCATCATGTGATACACTCATCATTTGATACAGTCGTCATGTGATACAGTTACCTAAATCGGTAACCCATTGGCACAGAATAAATATCTTATATTACGTCACTAGACTCAGTGCGTGGTAGAAGCAACGGTTAGCGAACATTGGCACAGACAAAAATATCTGATATTATGTCACTAGACTCAGTGCGTGGTAGAAGAAACGGTTAGCGAACAAGGGCCCAGCAGGACTGTAACCAAGAAATCACACTTATACAACTTTCGCTCCAACAAGCTTCCTGATGGAATATTATTGAATCTCTGCATTCACATATGGGACTCTGTCGTGTGTCTCAGTATTGTTTGTTTTATCTCATAGGCCTCACCAATTTATAACAGTTTATTCTACAAAAACTGCCTTTTTCTGCCACATCCTTCCCACCCGGCATCCTGCCATATCCAAACATTTGTACGTCATGTTTTCGACTAGCAGAATTGTGTGACTACATTGCGCCAGTCTCTCATATCCAGTCAGTCAACCCACATTGCGTTGGTCTCATATCAAGCCAGTGAACCCACACTGCGCCTGTCTCGCATATCCGATCAGTCAACCCACACTGCGCCTGTATCTCATATCCGATCAGTCGACCCACACTGCGCCTGTCACTTATATCCGATCAGTCAACCCATACTGCGCCAGTCTCTCATATCCGATCAGTCAACCCACACTATGCTGGTCTGTCATATCCGGCAAGTCAACCTACGTCGTGCCTCTCTCTCATATCCGGCAAGCCAATTCACGCCGTGCCTGTCTCTCGTATCCGGCAAGTCAACACACATTTGTAGCCTGGACTTGACCAACAGAAACCAGCCATGCATGGCAGGTTTCATGAGCGTATGTTTTAGACGATATAATTCAAAGTATGGAAAGAGGTGAGGTCAGTTTAGACAATATAATTCAAGTATGAAAGAGGTAGTGTCAGTTTAGACGATAGAATTCAAGAATGGTAAGAAGTGAGGTCAGTTTAGATGATTTAATTCAAATATGAAAGAGATGAGGTTAGTTTAGATAATAGAATTCATGTATAGAAGATGTGAGTTCCAGTTTAGACGATACAATTCAAGTATGGAAGGTGAGGTCCAGTTTAGACCATAGAATTCAAGTCTGAAAGATGTGAGGTCTAGTTTAGACGATATAATTTAAGTATGGAAGATGTGAGGCAGAATTAGGACGATAGAATTCAAGTATGGAAAACTGTGAGGTCCCCTAGTTTAAGACGATCCGCAGGATTCAAGTCTCTAAGCTAGATGTGAGGTCCAATTTTAGACAGTTGGACGATATAAATCAAGTACGGATCTGACCGTGATAAGGTCAGTTTAGAGTAGACGATAGAATTCAAAGTATGAAAGATGTGAGGTCCAGTTTAGACGATAGAATTCACGTATGGACTAAATGGGAGGTCTAGTTTAGACCGATAGGATTCAAGTCTGAAAGATGTGAGGCCAGTTTAGAGTTGGACGATATAATTCAAGTACGGAAGAGATAAGGTCAGTTTAGAGCAGACGATAGAATTCAAGTATGGAAGATGTGAGTCAGTTTTACTGCTACGGGGGGCAGACATTTGGAACATAGTTCACGACGCGCTGATCCGCAACAACGACAAACACTTGGACGGGTGTATTCAGAGAACTTTTTGTTAACATCGAGCTGTGATGTACCCAAAGAACTTTGTAAACAGCGATAATATAAGGCGGTGTATAACAATATGGCACCAGACAGAACAAACAAGCAACAGAAGGTCAGCAGCAACTCATGTCCACCCATTCTGATTTTAACAATGTCGTATTCAAACAAGTCCAAGAGTTTTGGCAGACGGGAAGCATTTTTTCTCACAAGATTGTAGAATGGACACAGAAATAATATGCCAAAAGGCTAACTCCGGACCTTACTACGTTATCTCACTCATACCACATTTCTACCATCAGTGCTAGAGATATGATCCTTGTCTAAAGTACGAGTGAGGAAGCTACCGATGAGATGTCGATGAGAACTTTGAAAATGTCACCCATAACGTTCGCCCGGGAGGGGTGGGGGAGTGAGTAAAATAATATATCAGCTAATTCAAGACAAAAGATGTAGACCTTCAGTATGCAACCAAATCAGTTGTCGTCACAAACCTTCTACTGCTGAATATCAAGTTACAGGACAGGTTGGGGGGGGGGGGGGGGGGGGGGGGGGGGGGGGGGGGAGGGGGGGTGGGGGGGGGGGATCAGTTGATTGAGTGGGCGATGCAGGAGGGTAGATAGACATAATTTTCTTGAAGAAATATGATGCGACTCTTACTGTACCACAGGACAAGCAAGAGAAAGAAACAAAATGGTTCTTCACTTCTCTCCCCATGTCACTTAACCGCATGTGGACAGACAAGAATCTAAAAAACGTAAATATTGTAAAGGTAAGAAAGTCATGATGGCTCGTGCAAGCTGTGATGCTAGTTTAAAAAACTGGAACTACTGGGACCTTACTCACGACCAGGTGGTGAGAAGAACTGGGCTCGACCAAGTCAGCGCTCGCTAGTCTCAAGAAGTCCACGATGAAGGCTTTACAAGCCGACGGTTATAGCCTCAACGGATTCGACGGGATAATATGGATTTGATTTTTATTTAAAAGACACACATGACTTTTTGCCACAGATTTTATGTCTACTCCTGCTTTGTGGTTGGAAAGATTGTTGCACTAATATGCCTTACTCGAAAACGGCATTGGTTAAGTGATTTCTCGGATTGTGTTTGTGATAGAGGAAATTTATGTTCACTCTGGCACATAACTAATTGTTTTATCACCACATAGCTAATATGATACATTACAGCACACATCAACAATATGTCTTACTCAACACGGATCCATGACCCAGTCAACCTGTAGACACAGTTTTTTTTGGCTTTTGTGATATGTTCTTCAGTGTACATACACAAGTTTACTACAGCGTACACTTATATATAAGGTCCTTAGCTAACATGTTTATGCGCTTCTTATCATTTTAAGGCGACAGATTTGCTTTTTATATGCCCCCTTTCTTCTCTTTCACTCTAAAATTATTAGTGAGCATAAACCCTTAAAATAGTCACATTTTGAAAACCCACCTGAACATGGTCCGTTATGTTAGTGTACCCTTAAACACAAATTAGAAACTTGTTGTCCCGTGTATCTGTAGTGCTTTAAAAACAACTTAGAAACTTTTTGGTGTCGTTATGGTGTGTACCGTTAACCTTACACACACTTGAAATTGACGGTATCATTAAAGTGGGTACTCTCTAGCATTCTTGAAACTTAGTGTTTTGTTAATGTATTTATTTATGTCTTTACCTTAACACACCTTGACACTAGTGTGACTAAGTGTGTTTCCTTATAACACAAATTCAACGTGTGGCGTGTGGTGTGTACCTTAAACAAACTTTAAAATCGTGTGAAGTGGGTGTGTACATTAAACGCCACATTAAAACGAGTGTGTGTGCGCACACTTAGAGAAACACTTGTTGTTAATGTGTGGTACTACTTTTAAGACCACTATGAAATTAGTATTCACAATGTGATGTGATACCATAGTGAAACTTGATACCGTTGAATCGTCGAGGTATGAACGGATACACCACCACTATAGGAACTTCTTATCGCTGTGTGAAACGTAATTATCATTTTAAACTAGTAAATCAATCTGTGAGGTAGTCCCCTATCACGGAACAGTGAAAAAACTAGATATCCTTGTGTTATGTAACCTTACACCATACTTAGTGAAAGGACCTAAGTAGGCTATGTGTTGTAACCTTAACTATGCTTTGAAACGTGTATCTTTAGTGTTTAACTTAACACAACACTTGTTTAACTCTCGTATATGTGTGTGTTACCATCTAACGACCTTAAAGGATCTCGAAGTGTATCTTACGTGTGTACCTTTAGCGGAACTTGAAACAAGTATCTGTTTGATGTGTACCTTAGCGAACTTAAAACTATGTATTCGCTTATGTGCGTACCTTCTTCATATTACCTATTAATTCATTTAAATTTTGCTTTTTTTTTTTTTTTTTTCCTAACCCCGTTCACTCCCGCTCAAGCGACTCTACAGCGCACAGATGCAATCTCTTCGGAATCCTCATACACTACTTTCCTCTCCGTCCTCAGAAAGCTCGCCTCCCCTCTGCCCCCCTCAGCGAATCTTTCTCACTTCTATCCCACCTAATTCCGAGACAACTGACACGTCGCACCACCATATCCCAGCGACCTCCAAACCCTACCCCACCACCCCTCCGCCCACCCCCCCCCCCCCCTCCCCCCCCCCCCCCCCCCCCCTCCCCCCCCCCCTCCCCCCCCCCCCTACTTCCCTCCCCCCCCTCCTCCCCCTCCCCCCCCCCCACCCCCCCCCCCCCCCCCCCCCCCCCCCTATACCAGCATTAGCACGTGCTTATGGCTACCACACATCACTCGGGTAAATCAAACCTATGTCTCCCCTCACACACCCCCCTCCATCTCCCGAGCTCCCCTCCCCCACCCACGCGCTAGGGACAACCATGGATCCTCGTCAACTCCTCCTCCCCCACCCCCTTCCCCCCTAATCCCTCCACCACCCTATCCGAGAAAACCGGTGAGGAAAATGAGGATTCACTTACCCATTTATCCAAAAGTTAAGCTATAATCGCCAATTAAGAAACCATGGAGGAAAACCTTGCGCACACGCCTCTACTCACATACACTGCGCATGACAGAACTAGTAGGAATAATGGATATACACGGCGATCCCGCCCCCCCTCACCATTCCCCACCTGACTATTTCAGACTGTCATCGTTACTTCCCCGTATTTTATTTCTCGCCTCTCAATCATCTCATCCACACGACCTTAGACGTCATCTTGTCTTTAGAATAACACATTTATTTATGGATCGACACCATCATCAATCACGACATCATCATCCATTCGATACCGGAATCGTTGTAAAAAAACAACTACCGGACAGAAGTGTTACAAGGGACATTATTTTGCGAAAAAAGTAGGGCAGTTTGCTAAGTGCAAAAACATTAACCGCGAATCGGGGACGGGCCGAAATCAAACGACACTAAATAAATCATCCAATAATCGAACGCTACTATCATCAATTCTACACACTAACAAAACAAATCAACAATACTAACATTAATTATCGATACAACAATCAATCTACACCCATCATTAATCTGCACCTCATCATCCACATTCGACTCAAATCCAGCACGCCCATCTTCTCAATCTACACTAATCATCAATATCTCACACCAAACACAATTAATCTCTCCACCATCATACAATCACACTAATCTACAAACTCACTACACCCTCAAACAGACTACCAGCCATCATCAATCTACATAAACACTCACCACTCGCAATCTACGTTACACTCAATCTACAACCACGCATCAATTACACCTCATCATCTACACCATCATCAATCGACACTACCACAATCTACTCAATCGAACATACTCTATTCAAAATCTACAAACCACAATCCAGTTCTTACACCACCAACACTCTACCAACCACCATCAATATACAATACCGACCATCCAATGTTAATATCATATTCCATCGACACCCATCATCGATCATACGCCTACTCCCATCTACAGAAGTCGACCATCATCATCAATTGAATTGAACACCATCATGCAAAAAGGAAACTATCAATCAATCGACATCATCATCAAATCGATACATCCATCAATCAATCATCACCATTATCGATTGGTGACGAAATGTTACGACCTCAATAATCCGATCTTATGGTTTATCCTCCACCAGCCGTAAACGTTGGTAATATTTGATCGTAACTGATTATGCAATTTATATGGCTGTCAAAATTATCGCAACTTTTCCTTTCTTTCTTTCTTACTTTCTTATCTTCTATTTTTCCTGCATAAGTAGCAGATATTTAATTTTAATCAAATCACACTCCATGTAGGTGATCAATATCCCATTTGCAAAGGAGTCGCTATTCCAGATTTTGTGGTTAAATAGATACGCGGGGCGCTCAGAAGATTAACGCGAACCATCATACGGTCAGCACTATCGGCTTAAATCTCCCGATAAGTGGAAGACCGGGCGTAGATCTTGCGAACACATACGACACGATAAACAGATAATTACTGTCTGTGTGCAACCTGTGGGGCAGGCAAGTGTGGTAATCAATGCGTTTACCGGTCCCATTTGGATTGAAAGTAATCACTGGTATTTATTACATTTTTGAGACCAAAATGAGTCTTACAAAAAGTGTATGATGGTAAGCACGCCTCAAATACCATCATATTGGAAGCATATCAGGGAGACGTGACCTCTTGCCAACATTTATTCCAAGTAGGAAATATATTTTTGAAAATTGCTCACACCCGACCCTGGTTTGAAATGATATGTAATCTTTTTCTGATTAGATTAATTTATTTTTGATAAACAACATTGGAGAGGGTGAATATTATAGGTTGGACCATTTTACGTCACGGTTTTATCTCACTGTGCTCTGGGAATTTCAACTCGCCTCGACCACACCAAGACCCTCTAGAGACCACTCGTCGCCAGAGTGAAGACTAGATATAGATTCCCTAACTTGCACTCACCTTTGTCTAACCGCGTTTAACCGGAACGCGATTCTTATTGGCGTTCCACGATATCTCGCAGCTCAGTTACAGAAGCCTTTACTCTCGCTCACCACTCGCACGCACGCGCTCCAAATCGCTCATCCAAATTACGAGAGCTCATCGAATCACCGGGGCTAAGGAACTCACGCGACCTACTCCCCAAACAAACCACGGCCTCGTACCAGTAGAGCTCACATCTAAGTGTAAAAAACAAAAGACATCCCAGACGCGAGTAAGAGAACACAATTCGTCTCTTATCGTTCAATCTGAGCAATACAAGTTCTGTAAGCCAGGATTGAATTATTGGTGGTAACCAGCAGAAAGAGTACACTATCTCTGGAACCAAGTAAAGGTAGAAGTTGAACTGACGTTTTTGGCGAGAAGCCTTCATAAGAGGGAAGGGGACATATACAGACAGACGCCAGAGCCTACTTCAAGCCGTTACCCATCTCCCTTGAACGTATTACTGGAAAACGTGCGGTTTGCCAGAAAAACTAAACTTTGATCTGGTAGACGGAGCGAGAGGCAGAGTGGAAAGGAGGAACTGGACACAGGCCTGGAAGAAGAAACTTACCTTTGGACAAGCTAAATGAAAATCACATCTAAATTTCATCCGCATGTGCCAATAAGAAGTGCTACGCTCCATTTTAATTCAGATTAAAAAATATCCAATTCCAAGTGATGGAAAACCTTTCCCATAACTAATCAAAAAATTATTATTTTCCAACTGTTCAAAACTTAAAAGTGTTTATTTTATTTGTTTTTAATTTTGATTATTTTGATATATGTTCAAAATTAAACTCTCGCCCCATGCCGGTCCCAAGGTGCCCGGTATGAAAAGGAGGAGGGGGGCGGGGGGGGGGCGGGGCCAGCATGGAGGCCGTAAAGGAGCACACAGGCCCACCCTCCACCGTGTCAAAGGCACCAACAGGGCCCAATCACCTGTTTTGCTATTAGGACTATGTGATACACAACAAGCAATACATAGGCGCGCCACGAATACAAGAGACTAAAAGCCGATGGACTTATGTCTACAGGCAAAATGCGAGGAGAACAGATTAATGAAAACGAACTGGAAAAATTGTGACTACTAAATACATCCGACTTATGGAACTTGGAAAACACAAGTTAGTTATAAACAATGGGATCAAAGAAGAGTGAGCAGGATGAGAAGAGATATGAGGTCCAGCAATAAACTAAAAATCCAGGCATACTAGAAAATGGACATCAGGCCCATGGAGGCACGACCCAGCCGATAAGGCTCGGTATCAGATCATGGCGCACTCTCTTTACGACAAACTCTCCACATGACACACTCCACAGTAGAAGGGAACCTGTGCCAGAATTAACTTTGACCGCATAAAGTAACATTGTTAAAATATAACAATTATGAATCATATCCATTATCATAAATGTACGATACTGACAGACCGGAGGTTTGTTCTCAGTCAAAGTTACTAGTCAACCCCCCAAAAACAACACTTCTAAAATAAACAGAGCTATATATACAGTTAAATAATAAATTTTCCACTGATTAACTCCAGCGGTGGGAATTATAAAGACGAGCTTAGAATAAAAAAATGGCAAAATTCTTACATAAAAGTGATGTCAGCCAGATTATAGATTTTATTAAAACCGACTGCTTAGCGACAGAATTATTTTCTTGCTATTATTACTGTTTTATCGGTTTTCGCTTTAACATCATCAGTAATAGTCCAAGTGGTTTAAATAACTGCCTAGTATCCGCTACATCAAAAAGAAAGTGTTTCCAATATCCCCTCAGTTTAGAACACTATCCTCTGGATTTCCTACAGGTCCCCCTTTTCCTCATGATCATAAGTCCTTTTGTAGTACCTATAGTGCTAATATGTTAGTTCCTTAGTTTCTTGTACCTGTCAACCATGTGGTCGTAACTGTGGCTGGACGAAGGGGTAAAACCCGGAAAACGTCCCTTGTGTCTCATATGTAACCGTTTACTTGTAAAACTTGATTTCATAGTAACCAAATTTATTTTTTTTAATTTATATATTTGTTAGCGGACAGCCAGCATTAGTTTTCGTTTATCTTGAAATATATTAGGAAGACTCAACCCTTCCCATAGACGAATCCGCTTTATCCGATACACATAACGCCTATTCACACAATCCTTCTACTTAACACCCCTTCCCCTCCAACTCACTCTACACCTCTCTAAAGAATACTAACTTTTCTGGCCTAGAGTAATCAAATATAAGACTCATCCATTGAAGCCAATAAATAGGATAACACTTGGAGTTATTGGCCACTGTTGAACCACTACTACTACTACAGCAAATCAAGGGAGGCAAATACCGTCACATCACGTGATCGCACATCATCATCAAATTAGACACCAACATCAATCGATTGCCATTATTTGATCAATCGTCCAACCATCATCAATCAATCGACACAAACACCATCATCAATCAGAGACGGCTACGAGGCCATTTAATCAATCAACATTCAATGAGTGTCCACATAATATATAATTGGGGTTCACACTATTTTCATCACCGGGCTTACTCGTTAATTTATAGAGTTGCACTTCTTCCTTAATCTTCTTCTTAATTAATATCCGTACATGTTCAGTTTTACACCCGAATATATCCCTGCATGCCAGAGTAGAGAGAGGTGATGCAATATTGACCGCCAGTCCCTTGGAAGGTAAAATATATATCCGTGTACCCAACCCTTGGCGGCCGCGTCGGATTAACACGACGTACGCCCAACAAGTTATATATTAGCGCATGATAAGACTATTGTGATTCACTTAATTAATTGCCGTGGAAGAGGTCACAAGCCCAGATAGTTAAAAAACGAGAGTCGTTGTTTTGCAACAAGGAGATAAAAATTTAATAAATTACACGTCTGTGAGGCGGGAACATATATAATTACAAGACACACGGCACCTCAAAGACGGAAATGTTTGTAAATACCGAAGCTGACAGAAGTGTTACAGAGGACATTATTTTGTGACATGATAAAGGAGTATTTGGAATAGCTATTAATTAACCGCTAAATCAACGGGTAATAACTAAACAACTACCCTTATATTTACTTAAATTAAAATGAACCCTTATATAAATAAACATGACAGAATAATTTTCCTACTAATGACATATATTAAATAGACGCCATAAAACCACAAAAAAAACCACTACTGGCCGGCAATTCGCGATGTAATTCATACCAGCATATTCATATTGGAATTGGAGAATAATGGAGCCTGTGTCTAAACGTAAACTACAACAACATGCCTTAGAGACGAAAGTTTGATAATAACATTACCCTCTGACACTTTGCTGGGGTACAAAAACACCACCGTGAACATCAACCTCGTTGCAAGAAAACCACACCAGCAAACAACCAGCCATTCAGCGTTTAAAGAATAAAATTAGACTTCATTTATCGACCGGACTAGTTTTGAGCCTCTTGAATGACTTAAAGAAGAAAACAGCCGAGGAAAACACTACTAATATTATTTAATCAACGCCAGGAAAAAAACCAGAAATCTTTCAGGAGAGTCTAAACCGTCAGAGTACCAAAGTGGGCAGTCTATAATAAATAACAACCACCAGAACCCGTGGTCCGAGAGACGCGGCCCCAATCTTCATCAAGTTGCCTTTACATACTGTCACTGAGCTAGAAGTCCTGATGATCCCAAAGGCCCAAAGTCAATATTTAGACGGTGGTACCAGTTGAGGAGTAACAATCTCTGGAGTGAACAAGTGTAGGGTTAACATTTTCCTGAAGGTCCCCATACACAAGAACAACCAATCAACAGACGGTCTTAGAGACGTGTACCAGCTTGTGTAGTTACTCACTCACTGCACTTCTCACATCCGAGGAACGATGCTACACCGAACAACAACTTTTCAAACAAGACCAGACGAGTGAGGGAGAACCAGATCCATCTGTCTGCAAAGACCCAAACAATCCAGCTGCGCAGAACCCGCAAAGTGCATAACCGTACGCACCATATAAACACGCCACGTATACGAGCCCTTCCCCATACCTCCATAAACAACAACACATGCCGCGATGACAACTAAGTGAATAATGAACCAACTTATATTACAATTTGATATTTAAACACACTGAAATAACACCGATATAATTAGACAGTTAACTATGTTAATTCTAGATATATACACATAAGAGTCACAACCCAATCTACAAAGTTGAATAATAAACAAAAAAAAATCATAAATGAGTGCATGTACTCCCTCAATCCGTAAAATCTCACTAAAGCACATCTTACCTAAACTAAAACACACAGCTATAAAACAAATCAAGCGAAATTCCGACAGACTAGTTACAGCAGAAGGTGCAATACACCGACGCAAACTGCATTAAAACACCAGCACACCCAAATCGACCCCACACACACACCATTCCCTCACACCCGATACCCGCCAGATCCCAAGCGATATACCACCCATATGCAATCCCAGAGCCTCAATCCGACTTGTTTACACCGCTTCTCTGAAAACACGTGAGAATGACACCTAAGACGATATCAGAAGCACACAAAATATTTCAATCATCCAACAACTGCCAGCGATAAATATATTGAGCGAACAGGTTAAGGAACGACCCCAATAGACGGCAGAACCCACCAAAGTAACGTTATACTCTTCTGAATTTTATGGCGCACTGTTGGACCACTAATGCATAGCAATAAGGGTGGAGTCAACCATCATCAATCACTCGACATCATCCCACACACGATATCAACATCAATCGACAACCATCCATCAATCGATATGGACTATCCGATCGACACCCTCACATCAATCGTCAAAATCATCATCCGCTTGACAAGCCAGCATCAATTTGACACCATCATTAATCGACACCATCGATCAAATTGACACCATTATAAATCGACACCATCCATCAATTGACCACATCATTAATCGACAACAAACACCATCATCAATTCGACGCCATTTTTCAATCGATGCCATCAGCAACTACAATACTACACCCCAACCAAATGACGCCAATTTTCAATCGACAACCAGCAAAAAAAAAAAAAAAAACACCATCATCAACAACGGCATTATATAATCGATCACCACCATTGTCACAGAGATTTAGATCTATGACAATTTTTTATATACTTCTTTTCCTTTCTTCTTCCACACCCGTGTCGTTTCCTTTCAATTTATATCACCTTTTTATTTTTTAAATTTTACTTATCTACATTATGCACTCATTTATTTTAAACCTTTTTGTGTTTTTCGCATATCGTTTTTCTTTGCGACATATAAACATTACATATTTTCCATTCTACACTTTCGCCTGAGTCTGGTTCTCAACTCCTTTATAAGAAACGCACTAGTGATGTTCTTACGAAGAGTCAGAGAGGGCTCAGGATTTATTGCGTTTTTACGACTTAAAACTTGCGGATACTAAATTGCATTATGATCTCAACAGTCGCGCAAGACTGGTTGTACTGTACTTCAACTTTCATTTCAGTTCAGCTGACCCGAAAAGACGACGCGGATATTCCTACCGGGTATTCCTCGACTGAGCGCTCAAGGTAGGCGCGAACACAACCGAACAAACACCCCGACAAACCGTCCTCGACGCAGAATGGAGACAAAAAAGTCTGGGTTTTTTTTTTTTCCATGACAACAACACGCATCCACCACGCACCGGGGGCCAGTATTTGTCGTAAGGTGTAGGCGAACGCAAAGTGTCAGTTCAATGATAATGCGGCATGAGATTTATATGGAAAGTGTAAAACGATTAAGGTGTTTAATAGGATGAGGAGGGGAGAGTAACGTGGTTTTTGGAGAAATAGTAGTACCCTTAGTCCTGGTTTAAAAAGATATTAACCAGATGTTTTGACACCAAGATTTTCCATTCTTGCTCCTAAATCTCAGTAGAACTGATCGCGCCAAGGCAAAACGAAATATCATCGTGGTATTGAATAGTCCTTGTAGGAGATTCTGGTGCAAAACATTGGCCGAGTCCCTAGAACCTACCCTAATAGTGAATGAATCTAGTTTCGTGGTAATTAATCAGTAGTAACAGTGCGGAGGTAAATCATTTAATTAATAAACTGAATTTTGTGAGTGTTTTTAAAGAAGTGCTAAAAAATCGCAATATTTCACCTTCACACTAGTTCAGCGTGATTAATTTATAAAGTCCTGTCGCAAGGAGAAAGCATCGCACGAGTTATAACAGGGGCAGAAAATAAATAATAGTAACATATAATATTATACTATAAAATAGCTACAAAATACACAGAAGCTAAAATGAATTTAATTATAACATGCTAACATTTAACTGCAAACTCTCATCTCATCGAGATAACTTTTTTTCTAAACTCCCATATATACTGCTAGATGCCTCATGAAGGTTGGATTGACGGGTAATCACTATGGTATTCCTAATCATAAATGATTTGATTGATTAATTCTAATATAACACTTTATTACACGGGAATTTAAATAATAAATCAAGCGTAAGGATTGTTGCCCAGATTTAAAAAAAAGTTCGAATACGATACAATATTCTGAATATATTTATTATACTCTGCTGTTTTTTCCTCTCTCCTTCAATCATCACTAACTGTGTAACCCAACTTATTGCCCGCGTTAAGGAGTCACAAACTTGTGAAGAACCTTAGACATTTCTTTCTTATCATATATCTTTATAACCACGCTGGGATTTTCAAGTCCCACCAGTCCTTCCCCTGTCTGAGACAGTGGTCGTGTTGCCATTCAGTGAAGACATGAAACCCGCAAACCCACTAAAACGGGGAATAATACTCGACCTCACAGCTATGCTTCCAGGGCCTTTGAGCCAGATTCCCTATATATTCAACAAACTCTAAGTAAATTGCAATTGCCTAGCGGCGAAGAATAAAATTTCAAAACCATTACCACTCTCCGCAACTCTCCGACGATCTTAGATACAGTGTGGTGTGTGAAACCAAGGACCAATCTGTTTTGAGAGAAGTGTGTCACACCGTCATATTCATAAATATAAGGGAAACCCCTGGTGTAATCTGACCATTTGTGGTGCCTCCGCTTAAAAAAATACCTAATTCTTATCCCTCGTGAGTCCAGTAACCACTATTGTTTGTGTCGTTGTGGTTGATTTGGGAGACGCTCCCCCCCCCCGGATTTTGGTTGAACCTGAAACCAAGGGTGATAAATCGTGCAAGGGCTGTATAGTGTTTTGTCAGGTAAACACAGATAACAGATTAAAAGTGTGAGTGGGTCTCAGTACGAGGTGCTGGCGGAAATGCCGGAGACGGGCGTTAGGTTGTGGGTTTATGTGGAAAAAGGAGGGATGAATGGTGGAGGATCGTTTGGAAATTAGGGATTAGTTAGATAAAGGGGTTAGTAGATGGGTGGTGGTTAATTGTTTGGGTAGATGGGTTATATGGGGTTGTTTGTAATTATGTGTGTGGTGTTTATGGGGGTGATATGATGATATGGTATTTTTTGTGGGAATGTGGTGTTGATGTGTAGTTTAGTGTAGGTGATGTTGAGTGGGGGGTTGATAGTTGGAAGTTGGGGAGGAGGAGGTAAGTTTTAATGTTGTTTTAGTGGATTTTTTTTTGTGTTGAATGGGGTATTGGGGGGGGATGGGGAGGGGTAAGGGAAGGTTAGGGTTGGGGAGTTGAATGAGTAGTTGGTGTATTTAATGTGGGGATGATTGTGAGGGGATTGTGGAAATTTGTTATTGGAAAGTAGGTTTGTTTGGATAACTACTTGGATTGGCAGGCTTGTTGGTGAATAATATAATGTGAAGGTTGTGAGG